>JASVER010000031.1:762583-1080707 GCA_030449065.1 Oceanodroma leucorhoa | reverse complement strand
TCCGCCCAGGACGGGTACAGAAAGGGCTGTGCGGTGAGGCGGCCCAGGCTGGAGGCGAGCAGGCGGGTGAGCGAGGGCTGAGGCGAGAGGGCAGGTGTGCGGGCAGGGAGGGGAGGGCAGGGCCGTGCCGAGCCGGGGGGCTCCGGCGGCGCCGCCGCCTATCGGCTCATCCTCTGCTTTGTCCCCCCGCGCCGCAGCTCCGAGCCCGGGACCCGGCCAGCAGGGGAGACAGGTACATGCTGGTCACTTTCGAGGAGCCTCCCTACGCTATCAAGGTAACCCCCGCTCACCCCTCCCGTTCCTGCCGCTCCCCTCCGGCCTCCTTCCGGCCCCTCCGCGCCGCCGCGGGCCGCTGCCGGTGGCCGCCCCCCCCGCCCGCCTCGCCCGGGCAGCCGGTGGTCCGGGGGAGCTCGGCACACACGGGCTCCGGCGGCGGCGGCGGCAGCGCTGACATCAACATGGCCGACATTTTTTCCCTGTGTGGTGTGTGTGAGCAGCAATGAACTGTGGGGGATATTTATTCAAGTTGGGAGAAGTGACAGCAACTCCAAGGAGAGTTCAGCTTGGAAGGGGAGAGCGGGGGAAGGACCGACTTCAGACCGGAGAGTCCGGACTCGGAAGGGGACGGGACTTCCCTCACCCCGCCGGGGCGGGGGGAGGCGTACTGCGGGGGAAGGGGGTGGTGGGTCCACATGACACAGGACGGTGAACCTGTTGGAGGTCGCTTCAGAGTGCAGTCGGCTTTCATCTAGAAAGGGCTGTGGGGGAGCGGTGTCTGTAGCTGTAAGGTTTGTGCGTCGGTGACTTCACAGAAATTTGTCATGTGGAACAAATCAAAAATCTTCCTTTGATAGATGGGGAGCTCTAGGGTTTAAGAGAAGTATGTATTTTCAGGCTTTATGGAACGACACTAAATATTAGTCACTTCCGAGGTGTTCCTTTAGCATTTGTAGTGAGCTGCATGCAGCAAGGAAGGTGCTTTTGTAGCTTAACGGGAAAGCAAAGCTCATATCTGGAGAATAAGTCTTCTCACGTTTCTCTTTTCAGGCTGGCTGGAAGGAAAACCATGCAACGTTTATGAATGAACTGAAAAACCTTCAAGCTGAAGGACTTACAACTCTTGGCCAGTCCCTAAGGACAGCTTTTGATTTATTAAACTTAAATAGATTAGTAACTGGCATAGACAACTATGGGCAGGTAGGTTGACTATTAATAGGCAGAAAAATTGTAAAACACAAACTTCCCAGAGACAACGATTAGCTAGTTGTCCAAAGTGGCATCTTCATTAAATACTCAGTATGGGGGCTTCTTCAAAAGTGAGCAGAGCTCAGATAGTTTGAAGAAATGCAGTCGCTGACTGTAGTTTGGTACCCAACTTTTCTTTCTTTCTTTTTTTTTTTTTTAAACTTCAGTTATTTCTCAGTTTTTAAACTGTGATGTAGCCTCCAAGTTGACCTTCTCTGTTAAACTTTGTCTTTTTTTTGTATCAAGTCTATGTTTCAGAACCTTAGCTGGTGAGCCTGGTGGGGTCATGAAAACTTTGCTTTCTCTATACGGTGCTGTATAATCAATTAAGCACAGTTTGGGAGATGAGCCATTTTTCTAACAACACTGCATGTCCAAAAGTACTGAATGGAGCACAAGTTTTTCAAACCCCTTTCTTTCTAATGAGTTTACTACAACTTTTCTCTGCATACCTGTATTTTTGTAAATCTGCCTGTTGTATCACAGCCCTGAGAAACTGTGCTTTTCTAATGTCTGTATTGCAGCTATCCCTTTAAAAGCAGGACTTCTTTTTGGGGTGGGCCAGTATTCTCTTGCTCAGTAGTGTGAGTTGCTAAAAGATGGTAACTCTCTGTTAAACATGTGCTTTAGGAAGCGTACCCAGTTCTTTCTGGCACTGGATCAAATCCTGGATTTGTTTCGCATAAAGGACGTTAGTATTGGGCAAAGTATATCGTGTATTTTTCAAGTGGGACGTACTAACTTGATTCTCCCCTTCTCGTTTGTTGTTCTCACGTAATGCTCCCTCTACTATCTGAGGATTAGTTACTGCTCTTGGTATTCAACATGGGAATGTGGTTGTGAAAAGAAGTCCCCTTTCTCCCCCTCCCCTTTCCAGTCTAAGCAGAGTCTATGTGATAACATGCCATGTTTGTTTGGGAAGGAAATTTCTGTCTCTCATGTTGCATTGTATGGCTTTGCCACTAGGTGATCAAGTGAGCCTAAACATTTTTCAAATACCAGTTTAGTGATGAAACTTAAAGAAAAAAAAAAGTGCTAGTTCCACACATGGTTATTTTTTTGTCTATTACCATCTGCTGTCCTCTTATACATCTGTGTGCTAATATTTCCCATTTTCTGATGTTTTTGTTTAGTTACATGAGCTATACAAAGCTTTTTTGAACACTTACCACTGTAGGCACACACACAAAATACTTGCTCTTTCCCATTGCTACTGATAGTCATAATACTCTAATTAAACCCATGTCAAATAATTTGCTCTAAGTGAACCAGCTGTGCTCAACTGATCAATCAAGTGGGCAGTTGAGTTGTCATGACTGTTTTGACTCACTAGTACTGTTCATTACTGCAAATAGCTGTTCTTTTGTCTGTGGAGCAATGACTTTTTCTTCGTCTGATCTGTTTTGGTTACAAGTCTCTATCTGGGCTTGAACCCACCCTTGCTTATGCATGTTTTTTTTCTCTGTTCCACACATGGAGCTGGCTGTTGAAGAGGCATTCACAAGTGCAGTCAGGTGACTAAATAAATATTCTAACTCTTTTTAGTGTCTGCAAAAATAGATTAATATATTGCAAGTGCCGGGTCATCTGCTACTGAAGTCACAGGTTCCCATTTTGGCTCTACTAATCAAAATAGTGTTTTTCCATAAATCAGATCAAATTCTGGAGCACTTAACTGGTCCTTCAGTGCTCGCAGGATGAGATTCAGGGCAGTTAACTTTCCTCAACTTCACATTGGCCTTTGAGCACTATGTCATGTTATCCTGTCAACTTCCTGTTGTTCATGTCTACTACCTCAGATTTGCTCAAGATAAATGGGTATTTAAATGTACATGGTATGAAAAACTTACAAATTCAGGATAATAAAAGTGATCAGAATGCTCAGTTGCATTTGAAATAGTTTTCACTTAGAACATAAAGTGCTGATTCACTTTTTTTAAAGCAGTTACAAATATTAAGACCATAAAATATTTGAATAGTTTACTTAACTAAATTAGAGCAGACAGATGTTTGAAGGGTGGTTATCTTAGAGTGGAAGGAAAAGATAATTTTACAGAAATGCAGCATTTAGATGATCTTAGTTGTGGTATTACGTGAAGTAATAAATCTAAACTTTTATTAAGCTTTTCTCTGGAAAATTTCTCTGGCTTAACATCTTTTAATTATCATGCCTGTTTTTTTGGTGTATTGACAAGCTTAAGATATTTGCTAAGATCCACTTGTTTCACTTGTATGAATTGTTAAACAGATCTTTATTATACGTACAAATGCAAGACATGATACGAGCTTGATGGGATTGTCTGGTTATGTCATCCAACAGTGTAATGTCTAGTTTAAGTGGCAGTGTGATTCACTATACTTGATTTCTTTCAAAGTAGACCAGAGTTCTCCATCAGCTGACTTCCTGAACAAGAGTGATGGCTGAACGGTCATTCTGAAATTGAGGAAAATCTCCTGCTTCATATTTTCTTGCAACATTAATGTTCAGATTTTTACTATGAGTATTTATCATATTACTTTTTCAGTAAATAAGTACTGACTCAGTTGCTCATGAAGATTGAGTTACCAAGTGTACAGCTGCATTAGCTGATCACAGTATCTCACATTCAGATCTTAAAGGGACACTGTCAACACAGTTCATCAAGAACCTGGAAGATTCTTTCATAAGCTGTTTCTGATATTAATGCTATGGTATGGCTTTATAAACCCTTTGTCTTACCTAGGGTTGTTAGATCCGCTTTTTTGTGAAGGATTTTGTCAACAACAAAAGGTTTTGGAAAGTACACAGATTTTTAAGGTGACTATTCCTTTAATTTTTGCAGCACTTTCAGATTGATAAATTCTGTGTTATATTGCTTGAGTTCAGCTTTTTCCACCATAGTATGCTTTGTGCTGATTATGATAGCAGAAGAATGAACCTTCAAATAGGATGTCAGCTTTTAGCGTTCACTAAAAATAGTGGTCCTCTTCACCTTCTGCATTTTTATAGAAAGCTTAGGAAAAAATACAGGATTTGAATGTCTTAAGGAAAAAAGCAACTTAAACACATTAAGTTCAGGAAGAGCTCACTGTCATATCACACAAAGCATTGTACTTTGTTAGCCCCGTTTGCACTTAGCTAATTGTCTTCTCTTTGTCGTATTTTCCCCAGTTCAGCTTCTCCATTGTTTCAGGTAGTCTGAAATGCCAAGCCTTTTACTAGCAGATTTTCTGTCCTCTTGGAATACACTCCTAAATCTTATAGCTATGGCTTGTTCAGCAGTACACGTGTAGTCACAATTTAACTGAATGGTCACGAGTGAGGGAGACATGTAGCTTGTTTACAGTTGATGGAAGGGTTAAATACTAATAGATGTGTTTCTCTTTCTGTGGAAGCAAAATATGAAAAATATAGCTATTATAATACAGCAAAAATGTAAACCAATGGTTGAATTGAACCATCTGTGTACTTAAATTATTTGCAGTTTGTAGTGAAGTTTCTAAGACTGAGTGCTCAATCTAAGGTAGGTAAAATGTGTACCAGTGGTGTTTTGCTACTCATGTGCAAAGGACCAACACTGCACTACCAAAACTTAATCTGATGGATGTTTGAAATTGCTAAAGCTCAGATTCCCTGATACCCCATGTGTTTCACCTTGCCTATTGTTATTTGCCTAATGACAGTCTCTTGCTATTTTTTTCAGCAGTATTGCATAGAGTGAGGTTTGAGAGGATAAAATGTACTTATCTGAGTGGATTCCAAAGTGGTTGAGTTGATGTATCGCAAGATATTTTTCCAAATTTTTTCAGGGTGAAATTCCATTTTAATATTGCGGCTAGAAACCATGCTTTTCAATAACATAAGCTTTTTATGATCTTTTTATCTCACTAGAGTATCTTGCACATGTTCTTCAGCATCGTAATTATTATTGATACGGTAAAACTGGCTAAGAGATGAGTTTGACTTTTAAACAAATTTGATGTAGCAAAAGCACATGCTAACTTAGTTGTTTTGAAACAGAAAAGCCAACTGTAATGCTTCTGTAATCCAGGTGGACTTGGGATAGGTATTTTTCATTCACAGCAATAAATAAGGTGCTGTCTGAATTTCGACTAATACCAGAAACACTGTTTTGATGACTTACCAGGCTGTGCGCAGCCTTGACGAAAGCAGTGCATTTCACTTATGTAGAAAAGCATAACTAAGAAATTTTAAAACAGACTAAAATCCAAATGGAATTCAACTGATTAAGAATATGTTGGGAACTTGAAAATATGCTAAGAGCTGGAAAGACCTATTTCTGACCTGGAAGTTGGAAGGTGTCCTGCATATAATGGCGTTGTTTTTAAACACCACAGTTATTTCCCAAGGGTTTTATTCATACCATGCATGACCATCGAACAACCCAATCTTAGGTTAACTGCTACTTTATAGTTCTCTCTAAATATATGGTTAGTCCCATTTGTAGCTACAGTAGCAGTATTGCTGATGTGTTCACACAGTAAAATTTAGCGTTGGTCGGTAGAGATCAGTATGTTTTGCCATGATGGCTTAAATACTATAGTATTCCAAATACTTGTAAATAGCATACTTAGGAGATCAAGCCTAATTGTGCTTGTAGGCACACGTCAGCTTTGTTTTTAAGTCACACGTTGCAGACTGACTCCTTACTTATGTGCTTATCTGTGTCTAAGATCTGCTGAGCTTAAACCCAACAATCACACATACAAAATACTGTCCCCTAACATTGCATACATTATGCTTTTGCAGTGATACGTTCTGTTTTCTTTAAATTGTTGAGCAGTTTTATTTTCCAGTTGGTTTTTGAGGATTGGTACTGGATTTCCTTGCTTTGAAAAGTCAAAATCCTTCGAGCATGACTTTTGTCTTGGCATTCTGGGGTCATAAATACTGCCCTGGAATGGCCTGTGTTGAGTGTGCATCCAAATTTGGAACCAAAGTTTAGGTTAGCATTTCCTGCTTTGTCATGCTGGCACGGTTGCACAGGCAGTTTGCTTCTCATGTTAGTAGAGGCAGAGGTTTGCACTTCTAGAGCAGCTCTCCCATTCTCTTCTCCCCCCCGCCCCTTCCCCAACAAAACCAAATGGGAGAATTTCAGACACTGGAAAACAGCATAGCAAGCTTAAGCATGGTGATGGCAGAAATACATATAAGAAAGGATTTCTCATAGTCTCCTGTTTTCTGTGGAATAGAAATGGTTTCAACATAAACCTATATATGCCTGTTAATGTCAAAGATCTGTATGTGAAGTGCTGGTGAAACTCAATCGTTCTCACCCTACGTGATGAAATTAAGCATATTGATTCCAGTTTATACTTTTTAGGCTGTAACCTTTAAGTATGACATCTTGTCCGCTTCAGAAATGTTTGTAATTTTTAGTTAGTTTTGTTTTGTAGTGTCCTTTAATGAGATCTAGGGCAGGCATTGTTGCAAGTGTGTTTTCACCTTGTGAGGTGGAACTGCATGCCTTTCAGCCTTCTCAGAGCAACAAAGTTCACTGAAAGTCTCAATAATAAGGATCATCACATCAGACTTAAGCGTTCTTAAAATCACTTGTCATGTTCTAATCCAGTATATTTTTAAAGAAGAATTTAAAAGTTAAAACAAGCTTACACAAAGTACTTTATTTTTTCTGATGAAAATGATCTCATCAATCTGTTTCACTAACAGAAAGATGTGAGGTACTTCCTTGTGTTCTGAATATCAAATATGCTTTGACCACTTTGAATCTTTAAGTGCTCAGTATTTCAATAAATTTGATTTGGAAGGGGCAGTACCATAACATGTTTGTTGTGGCTTTGGTTTTTAGAGGTCAGTTGAGCACTGTCATGCTGCCAAAGCTTAAGCAGATGATACAAATGTCTCTCTCTGGCTGATATTCTTGGATTTACTAAAAAGTCATCAGAGAAAGTCTGAGGACAGTTAGGAGTACCAAAATTTTATCTCTTGGCTTGACTTTCTATCTGAAACAGTTTCTTTGAAAAGGTTGCTATAGACTCCTTGGATTTACTAGCTTTCTTATTTGGGTGCTTAAAGGTACGTGTCCCATAGTTGAAGAATTATTGTCTTTTTGAAATGTATTTGAACTTCATCACAGCCAACTGTCAGGGAGGCAAAGCAAATACATATGGATATAGAGCCAGGAGTTTGGTTATCTTGTGAAGCACAAGTATTTATTTTTTTTCCTCCCAGTGTCTCCATCATTATGTTTATTGTCTTTAAGCTTGTTTTCACTTTTCTTACTGAATTGTTACATTCATTCTTGGATTTCTGTTGTAGACAGTCCTTATCTCTAAAGCTTGAAAGGAAGAACTGTTATTTGTATATGTGTCTGAATTTTAATTCAGCTGAGCCTCAGCTGAAACTATGATTGTGTTGCTTGAGAGTCTCAATTGCTGTTACTTTTTTCTTGTAGTACATTCTGTATCTTTAATAACATAGTGAGTCTTTTAGTTCATAGAATATTCCTATATTTGCATCTCGCACTTAAAGAACGTATTGTTTCCACTTCATGTTGTGATTTTTAGCATCATAATATCTGGCCCTTTTTTTTAAGTTGTTTTCACCTGTTTTTTATGCAACAGATTGGAATTTTGTATGATTTGTGAGCATTAGTATCTAGCTAATACAGAACTCTTATCAAATGTCCAGTTTGCATTGCGTGATTATGGTGCTAATTTTAATTGTCCAAAGTGTAAACCAGTCTCATTTAAAGGAAAACTAATACTGCAGGTAGGAGATAATGGTTATATGTGTATTTAGTATAAATATTTCATATGTATTAAAAGATCCTTGATTTTTTTTTTTTTAAGGTGGATTAGCCTGTGAGCCATAAGAGATTTCTGATGATCCTGTAGTATATTTGTGTGATGTCTACAAAGGATATCACATGTTTATGAAGTATTTTCTACCTATCAGCATATTTTTACTATTATAATTCTGAATATTGACAGCAAACAGGATTTCAAGTTCTTTATTATTGCCTGTATATTTTATTAAAAAAAAAAAAGATGGAAGGGATGTATTTAATCACTCTGGTACTGTTAAGTTGGGCCCTAATGGACTAGATTTTTTCAAAAATGTATTGTATAGGCAATTCCAGTCTTACACTAATGAGAAATCAAGTATCTATTATCTAAGCACCTGTTGTTTTCATTCTAGATACAGTATCTCTGCCTCAGTTAATTGATTTGCCCTAGCTTACATAGATCCACAGTCCACTATAGATTTAAGCCTAAATTTTTCCAGTGGGGAAACTAGGTTAGTGCCTACAGCTGAAATAAAATAGACAGGTAAGAAGTTGCTGGCTGCAAGATATTAGTCAGGACCCTTGAATGACTATGATTGGGACACTGAATAAATAAGACTTCCGGTTGTATGAGAGGACAACAGGATTTGTCAAAAAAAAAAAAAAAAATCTGATCCTACTCTAGTTATTCTAATATGGGCGGTAAGTGTGGATCTTGCAGCACTGCAGTGGTAGATAACTAGAATAGCAGATAAATAAGCGCTGATTATGTCTAACATAGTTCCATGGCTTTAACATCGGAGGTCTTTTAGAATACTGATCTAGCAGGAACTGCAGTACAGATGAGGTCTTTAGTATGGGGTTTTGACAGTGATTCAGGGACATATGTGTTGAAAATAACGCTTAATCTCCTGTTGTTGACTTGGCGTGGAGACTTTTATCCGAATAATCACATTTGGTGTCTCCTAAGTGTAGCCACTCCCATTTCCTTTAATTTATAGGGTTTTTTTCTATCTACATGTAACTGCTACTGCTTGTGGAGAGCAGGGTGTTAATCTGATTTCATCCAATAGTAATGTTTGAGGATAAATTACCTGAATACACCGTGCATTTTGTCCATGTCTCCCTGAGCCAAAAAGCTACATTGAACAAATCCAGAATATTTGTCATTGGAATCAATTTAGGGCACTGACATTCTTTTTTGATGCTCAGCATACAGAATATGAGCGAAAAGTGGCCATCTCCTTCTTCCACCAATATGCCCCTCCCTGGGACTTTGAATCCCAGAATGCTGACTTGATCATATGCATCACTATATGGAAGTCATATCCAGCCTGGATTCCGGCTCTGCTCCTGAACTTGTGGCCTCTCATGTGCTCATAGTTGTGCCAATCTTTAAGCAAGTTGTGAGCGTGACTTCATGTAGTGAAATAAATCAGTGATTTGATTCAGACCCTTAATAAGCTGGACTGTGAACTGTAGTGGTTCAGAATCTGTTTTAAAACAGCTGAGTTGCTTCTGCTGTAGTGGTGATAAACTTTGGAAGAGAGTTGTGGGGGAGTCTTGGGGCAGTTACTCAGAAGAATTGCCTTATATTCGTGAGTCAGTAAGCTACTTTGTCAGTACTCTGGATTGATAACCCCCAAAAAGGTAAGGAGAATTCTGTATACAACTCTCTCTTTGGCTTTTCCCCTTGTTTTCTTTTGTTTGTTTGGTTGGTTTTTTTGGTGTTTTCCCTACTCGGTGTGCTGGCAACTGTGAAATTCATTACCCTCCTCCAGTATATGGAGAACAGAGGCCTGGCTTAGCGCTGTGAATTGTGCTGACTGAGCCAGGACCAGCTATGTAAAGTCATTGCTGTGAAGCAGAAAGGCTGCAGTAATTAGGGACTTGATCTAGGGCTTGACAAGGTCAGTTATTTTTGGAATAAAACATTCAGAAATATTTTTAGGAAGTAAGACCAAAATCACCTTTAAACCCAGATTCTTTGGGACTGACTTTAAAGTTACGTTTGGTATGGATGATTATTTTAGCTTTTTTTTTAAGTTTATAAAAGCTCAAATATAACCAATTTTTAGCAGCTTGCATTTACTATATTCAGTCAAATAACTCTGGAAACCACCAGGATTTGTTGGTTGATTTATCCAACCACTACTGACTCCAGTAGTGATTCATTTACTAATTTGTAACTAACTGATAAGGTGCATCTTTTTTTAAGGGACAGTTTACCTTAAAAATAAGGTACAACTTGTGATCACAGTTGCTTTGCTGCTTATGTATTTCAATTAATTTAATGTAAGGAAAAGTTAAAATTCTTCCCTTTTTGGGATTGTCGTATATCTGCCGCATCAGTGCTCACATGTTTCAAATGTTAGTGGCTTTTTGTTGTTCTTCATTTCAATGCTGTTCTTCACTGTTTAGTTATTTGCTGGAATTCACGTTATGTGAATTCCATTCTATAGGTGGTTTTCTTTTTTTTGAGAATGTCACATAATAAGTAATTGTCATAAATCATGAAAGATTCTAGGACTGAATTTCTTGAAACTTACCAAGGACCTCATCTAAATTGGAGCACTTAGAAGTTAATCAAGAAGTTATCACTTATATAATATGTTATTTAGAACTCAATTAAATTTGTTCTTAGAGGAAAGAAACAGGACAAACCCTTATACTAAACTGGCATTTTTGAAACTCTGTGACTTAGTAATGCTGGGAACTCTGTGATTTAGGCACATGAAGGCATCAGTGTATCTTGGGATTTTTAAGTTTGATGTCTTAGTGAATCCTACCGTGTACTCATTGTTCTTTCATTGTTCAGTATAAACATAGTCTGAAAATGCTTCTTTGACATGCATCCCTTCTGTTTTCACATGTGCACTATTCAATATGGAGGTTTTATATTCCAAAATGATCATCTCTTGCATTGAATCTCCTTTTCAGGCTGCTTTGGGTTACTTTTTTTGTTTTCTTGCTGCTAGTTTTGGTTTTCTTGCTGCTAGTTTTGGTTTTGTTCTTAACACAAACTTTTTGAGTAGAATTCCAAAATGACTGAAGTTGTGCAATTAAATAGTCTTTAAGCAGTACATTCAGTGCCAGACTTGGGAACTCAGAATGTGTAAAGTTATAAGCATCTATAAAAATGATACTAAGCACAGAGAATTTTTTTGTTGCACATTTCAAGATGGATATGCAATGAAATCATTGCCTATAGAACTCAAACTTGCAAGCTCAGGCAAAGCAAGCAGCTGATATGCTTAAATATATTTCTATGACTTTTTTTTTTTTTGGGCAAAGGGTTTGGCATCTCTTAAGCAATTCAGATAGCTGTTTTGTCTCTGTAGTATTTTCAGTTATAGTAAGTGATATTGACTGGATCTTTGATTTTGCTGTAGGTTTTCCAGACTGGGCAGAAAAAGTATAAGATGACATATGTTTGGAGCTTCAATAGTTAATTGAAGCCATAAATGGTTATTTTTTTTTAAAGATTAAAAAAAAAAAATGCTTAGGAGCAAATACCAAGGAGCAAATGACTTTTTCATCCCGTTTATTTTCCTAGATACATTAAATTTGCTTTTCTTAAGTGCACTTACGTAGCCTATGTTATGGAGATAGCAGTTGTTTCAAGAATGTTCCCTTCTTTCGTATATTCTGTAACTGGTGTGCTGAGGAGTTTCTGGCTCGGCTTTAGGAAAAGTCTGCTGTTGCACTTGTGTTCTGCTTTGAAAACGTTTTGCTAACTTTTTTTTTAAATTTTTTTTTTTTAAAGCCTGCAACTCATTTGTTCCAGTCACCTGAAATACAGAAAGCTTCAGTCCTACCACTGAATCAATGTCCTAACTGCGTGTGCAAAAATAATTTTATCTACTGCTAATCTGTAGTGCCAGCAGTAAGGGATGAAGCAAAAAACATGTAACTACCTTGTAATCCTCCATAGACATTCCAAATAAGAAACTGATTAGTGCATGTCTTGGGCATCTGAGTAACTCTTCAGTATTTGTAATGTAGTTAACTAAAGAGTTGTCTAGGACATGAAAAATTACTTTGCCTATAATAACCTCGCTGTAGCCTATAGGGAAGGACAGCTGTACATAGCTGAATTTAGGTTTTGGAATCTCCTCACTTCATGGAGGAAAGGTCTTTTGTGGTAGCCATCCTTACTGCAAAATCATTGCCATTGATAACCTGACTTTCAGAGTGTGAAAGAGTGCAGGAAAAATCATAACTGCTTGAACAGCATTTTCCATTTCCTTGGGGGAAAAGACGGTGAGTTAATGGAAGCATGAGTTCAGACCTTGAAAAATTCTAGTAGACTTTCTTAAACCTCTGTTTTTAAGGTCTTCTCCAAAAGATAAAATCACTTGAGATAGTATTCTATCTTTTAGCTTCAAAAGAAAAGGGAGAGTGTGTCTGTGTGTGTGTGTAATACAGTTGAATGTTTGTGGCTGAGCCTTCCAAAAGGTGGGCAATCAGCAGCAAAAAAGGGGAGAAGTGGAATGATGGTATGTGCTGTCCCTGATGTCAGAAACCATGAACTAACTGTTGGATTAAACATAGAGTTAGATCAAGAGATTAGGGTTCAATGACTGATTACTTCTTATTTGTACTTATACAATTCAGGGTTTTTTAGGTATACACAGTTCTAGAAAAGAAGCATTTACCTCTTTGTATGTATTTTGAGATAGTATTCAGAGCGTGCCTCATGTTTATCTCCTTGTTACTCAATCACCTAATACAAGGATAGATTTTATTAACTTGTGCCCCCTCTGCTGGCTAGTTTTCCAATTACAAAGTAAAAATATGAGTTTACATAGGCGAGGTACTCTCTGATAGGCTATTTTGGCCAAACATCAGTTTATAAAAGTCACTTTTATGGGGGTAAAACTACAATGAAAACGATATGAGTCCTAATTTGTGAGAGTCAGTGGTGGTCTTGAGAGTTGGTGTTTTCATAGTGCATGGTTATTGTCATGGGCTCAGTCAAGACTCCTTCAGCATTTGTCAAACCTGTTTCTTTCCCTCATCCCTCAGTCAAAGAGATTTGGTGTTTTTACCCATCCTGTGTGCGTATATTGTTTCATATACAGAAGAACTAGATCTTTATGGTCCTTGGGACTATGGAGGATTACACTTTGAGCTTCTAAAACCTGCTACTATCATCTGCATTTCCAATAGCAGTCAATTTCCTTTGAAGATGTGAAGCTCTTTTCTTCTGGGTGTAGTAAGGGGGCTCTCTCAAATTACCTTTAACAGGTGATTAATTTACCTGTGTTCTTCTTAAAACCTGCCTTTGAGGGTGAGGTAGTATTCCCAGCTGCCTAGCCTGAAGGGGAGGTAGAGCATAACTCCTCCCATCTCGGATACTGCAGGGAGAGCTAAAAGGTTTCAGTGTTATGATAGAGAATGTATGTCTGTACTGCAGTTGTTTGTGGACTAGATCTGATGGTAAGAATCCTCCTGCTGTCCTGCAGCCCTTTAGAAAAGCACTGGGCATTTTTGGGCTACATTGGTAGTGTAGTTCCTGGAATGGTGTTTCATTAGGTTGTTTTGTAAAATTCCAATCTGTGACCAATCTGGCGTCTATCTTTGCCATTAATCAGGCATCCAGGGAGATTTATGTTTTATATTAAAATTTCTTTTATGACTTGAAGACTTCATAACAGACTTCAAAACACTTAATCCTGTGTAAAACTCAGAGTGGTTAGTGTAGCTTTCATTGAACTTTCTTCTGAGGCTTCTGAAAGTGATCTTGAAATACATCCGCTGTACAAATATCTGATCATGTACTAGTAAGACAGAATTGCTACCACTGCAAAACTGCATTATTTATTGAATAATCAACAGCATCAGGGGAGTATATCAAAATCTTATGGACAGCAAAACAGAGACGAGTTAGCAACTTTCTTTGTGCATGAAGCCTGGCTTGTCAGAGATCTTAATCCCGTGCAGAATTCCAGTATGTTCTTCAGCTCTTCCTCATTCAGCCTGAAATCACAGAAGTCTCTCTGATTCTTAAGTGGTTCCCATTTGTGGGGTCAGTTTCTATTCTGAAACAGCCATAAAAAATAAACTTAAATATGGTTTCAAAGCTTTTTTTATGATGCAGGTTCAGTCACTTAGATAACACCATGATGCAGTTCAGAGGTGTGTGCTTTTCAGTCTGGCTAAAGAATCATGAGCTCTTGTGGCATATCCTGTGAGAAGTCAAATTTATCAAAGCTAATGTTGTGGCAGAACCTGACTGCCCTTCTTGCGCTTTTTCCCCCCAGCGTATTCTTCCTTGCATCTTGATAGATCATGGAGTTTGAGAGTGTGTTTGCGCTAAATGTTAATTAGGTGATACGCAGCATAGCTTCATCTGGGAAAGCTTCCATTTAAAGCCATTTTGCTTCTTACCAAGTAGTAGGAAAGAATTTACTAATCTACGGAAGCAGAAAGCTTATTCATTCCTGAGTTACTATCCTGTGTACATATATATGCATGGTTATGATGCATGTCTACATACACTTGAAAAAATTTTAAGGGCAAGGTAGTTTTTGTGAAGAGTTATATTGCCAATTATGAATTCACTAAAATACTACTGTGATGCCAGTGTATTCAGTTGTGTTTGTGACTTGGGAAACAATTGTGTGAATGCATAAAATACAATTGATTCTATAGGTCTTCACAACTACATTGATTGGTTCTGCAGGGATAATAGAAAATAGTCAAAGTTGCTGAAAATGCGAGTGGGACAAGGAAGAAGTTGAACAAGATGCTACAGTTCCTCTGTAGCTGACTATCAGAGCATAGAGCAACTGTTAAATACCTTTGTGTACTTGACTGATAGTGTTCTGCGTTGAGCAATTAAGGAGAAAGTCTCTAATAAATGTTAAATTAATGTTTTGGATGTTTCATGATTTTGCTAAAGCTTAACTGAAGTTCCTTAGATAAAAAAAATAAGTGAAAACTATGATGGATTTGGACCATCTGTTTTACTTTGTTGAAATTCAAGGTCAGTGTTTTGGTGTTTTTTTAAGCTGTTATCGGTTTAAAAAAACAGCTTTAAAGCTAGTAATTTTGCCATCATTCTGACTTTTAGATTTCATTTTAAACTATTGTTTTTGAACAATGGTTGCTCAGAGATTCTCATGAGCATTTATGAGAATCTTGACCTTTTAAATTCTAAAAAACCTGAGTGAATCAAAAAATCTGATAGTGCACTTTTGTATTTCCTGGTCAGATGACTAAATTTACTGGCAGTTAGGGTTGATACTTCTGAAAATAAAAAGGCTCTGCTGAGATAATACAATGTATGATGGATATGCAATACAATGTCTGTTAAATTTTTTGATTTACTGGTATGAAAGCGTACCTTTTAGACGTTTGATCATGATCTGAAAATGATTTTTTTTCCAGTCATTACTAATGTGTTCTGTTAAAAATATGCACTTTATTTCAGTTTACATTTATTTTCAACATCTAGCCTTTCTTGGGCATGAAGCTTTTGTACTACTAAATACTTATTTCTTTTTATAGTAGTTGCTTGTTGAACATGTCATTTTTAGTCTCTGACTTGGCGTTTTTTTGGTCACGTTTCTACCTCAGCTATTTCTTAAGTTTTTCAACACTTCTGACTTTGAAATTAATATTTAAATGTGTGCATTGAGATAACAGTAGTCTTAAATCAATTTTCTCTTACTGCATGTATAAGGTTGTATACTTGCACATCTAAAGGTCATAATAGCTCTTGAATTCCTTTACCTGTACACTTTGAAGAAGAAAAAAAAATAATCCATGACAGTATTAATCAGTGATGCTGAAACTGGTTGCTAACCTTCCTTGCCTATGACAGTGAATTCTTAGTTTTGAGAATCTTAGCCAGACAATAATGTGTCTTGATAATTTGATACACTTCTGGCTCGATCTGAGGCTCTCTCTTAGAACATCCTGCAAGCTGGAGTGCCTGGCTGTGCCTCTTAGCGTGACCCTGTGTGAGCGGTGTGGAGCCCAGTAGTGCTCACAGCTCTGTATTTGTTTTGTATTATCTGAGCACAGAACTACTTCAGCTGGGGACTGAAGAAATAGCAAACAACGTACCTGAGTTGCTTTGTGGTTTGGAACAAATAGTTGTGAAGCCATCAAATTGTTCAAAAGAATGCGTGTTGTGTAACAGATAAGTTAGTTTTAAGGCTTTGAATCTCTTGCTTATTCCATTTTAGCCTAGCAAGCTTGCAAGATTGCCCTGATATTGATGCTGATTTTTAAATAACTTCCAAAAAGAGGTGTGTGGGGTTTTTTTGTCTCCTTGGTGCATATCTGCCCTCGAAAATGCAGATTGTAGGTGAATGAAAAAACTCTCTTGTACCACATTACAGTACTTGGTGGTTGAACAGGGTGATCAGCCATTAAAATCTTAGGTGCTTCTTTCTTAGTACTTTTTTCACCACTGCTAGGAACCTTCAGAGGGAAAATCGTATTGTTGAAAAGAATTTGCAGTCAGATGACTCCAGCAGCTATTTGGACTGAAAAGGATGCCAAATGAGCCAATTTGCCTACATGACGCAATTAGCTAAGTCCCTGTGGGAGCTAGTTGCCACTGAATTTTCAGCTGGAAAAATAAGTAATATTTAGTTTTCCTCAAATACTTGTTTATAAGCAAATCTATTTAAAAATAAGAGTTTAAAATAAAAATTGAAAATACTTTTCAATTTACTGTAGCCTGAGTAGTAGATTGGGACTCAGACTGCCACAGTTTAAATATAGCAGTTATGTTTCTAGACTCTAAAATGTTTATCCACTATCAGTGGTTATAATCTGTCTGAAAAACAACACAAGAACAGAAGTATCTTTGCTTGTGTGCTTGTTAGAATAGGCGTATATAATGCTAGCTTAAATTGTGAGTGATGCCCTTATGTTTCCCAAGGTATTGGTACTAAGGCTGAGTTGATCTTTACCCTACTTACTTTAAGAACTTAGGGTTCCACACTTTCTATCTTTGACTTTCCTGTCAGATGATACTAAAATTAGCTGCTGGATTATTTTTCTTTTGAAATGAACAAAACAAAAACTTTGAAATGAACATAACCTGGTGATTATTTAGTTGTCAGAGTAAATTGTAAACAGGCTTCTTATTTGCACCCTGGTATGCTGAGCTGATTTCTAGTGCATTTCAGCATACCAGCCAAAGAGCTGGTAATGTATGCTCTGTCACTCACTGTTTTACTGCGTAACTAAAATAATTGAGCTGTGCTGAATTGATTTCATATACATTCACATTCAATGGTGTTGCTATGTATTTTGAAGAATATGATATTTCTAAGATGTGTAAATTTGTAGTGTTTAATAGTATATTTCTAAAGGAAGAGCAATAGAAAATAATTTGATTAGATTGAAATAAAATTCTAAAGCAGTAGTTGACAAAACTGCTGCAGTTTATTCTAAAAATTGGTAAGTGTAAGTCTTCTGGAATTTAATTTTGCCAAATTTACTAAAATATCTCTGAGTTTTGAGAGCTTATATAAATAAGAGGGTTTGTTTTTTTTAGGAATACCTGGCTTAATACTGGTTTTGTATGCCTTCGTATAGCAAAGGTGAGGAATAAGGTCAGAAGAGTCACTGGTGTTCTTTAAGAATTAATGACATGGAATTTTTTAGTCAAAAATAGTAAACCTCAATAATAGACATTTTATCTGAAATTCTTCTGTGATACATTCTAATTATGTTTCTGCTCCTTTAGGTGGAAAGTAGATACTCATTTCATGTTTCTAAATTGGAGGGAGCTGTGAACCTAAATGCAGCTAAGTGAACTCAGCTCTGTTCACTTGTATTTAAATAATTCAGTGGTGAATTGTGTACTCTGTGACTTGATTTCATAAATTCTTTCTAGAAAGGATAATATTTATAACTGTAGAGTTGATGAACTCAAGATTACTGTATTTTCACATCTAGCTAGTGAAGAAGAGATTTCAAGGGGAAAGTTTCCCTTATTACTTAAACAGGTGTGAAGTATTTTGCAACAGTGCACTGCTAGTGTTTCCACAGTTATCCTGTAGACGATACATGTTGAAATGTGAGTTACTTTGTCTTTGGGGTCAGAGATTCTCAAATCGGTTGTTACTCTGGCTACTAACGAATGTTGTTCTTGTTCTGATAAAAAGAGATTCTTGCTTTTGTAAATACGTTGCTGTATGAGTTGATTCTTGACTTAGTATGTCGGTGATCATCCATTGTACAGGTGAAATGCTTGTGAAATTATAAAAGATAGACTGAGGATGAAGTAATTTGTCCCTCAGACATTTTTGCTGGGGGGGCTCGAGCTTAGAGTCTCTTGTTTCCTCCCTTATATTTTCATAATCAATCTGAGCCCAAAGTGTTTAAATTTAAGGCTTAAATTTTAGATGGGTAAAATTGAGAAAGATTGTAGTTGAGGTACACAAAAGTGTTTAAGATAATGAGGATATCTGGATAATAGGGGTTGTCAGAGACTAAATTATTAATGCTTATATTTCAAATAGGACCAGAATATTGATTTAAAGAGCATTGCTTATGACATTCTAAATCTAAAATCTTGTTACTTTTATCAATTGTCAATTTATTTTTAAAATCATTTATTAGCAATAGGATTAAAGTATTTTTATGTTCAGTATTCATGAGAACAACATCCTTTTCCTCTAGTTAGAAACCCTGCTTTCAATATTATTTCAGTGCAACATAATTAGCTTCCACCTTATGTTTTGCAGTTGTGGTGAACTACTAGTTGGCAGAATAACATACCATAACTGTTCTTCAGAATTAAATAAAGCTAAATATTCTTAGGAAATTACTTGAATTAAACTTGAATGTATTTTGAGTCCTTAAATTCTTTTGAGTAATTGTTTAAATTCTATTATGAACTGGCTTAGCTTTTGTGGGAGAGATTGATCTTCACTGTTTAATTTTATTTTTGCATATTTTTTGTCTGTAGTAATGGTATCCTATTTTAAAAGAGAATGTTAGGATTTTCACTAAGGTTTGAGAAAATATTGAGCAAATAACTTCTTAATTTTTCTGTTGGCATATAGTAAATTGATCACTGTAAATGTGGTGTTGCCACTTCAAACTGGACACCCCTCATCAAATATATTTCAAATTGTTAGGTGATATTTCTGTTCTAAGCACACAATCAGTAGATGATCCTTTATATTAAATGAGTTCTAAAAAAATTGATTTAAAAGGTCTTTTTCTTAAAACCTATTAGTTTTCTCTCCATATTTTGAGAGTAAGTTGTAAGCATTCATGAGATAGTTTGTCTTTATAAGCAGAACTAGGCTATGGGTCTAGTTGTGTTTTTCTTTATTGTTTTCTGAAGAAGAGAAACGAAGCCTTAAACTTGGCAATAGAAGGAGAGTGGGACCCCCTAAACAAAAGCTTGTGGTGGCTTTTATCCAGTCCATCTTTAACCCTAGCTAGAGTGGAATGTGCTGTCTGGGCTTGGTGTTGACATGGGCATGGATTACTTTGGGATCCTCTTTTTCAGGGGGGACAGAAGGCTCCTAGCACACAGGCAGTAGGAAAAGGAAGTGCCAATAGCAAACCAAGTTTTTTTTGTTACAGCTAAACTAGTTGAATGTCTTGCTGGGATTGCAGAATGTCTTACCTTGTATATGTTTCTATCTTAAATGATTCATATAGAAAGTTTATCTATTTTTCAAGTATTTGTTTCTGAAGCCAGTCTTGCATGCATGGTTGAACCACCTTGGTCAAAACGTAGCTGGTACTATTCATGTCAGAGTTTTCCTTAATACGTAGAGTATTAGTTCTTAACCCTGGGATCATGATCGCAAGGTACTATGCAAATGCTTTAGTTGGTCACGCAGTAATTAAATCATGCATAAAATCAACCCTGAGATAGGGGGAATTGGAATACCTCTGGTTTGAAGAGACAGTTGCTTCTCTAAACAGTTGATACTCAGAATACTGCAGTACGTATTGTTCTTGAAGTCCTATGTTAACCATTTTTGCCACGTTTTTGTATGCATTGATTGAATATATTAAGCGTGTAGCTTTACATGGCCTAACTGCAAAAAGACTCAAAACCCCATGGCACTGTACTATGTAGTACACGAGAATAAATATCTCAGGCCTCATTGTTTCGTCAGTGGGTATCAGTGTCCGTTCAATGACTGAACAGAAGCTTACGGAGTTGTTACAGCATTTTAAATGAAATTGCTTTTTTTCCCTTAGGGACGAAACCCCTTTTTTCTGGAGCCAGCAATAATTATAACAGTTACTGATGGAAGTAAATTAACTACTACCAGTGGGATACAGGAAGAGGTAAGATCTGACCTCTGTTTACAATGATGTGTACTAAATGTTGTGTTAGAATACTGTTTACAGTAGGAGCCTAAATGACTCCTCAAAAGTATGCTCATTAATAGCTTATACTTGCATGTTTTTTCTTTTTAATTTGAGGTAATTTTATGTAATAGTACTACAAAAGTCTGAATAGCTCTTTTTCCTTATCACATGTGACAGAAGCATGTAGTACAACTGTTGGTCTGTTTAGTAGACTCAGTTCGCTATTTCTATCCAGGGAGTTCATGGCTTTTCAAATACGTTAGCAGAAGAAATTGATTTCTGTAAAGCATGTATGTGTTTAACTGGTCTAGATATAAATTCTTCATGTATAGACCCAAATTAACATAGTGATTTCACAAAGGATGTGGACATTAGGGTGTATGTGAAATATGTACTTCTCTCACACTGGGCTTTTAAAGTGATTATAATGAAATCAGTAGTGTCCTTATAATCCAAGATAAGAGCTGAAGAAATGTACGTCAAATTAAATCTGTACAACAGTTTAAAACACCGGATCTTAATATAGTGGAGTAGCCGGTCAGACATCTGGCAAACTCAGAGCTATAGCAAATGCTGAGGCACTGAACTATTTTAACTTACTGGCAGTTTTGAATACTTTCCTTAAAAAGATGGAAGAGTCACTAGGGATAGGGTTGGTCTGACCAGCTCAGTGCCCGTTCCATGCAGTAGTAAAAAAACCAAAACAATAACAAAAAATCCCTAAGCTCATTCCCTTTTCAGGGAAAAGGTTAATATCCACAGGTCTGTCCTAAAGCTTAAGAGGAGCATTCAGACTTTTCCATATGGTACACCACATTTGTCTATACAGATTAACTTGTCATACATCACTGTTCATTAGTTACTTGAATTTCTCCTGATACTCTATTATATCGCATTCTTAAAGCACTTACAGAAATTGTTTGTATGGGAAGTGGTATTTGAGTGTTTTTGTAATGTATCTGACTTAGAGGAAGAAAGTTGAATGACCTCATGATTCTATATGGACTACTAACAAATAGCCAGAGCCAGTAACAGAAAGGGAATGCCTGGATCCATGATACCGAGTAGGTTGTCTGTATAAAACCTCAATTTCATCACATTTTTTTACCCAATAAGCTATTTTCAGCTAAATCCAGTGACTGATTGGGTGTGGTCCAAAATACTGAGTAGAATAGCAGCTTCATATTTACAGTGATTGTCAGTGAGCAAGTGTTAATTAAACAGAGGGTGGTGTGACACTTTCAGAGCCTTCTACATCATTTAGTGCTGTTAGCAGCAGAATACTGTTTTGGGTTTTTAAGAGCTAATTGGCTAATCACTTAGCTGTGTAAGTCCTTCCTTGAGGAGAAGCAACTTCTCTGCTGTCAGATGACTAACTTGTAAAATCTGACATTGACATCTGGGAGTGAGGGACATTGAGATGCTCAGGAGGTGAAGCAAATGACATCTGAGTAGAGGCTGAGAACTGGGTTTGTTCAGCCTTCAGAAGAGAAGCCTGTGGGGGTGGGGGATGTCTTACCACCATCTGCAACAACTTAATGGGGGAGGGAGCCTGGCTTTTCTTGGAGGTGCACAGGGCTGAGATGAGAGGCAACAGCTGCAAATTGTACCTTGGGACATTCTGATTGGATATCAAGAAAAATTTTAACTGTGTGGGTGATTGAACACTGGTATAGGTTGTCCAGTGGTTGAGAGATCGCCATTATTGGAGATGCTTAAAACTGAGTTGGACAAGGCCCTGAGCAATCAGAAGGCTCTGGACGGTGTAACCTTCACGTGTCCATTCTAATGTACATAGTTCTATGATTCTACATTACATTTCCTTTCATCTTGTTCATTTATCCAAAATGATTTAGGTAAGAAAGCTCTGTTGGCTGTCATGAGCTCCTCTTCTTACAGCAAGAGTCAGGATTTGTTATAGCCAGGAAGGTTTTCATGTTCCTTTTCCTTCAAATGTGGGTACAACTTTTTCACCTTAGTCTTCACAGGAAGACATCTTCTTACGGTCAGGCAACTATTTGGTCAGACGTTCACATCTTTAAATAGTTGTAACTTACATTGAGAAAATGGGTTTCCTGGTGACTGCTTTAATCTAAATTTACGGTTGGCTCATGAGCAGTGCTCACTGATAAGTGTGCACTACACACAGTTTTAGTGTCATAAATTTGACATTGGACAAATTTGACACTTACATAATTTGATGATTGTTAAACTACATTCTAGAGATGCAGAATCTGCTCTACTAATGATAGTAAAGTAATGATTTCTTGGCAAATGAGCAAATTTAAAGGCATTGCCTTCTGGAGGAACTGAAAGTGACCACTGCACTTACTTCCTGCAAGACAAAATGCAAGTTTCTTTGAGTGCTCTTCCATATGTATTTACAGGTTATATATTTCATACCCAGCAATGGATGTGATTTTTTTTCTCTTTTGCCATAGCTGTACTGGTAGGAACATCCTTAACACTATCAAAGAGCAGGGGAACAAAGCATCCAAGGGTGCTTCTGTCTTTCAGGAATGATCTTTTGCTTTTGTCAACATGTGTCCTATTGATGAGAATTTTTCTTAGCGTGGCTTGAGCGTCCTTTACAGTTACGTCTCAAGTTGGACATGCAGAAATGAAGCAGAATTAATACAGTAACAACACCCTGGAGATACGGAAGTCCATTGTTGCTCTTCTGTTCAATAACAAAGCTTTTCAGTTGCTTTCAAATGTCTTTTCTGTTCTTTGGGTTTGACATTGGAGAGGCTTTTCAGAGTTGGTGTTGGAAGTGATCATATCCCACTGGCTATGACAACAGTGTTTTTACTTCCTGTGTAAAGTTCTTATCATGGACTGAGGCAGTATATTTTTAGTTCTTTTAAAACTTACGTACAAGAGAACTGACAGAACATTGGTTTTGTAAAGCCTGTGAAGCCAGCATGGAACCTGGAGGCAAGTTTTCTCAAAGCTTTGTCATTCAGATGAACATTTGCATTCTTACCAATGAAATCAGCTTTATCACTATGGGAACACTGTCATTTGCCCTAGTGTGAAGCAGTCAAGCTTAAACCCTGTTTCAGAGCTCTTGCTGAATTCTTCAGATGTCCTGTTCCTTTGTGGAATTTAATATGGGTTTTGCAGATAGAGAGCCTTACCCATTCAGCACTACCGTGTCTCTGATGGATGTGGTTCCTCAGACTGAAGACAGAAGTGATGCAGTCTATGCAATTGTCATCTCCACCAGCACAAGTTAATACAATTTTCAGTCCTGTCCTTTCTGGCACTGACTTCTAATGCACCAGTGCTGATGTACTGAAGAGTGCCAGTATCAGTTCTACGTCCAGTATGGCACGTTGACCAGATTCTTCCCTGGATTCATTTGACCCAGTCATAACTTGACAAAGGGATGGGCTCATACTGCTGGAATACCATTGTTAATTATTGGTCTCATGCTATGGATTCCTCTTGGGGTGGCTTTCACTTCTGGCCTGATCCCTTAAATTTGGTCTTAGCCCTTTCCTGATCTTTCCTTTAACAAGTGTTTAATTGCTTGAGGGGATTTATCTTATTCCTCTTTATATTATGAAGTAAAATGTCATACTTCTCCAGTTTTGCAGCTGCTGGGCTATCTTCCCTTGTCTTCCTTCTACATACCCCCTGTTTTAAAAGGAAGCATTAAACTCCTGTTTGCAAGACTGAAACTGGGTTACTGACCAATTGATACATTCTGATGAATGATTATGCAAACAAAAAGCATGAGCAATGCTGCTTGGCTTCTGTATGTTGTCATTCTTCTGATCTTCCAGTTATAAGAGACTCTTATAGGTGGAATCAGTGATTTTTTTGACTCCTCATCCCAGAACTGTTTGACATTGTCACATTGATCCTTCCCTGGGTTGATCATCTTGCATCCCTGCTGTAATAACTGTAACAAGTGGCAAGGTCCTGCTTACTTTCAAGAGTAATCAGGAACTGTAAATGTTCCATAATATTTTTAATTGTAGTTCCTCCAGCTAAAAATCTTGATTTCTAAACCAATTCTGCAAGAAATGTGGGGCAGATGTCATTAGATTATCCATGTTATTCCTGTTAGCAGCACTTGGCAGGATCACAACATTTGGCACTGAGCCCCAGAGCTCTTGACGTGTGAATTCTGTGTAACTATCAGCTCAGTGTGCACTTGCTCATCGTTAACGCTAGCACCAGAATGGCCAAGTATATCATGTCGTTGACATGGTGTGTCAGTTGACCTGGTGTCTCTCTGTGATCTTAAGTTATTTCCTGTGGAAGAACAATTTATGGCTTTCTATCTGTGTTATAACTGCATTTGATTGGATGGAAAAAGCGAAAAACGTAACACTGTTGTTAACTCTAAGTAGAGTTTCTCAGTCTGTCAAGGGCTTGTTTTCTCAGCTGGGCTAGGTGTGTCTCGTCTTTTTATGGGTACCAAAAAAGCCTGCAAGGAAGGTTACTTGCAGATAGATTTTTTTTTTTTTTTTAAGATTTTTTTTAGATACAAAAAGACAAAGAGATTGACTGTCTCTATGGATGTTTTTACTGAGTACCTTACCATGTAACAACCTTTTATGAGATTTCCCAACATGGAGCTTCCTGTAATTACCTGGGTATTAAAGCTTAAGCAGTGCTAGTGCTGCCCATTGTAACATATGAGCCTGTATGTGCAGTCATTGCCAGAAGAGCATTGTACTCTTTCACCAACTACCATGCCACTAATGTCTGTGGAAGATGAGGCCTGGTTTGGAATCTGTAACTTCTCCAGTAACATGGATATTAAATGTAACTGGAATTAAACTGTGAGAAAGAAAGTGAGGACATTTGACTTGATGCTGATGGTTCTGCATGTTGTCTTAAAATTTCAAAATGTTTCTGATAATAATATGCACATAATGCAAAGGCCTGCTGCTGAGTACTGTTTGGTTTTGGGGTTCTCTCAGCATAACCAGCTGAGCCAAAGGAAAGTTTTGTAGTTTGAGATAAATTGAACTCAGGATAGTGTTGATGCAGGGTCCAATGGGATACTTAAAATGTAAAATGTATATATGCTGCCTGAAGAACAACAGTGCTGTTACGTTAGTATGTTTTACAGATTAAATGTACTCTTCAGAGCTAGTAAATCTTCTATTCAGTCAGATCTAAGTAGGAAAGTTTGGTGAATGGCATTCCTCAATAATAGCCCCAACTGAGGATAGAATCATAGAATCATTAAGGTTGGAAAAGACCTTTAAGATCATCAAGTCCAACCGTCAACCCAACACCACCATGCCCACTAAACCATGTCCCGAAGCACCACATCCACACGTTTTTTGAACACCTCCAGTGACGGTGACTCCACCACTTCCCTGGGCAGCCTGTTCCAGTGCTTGACAACCCTTTCGGTGAAGAAAACAGCTCCCTCAGTACTCTCAGGTGGATCCCATCTGGCCCCATAGACTTGTGTGTGTCCAGGTGGCGTAGCAGGTCGTTAACTGCTTCCTCTTGGATTATGGGGGGTGTATTCTGATTTTAATCTTAATCTCTGCTTTTCATTTAAAGCACAGGCATGAGTTTAGTTGTGGGATATACCCAAGTTATGTAAAATCTCTGCCTTCTGATTCTATAACATAACTACCACATTAGTTCACTTGTTGAAGCTGAGTTATTTGGAGTAGGTGATCCTGGCAGCTAGATATTTTTGAGCAACTGTACTCAAGTTATATTTCTTCTGCAGGAGTCTTAGATTAACATTGCCTTTTCATTCAGTTGTGCTTTTTGTCTTGAAGAATCAAGGAAGAGACTGAGCTGAGAATGGGTTTCTTCTGCAGAAAATTGTTTGAACAAAGGAACGCTGCAGTGAAGCAGTTCTTACTGTTGAAATTCTAAAGAAAATATTCTATTGATTCTGAAATTTAGATCAATTTTAAAATGTGGTTGTTCCTACTTGGTTTGTAACTCTCAACTTTGTGCATCATGTTGCCTTGAAATGTTTGAAGTACTGATTGAATGATGGGTGTTTTGCTTGTAATGTACAGTACCTGAATCAAATTATAAATATCTGTGGAGCGGTTATAAGTGTGTTTATATAGAGTGGATTGCCATCACTATGTAACCTGATTTTTTTTTTTTTTTTTTAAAAAGCAGTATATTCACAGATTTAAATTCCTTTTCAGCTCCATTTACCTCTCAATTCTCCTCTACCTGGAAGTGAGTTGACTAAGGAACCCTTTCGATGGGATCAGAGGTTATTTGCTTTGGTTCTCCGTTTGCCTGGTATTACAGCACCGGAATCAGAGCAGATGACAGGGGTACCGGTGGATGACTCTGCAATCACACCTATGTGCGAAGTCACAGGAGGTGAGTGCTCTGGTTTCCTTTGACAAGTCAATACTTTTGAAAATGCAAATGAATTCAATTTAGCTTTCTTAATCATGTACGTGTCGTGGAATAAGTATTTCTAAGTTCTTATATTACTTGTAAAAACTCAGAACTCAATGTAATAAAACTAAAGACACTTATTGCATTAAAACTACAGACAGTTTAATGTAACCTGTCTTGGAAGAGTGTGAATCTACTTTCCTTAGCAGTTTTTTAGAAGAGAAAACTTACCAAGGTGCGTGAGAAAAAAGCAATTAGAATCTGTAAGAATTGCGTCTGTTCTGCAGTACAGTTTTGTTAAATTCCTGTTATACTCTGATCTAAAGAAGCCAAAAATGAAGGAAATGGGTTGGGTTGGGTTTTCCCCCCCCCCCCGAGCATGTAGAATTTCTGCAATGCAGAATGCATAATAATTCTGCAAAATTGATACTTTTCTCTCCATCATAGCTCATATTCTTAATCTCTTAGAAATTATATTCCAGATCAAACTCGGGCATTAATTTTATAATTTGTAAAAGTTTTTGGTAACATCACATATTAAAAACATAATGATTCTTCTGATGCATCGGAGGGGATGTGGTATAAAGCAAACAAAGGGATTTAAAAAGCATTCCAAAAGGATCTGATTCCACTGCTTTCTGATTGTGATGTAGGCTATACTAACAGTGCTTTGACTGAAATTTGTGGACAGTTAAGTGTTGATGTCTGTCACAAGGGGGAGCCCATTTTCCATGAACGCAACCAAGAATTTGAGTTAAAGTCATTAAGGGGCTAAAACCAAACATTTCCAGTGTGGTGCATGTAACTGTCACTGTTTCACTAGGCTGCCTTGCTGCTTAAACAAAGAGGGAGTGTTCGGGAGAAGCTTCAAATCAGTGGTCCGTACATAAATCAATGTGTGTGGCGGGTGAACAGTTTTGAATGATCCAAGTTAAAATAAGGGCAGAAACACTGAACAACCTTAACCATGACTGTTTCATTCTAGGTCGATCATATTGTGTGTGCTCTCCAAGAATGCTGAATCAGTGTCTTGAGTCATTGGTGCAAAAAGTGCAAAGTGGAGTGGTAATAAATTTTGAAAAAGCTGGACCGGATCCCTCACCGATTGATGGTACTTGAAACTTTTTAAACTGTGATACCAAATGACAGGGATGACTATCAGTACAATTTAGTGAACTTAACGTAGTAGTTGCCAAAACAAAAGGAAAACTGTTTCAATTCAAAAGACATTACTACAAAAAGGACCTGCTATGTCTGAAATTCTATTGTACTTTTTCAAAATACTGGCTATAGCTGCTAGACAGTGTGTGAAACCTCTACATTTGGTCATATTACTCAGGTAGTCTTCAATGCAGTTATTCATGTCAAGCATAGTTAAATGAGTTCATGAGTTTTAAGCAGTAGTTTTCAACCAGCTAGAAATGTAAATAGCTTGATATGGAAATATTGTGGGTTTATACGCTTATCCTTTTTTGTTTAATGTAGTAAAGTGGCTGCATTAAGAGCTAGAATAGCAAATACAACTGTGCAGCCTTAACTTCTTGTTCTAAACGGCTTAGCTAGGTGCCTCTTAAGATGTTACTGTGAAGTGTTTGTGGGATTTTTTAATCCTGCTTTGCTGCAGTAAAAAGTTAGTCCAGCAGTATTAGTCGTGTGTATCAATTTTTTTCATGCATGGAGATTTGAAGGTTATCTGGTAATAAGATATCTGGTAATAAGAGAAAGAAACTGATTATTATGAAGGGCTCCAGATAATTGGCTTTCTCAGCTCTGATCCTGTAAACATTCAGTGCTTATTTGATTTCTCATAGTTTCTGGGTTTTTGCAGAAATGCTTACTGACAACTATCTTCTATTAGAAATAATATTAACCGCAGGAAGAGCTGCCCTGGGGGTATAGTTCTTAAAATCTTCACAGCAGTTGTTTAATACTCTTTTTGAGTTTTAACACTATTTTGACTCATAAAGCTTTTTTTTCCTGTAGATGGGCAGGTGGAGGTATCTAGACCCTTTGGACCCCAACCTTGGCACAGCTGTCACAAACTTATTTATGTCAGACCAAACCCTAAAACTGGGGTTCCTATAGGTCATTGGCCTGTTCCTGAATCCTTTTGGCCAGATCAAAATTCTCCAACACTGGTACGTACTGAGGTTAGATAAAGCAAAGGGTTTGTGCATGGGGGAATATTCCAGGATTTCCTGTTCACTGACTTTTAAATCTTGAGATACATACTTCATTGTAGCAACCGTAAAAGCAGTGTGACCCAAGAAGGAATGACACATGTAAATCCGTGTTGCAGTTATCTTGGATTAATTACTGATGAGCAAGTAATACTATGGGGTTTGCTTTTTAATAACTTCGAAGCATTAAGAAGCTGCCTGTAACAGATTTATTTGTCGACCTAGTACATGCATGTAGTGTTTCTGTTTGAACTCTGTTAAAATATCAAACTAGAAGTAATGTGGCACTTTAAGACTATCAAATTCTATTGCCTCGCAGATGGTATTAATAGAAGATAGTATGATCTTCTTAATTTTGAATCCTTGTGATAGTTCTGTCTTCGTTCTAGCAGGTGAATGTCATTTCATCTGCTGTTGTTCAGTGTAGCCATACTTTCAATTTATCCCAAGTAGAGAAACTCACCCTGTTTTTTTTAAATACTACCCACAGAATTAATTTTATTTGTTCTTTTTCATAAAAGAATGTATGCTGCTGCCTTTTGTTTGGTCTGAGAACTAATCATTAGTATAGTATAATCTATTTTTGTATTTCTACTAATCTTTGAAAATCATAAAGTAGAAATAATGCAGTTGTATAATTGTTCCCTACATTTCATAATGATTTTTGTTGAATTTTTGTGTTTTTTAATCTGAAACTAGTGTGCTGACTAGCAAACTCATTGAACTTTTCATAAACTTTATCTCCTTTGTTTGAAAAATATATAAAGACCTTTGAAATACAGGTTGTTGAGGAGTAATACAAGTATGAAATTTTAGTCGTATTTACAGGTTTGATATGGCTGGCATCTGTAGCCACATTCATTGAAGGACGTGGATGTCCTTCTGAACTACAAAGCAAGCTAGCATGTATGAATAAAAGTAAATCTTCTATAGTAATTTAAAAAACAAAATGTCATTGTGTACTGGATATTAAAAAGCTGCTCTGTAGGGAAACTGTCCTGTGTACTCCTTGTAATCACTATCAATGGCATATCTGTCTCCATTCACTGTATAGAGTCAGTACAGTTTGTCTGCTACTGCAGATCTTGATTGAGATTGCTAAAATAGATCTTGCCAAGTGAAGAGTTGTTGAACTAAATCTGCTAAAAACATGAGGTTGACTTACCCAAACGGCAAGAAGATGAGAAAAAATTCTTCTCTCGGTTATAGCATGTATAACTCTCATAACTGCATAAAGCACTGTATTATGTGCATGTGCAGCTAAATTCCTGTTGACATCAATTGGAATTCCACACTGAACCTTCGTTATGCAATGTTGGGGAGCTAAGTTTGCTGATAGTGTTTCAGGACTTGTATTTCCTTACTGTTCTGAAAATATAGTGTTAAAACTTAGCATATGTTGTAACTCTTGTCTACTTAAGAGTCCATAGTTAGATATTTTTCTTTTCCTCCCTGTTACCTGATCCACGGTGGAGTTGTCTCAAACAGTCCTGCCCCAACAACTGTTTCGTGTACTGTAGGTAATGATGCTATCAAGGCTTTCTTAAATGTATATGAAAGTCTGCTAATAATTATGTTGGCAGATCAACATGTAAATGGCTGCTCCCACTGCTCTGGGGTAAAAACAGTTCTGCTGTCCAGTCAAGGGTTATTTGAATTCTCAAGTCTTAGCATTCAACTTCTTTTGCAGCCTTTTTATTCCTAGTATAACTGCTTCATGGCTTGGTCAAAAACTCCACCACAACTATTTATTGGAGGCATCTTCTTTGAAGAGAATTGCAGTTCCTTCAGTTGGTTGGGCCTCCTGTTTTGTGTGCACTTGGACAGTACACCTTCCTCAGAGTGGAGACACTCAAGGCAAGACCAGCTCTGTGGGCAGATAACATTTGGTTGGCTCATCCTAAAAAGAAGAGACTAGAGCTTATAGATGTAGAAAAATTACTTTCAAGGTGAGGTGGTAGGAAGGTCCAAGAAACCCTGTGTTTCCCTAGTTCATTTTATGTGTTTATTAGTTACCTTCTTGTAAAGAGAGTAAATGGAAGGAGGCTTCCCAGCTGAGCTCTTACCCAGATTCTAGTGGCCTTGGAGGAGGCTCAGGGTAAGTATAAGAGCTTCTCCTGAAAACCCTTCAGTGGAAGGCGTACAGCTGCAATTTTCATTACACACACAAAAAATCAGCTTTCCCTTTCAGCAAAAGAAATTTCAAATGTGGTGTTAACTTATACTTGAAACTCGAGGCACAAAGGCCTTTTCCCTGTGATTAATAAAAAGATTAAAATCCGAACACTTAAATTGCTTGAATTTGAAATAATTTTTCACATGCCTAGTTAAAATGTGAGTTCTTCTAAAGCTTGTTTTTTCTGAATTCATGCTGCTCTTGGTCATTATAATTCAGTTTGAAGTTTGTAACCGTTAAATTTGCCAAGAAGAAAAAGTGCTGGAGGAAGTCAGCAAATGCAAAAGTACAGCGCCTGCTTCTGTGGGGAATAAAAACAGGCATGCCCCAGAGTAGCATTTTTTTTTTTGTCCCCACTGGGATTTACTTCCATTTGCAAAGTTTTTGTGTATATGCAAGAAGTTTTATTTGCATACTGTTCTAGACTTACTAGGTAAAATAATTGGCATTTATTCAGAAAATAAGGCTCCTTCAGATTTTAAGACAGTGCTAGCATTGTAAATTAATTGCTTAGGACTCATTAACAATAAATATGAATCCTGTGTTGAATAGGCTCCTTAAAAATGTCTGTTTGCAAAGAACCTGTATTACTTCAGTTGTCATAGCAGAATTGCATTTTAATCCTTGTGCAGACTTATTAACAGTGGAATGCTTATGTTTAGCCACCTCGCACATCTCATCCTGTGGTGAAATTTTCCTGTACTGACTGTGAACCGATGGTCATTGACAAATTGCCTTTTGATAAATACGAGTTAGAACCTTCACCACTGACCCAGTTTATCCTGGAAAGAAAATCCCCTCAGACCTGCTGGCAGGCAAGTAGAGTGCATGCTGAATTGAAGTTATTTATAGAATGCTGTTTTTCATAGACTTCATTCTATAATCAAAATAAGATGTAAAATTTCAGCACACAATATTTTGGATTTACATACAATATAATGTGTTTTATTGCAGGTATATGTGAGCAATAGTGCAAAATACAGTGAACTTGGTCATCCTTTTGGTTACTTGAAAGCTAGTACAGCGCTGAATTGTGTGAATTTATTTGTGATGCCTTACAATTATCCAGTCCTCCTTCCACTGCTAGGTAAATACCACTTCATAAACATTTTCTTAGGTTGTAGGCAATTGAAAAATGGATCTTGTCTAAATAGATCACTGCAATTAATGCTGGTATTAATCACACACCTGTAGAAAGGTAGAATGTTGACCAATGTATCTGTCATCAGTAACTTGTTTCGCTTGTCACCAATTGGCTGACCTTCATGACTCAGACTCAATGTGTAAGATGATTTACTTAATCACCATTCTTTCAGATATGTTTTGGTCTCACTTTTTTCATTATTTTAGGAGCCATTTTTCCCAGTCTGTTGTCTCAATTGCCAGTTCAATTTGATAAATAATTTATCAGATTCCATCTTTTGGCTGCAGCATTAATCTTCTGTGTGTATATGTTTAGTTGCATATATGTTAAAGTATATATATTAAGCATTGAGGAACTGGCATTTCTTTGAGAGTTTCTTTTATTAGAAAAAAAGATGCAGTGCTGCCTAGACATGCCTTTCATTTTGTCTTTTCTTTTTATAACCATCAGATGACTTGTTTAAAGTACACAAGGCAAAACCTACACTGAAATGGCGACAGTCATTTGAAAGCTATTTGAAGACAATGCCTCCGTATTATCTTGGGGTAAGATGACTTACTGTGTTAAAATTTCGATTTTATTATGTAACTATACTTATCTTTCCACTATGGGTGTATTCCCTATTTCAAGTAGAATATGTATTAATATGAGAGAATAGCTAAATTTCATGCATAATGATACTTACTGTTTTCACTGGAGTCCTGTGGAAGGCTTGAGACCTGAATGTTATGAAAATTTCATCAGCTGTGACTCGTATATAAATGATATCTCTGTTAATAATTGATTCTGTATGAATGGAACAATGCTTTAAAACAACGAAAAAATGCTGCCCTGAAAGGCTTTGTTTTTCTTCTTTTCTAACTTTGCGGACCTCAGGTTCTATTTGAAATGGATACAGTTAGTTAAGTATGTATACAACACTTATAAAGTTAAATATGACTATACGATATATTCCATGTTTCAGCCTTTGAAGAAAGCTGTGAGAATGATGGGAGCACCAAACCTTATAGCTGACAATGTGGAATATGGACTTAGTTACAGTGTCATTTCATATCTCAAAAAGTTGAGTCAGCAGGTAATGTTGAAGCAAAAGAGCAGTAAAAAATTATTCTAATATCAGGATAATCTTAAGATACTCAAGTTCAATGGCTTTGAAGGAAAAAAGAGCAGAAAGATCAAGTTTAATACCTTGCCATAAGTAATTAGCAAAAAAGCATTTTGGTTTTCTGAATTGAAAGAAAACTTGACATAAATATAGACTTTATAGACTGGACTATAAAGATAGATATGGAGGTATAAATTGAGATTTTTTTTTTGTATTTAAGGAGCATTTTTACTTGTACAGACAGTAACACACTTTTGTCCAAAAGAAAACATGTTGCCTTACCTTAGATATTAAAGATGTTCTGGCATTTTTTTTTCAGAAAATAGAGATTTGTACTTTGTGCATCTGAATCAGGAAGTGTCCTTTCCTTGGCTTGTGAAATGAAATAGGAAGTGTTCAGTAAATATAAAGTAAACTGACATAATTCAGACTCTCAAATAAGGTTACAGATGTAGAAGTGGCAGGTGACCTTTTGAAATTGTTGACTGTGTTCAGAATAGTGCCCGTATCTTTGACTAGTTTCCTGCACCAGCTAAAGCATTTCTGCCCTGCTACCTCCACTTTTATTTTGTTGAACTGTGCGTGTGTTAAGCGTTCTTGTTCAAGATAATAAAAATAATGCAGTAGGCTGGAAATGTCAAGAAACAGTAGTGCAAGTACTTGTAACTTAGCTAATGAGTTCTTAATGGACCGGCTTTTTCTTAAAACATTAATATAAATGATTGAGGAAGCAAACCTCTTGAAGTTTCCAGTATATCCTATTAAGTCATAGTCATATTGCTCAGTATTCTGTGAAGTGTACTGATCTCTCAACCTAGACATCTTAGAGTCCTGAACTGTAATGACATGCACTGCAAATTGTACTTAAAGCTCTTCTAACTTCTGAAGGGCTCTGCCAGTAGAGACTCAGTATTCTTAATAAGTACATATTCAAATTTTGAGTAGTCTACAAATTTATATGAAACTGCAAAACAAACATTGGCAGGTATATTACTAAATTACTTCTGGCTCCTTGTTGAACAGTATTTTGCCAAAAAGCTGGTGCTTATGAACATGTTTAATTTTGGTACAAATCTAACATAATATTGGGGGTTAGGTCTGTCTAGTCAAACAGAATTGGGTATTATCATGTATTTCATATTTATTAATGTTATGACTATTTGTATTGAGCTTTTAAAAAGTTGATACCATTGTGTGACTGATCGCAACTATAGTTGTGGGAGAATCAGTCATTTGAGAGTTAGTGTTTAGCTGTTATTGTAGAAAACAGTCTATGTGAGTACAGATAGATTTGCAGAGAATTACTAGTTAAATTATGGCATTTTATGAAAATAAAAGCATTGCATGCATATTGGTGCTTAGATACCATAATGGGCAGCAGAGGAGAAATATGCAGAAGACCTAGGCACAAACTGTTCACTATATTTAAAACTGTAGTAAGCATTAAGTGGTTATGTATTAAGCACTCCTTAAGCACTCATCCTGGTTATGGTCGTCATAGTGTATTAGCACATTGTTGAATCTTCTAGGTAGGAATTTAAAATGAATAAGTCTGACTAATCCTTCCTTTTAAGAGCATATTGTCAATTTTATTTATTTATTTATTTCAAATTAAGGCCAAAATAGAGTCCGATAGAGTCATTGGCTCTGTAGGCAAAAAGGTAGCGCAAGAGACTGGAATTAAGGTCAGAAGCAGATCACACAACCTGTCTATGGCACATAGGAACGATTTTCAACATCTGCTACAGGGGATTACTGGGGAAATTCCTCATAGACCTCTAGACCTCAATATGAAGGAGTATGCTGGGTTCCAAATAGCTTTGCTGAATAAGGTAAGCACCACTGTGTGTAATGTTGTTATTTTCAATATACTTCCATTGAAATGCTAGATATTGTTTCATACATGGTGTTAATTGGAACTTCATTTACTGGAACCATAGGATTTGAAACCTCAGACTTTTAGAAATGCTTATGACATACCCAGAAGAAATCTTTTGGATCAATTAACACGAATGAGATCTAATTTACTGAAGAGTACTCGCAAGTTCCTCAAAGGACAAGATGAAGGTTAGATAACAGTTTATTTCTTGCCTAACTGTGATATGATTGGTACTAAAAAAATGAAGGCTGTAACAAATAGCGTAGTTCTAACTTTTAATTAGTGGATGTCTGATACTACCATTAAACTGCATGGTTTTTTAGATTTTTTTCCTTAAATTTCATTGGAAGAAAAAATGATGAGGATAGAGAAGATGTGGATTCACTGCTCTGTCCTTTAGTCCATATGAGGACACTTGGGCTTTTACATAAGATTCTTTGTTCACTGTTTTTTTCCCAACTTTCATGATATATCTGAGAAAAAAATCACAGGGCAGTTTTGAACAGTGCGATCTCTACCCATAGAAGTGGATTTTGAGCAGTGGAAAAGTAACTTGCTCACTGGGTGCTGCCAGTGTGATTAATTTGCCCTTTAGGCCAACAACAAATAGTTCAGTAGTCCGCTAATTTATTCCTTTACCTTTCTACTGTGTCTTCTGGCACTGCTTTATGGCATCTTAACAAACGGAAGATGATGAAATAAGTGAAGAAAATGAGAAGGGCAAGTGAAAGTGTATGTTACATTAGTCCTGCCACATCTGTGATCAAGTGATAATGTACTGTGAAATGCAGAGAAGTTGCTCTTTGGGGAGGGGATTAAACCGCATAAAAACCAATGTTAGGGTTTTTTCTGCTATTTCTGCTAGTGTATGTTTTGCTTGATCAAAGGCTTGGCAACTTTAGCTAAATCCATAAGAAGTTTAGAATCAGGTCCTATGGATTTTAAGAATTTGTTGATTCCAGTGGTCAAAAATCACCATTGCTTTGGGAAGATTTTGGTAGATGGGAAGTCTCAACAATTAAATTTTGGGTGGCTAAAATTGGATAGGGTTATGTCAAAGCTGTGTGCAGCAAGGCATTACTACTTTGCATTAATGTAGCTTTTGTTTGTAGTAATGTTTTAGTTATTTGTTCCCAGTCTCATTTTTTTCACCCATCTACCCTGTTGAAATGTTATGGAATGTACTGGAAAACTAACATCTATGCATGACAACTATTGCTTATTTCCGTGTCATAATGATAAATACACAAGATACACACTGATTCATTTAAGAAAGTTTTCTGCACTCAAAACGTGATGTTATAAATACCAGTTAGGCAAGAATAATGGTGAGTTTTGCACATCTATTTTGTTAATGCATTTGATAAGAGACTGAAAACTGGAGGTGTGAAGTGGATATAGACTAAATTCTTATAAGTGAGCAGTATCATATATTAATAAACCCTTCTGTTATGATAGATCAAGTTCACAGTGTACCTATAGCCCAAATGGGAAACTACCAGGAGTATCTAAAACAAATACCTTCTCCGCTCCGAGAGCTTGATCCTGATCAACCACGAAGGCTCCATACATTTGGCAATCCATTCAAATTGGACAAAAAGGTGACTTTTCTGTCAAAGTTTTTAAAAAATGTGCTGTTGTGAATGTGTGCGCTGCTGATCAGACCATTCAAAGAGCAACGTATCAGAGAGGCACTTTGAAGTATTTGGAAAAGTATTGCTTACAAGAAAGTCTCTCAGATGTTTTTCCATCAGTAGTATCCTACGGAGGGCAGTCTTTATTGGAAATGAGTATTATACCTCTGAATTGTATTATAAATGAAATATGTTTGTCACTGTAGTATAGCTAATACCTAATCATGTTTCCTTTACTAAACTTCCTTCATAAAAAGATACTCGTAACTTTGAGAGCATGGACTCTCCCTTTTGTCCAAATCGGTCTTGGACTTGACCGAATTACCAGTATAATTTCTTTAAAATGTTTGAGTCACTTTGCAATTACTGAAAAGGAAGTTTGACAGCCCACTCAGTTGTCTTACTTGGCAGACTGTTGGATAAGGGCCTTAAGCACATTGGTTTAGTCTAGGAAGGATTTGATATGGTTTTCCCGTATTGCTTTGGTTGACAGTTGAGAATTCAGTGCACGATGGCATGTAGTACACAGTTGCCTTATACACAGTAAACATCATCATAACATCAAAGCATTCATTATATTTTATATTTTGTGGGTTTGGCGTAAAGTTTAAGAATTCTCCCCACTAAATTAATTACAGGGAATGATGATAGATGAAGCAGATGAATTTGTATCAGGACCTCAAAATAAACATAAAAGACCTGGAGAACCAAATATGCAAGGGATTCCAAAGAGACGTCGTTGTATGTCCCCCCTGCTCAGAGGTCGACCGCAAACTCCTCCGGTTGTGAATAACCACATTGGAGGTAAAGGGCCACCAACACCAACCACACAAGCACAGCCTGACCTTGTTAAACCTATTCCTATTCACAAAGGTAAGTGAATCTTCATCATCTTTAGAGAGTTTGGGTTTTAATTTATGCAAAAAACTTGTTTATGTAGAAATACCGTTGGCTGATTTCCCAAATATGGCAATTTTATCCCTCATTTTTTGAAAATGAAGTACTTAAATGTGCATCTGGGATTAATTACAGAAAGAGTTAATACAGTCCTTCAGACAGAAGTCTCTTTCATATGAACTTCCCAGTATAAACAATGTATTTCCTGTATTAAATGAGGAGACAATGTAAACAGTCAGAAGGATGTTCTTCCTTTGCATAGGAATTCAGATGCTCCGAAAGTATCACAACATGAAGTTAATTTGAATTTTGCTGTGGTGCAGTGAATTCACTTCCCTTAGTGTGGAGCTGAGGTGCTGTGTAAGTCTTGCTCACTGTTCAGCGCTAAAGTAAACTTTGTCAGTTCAATTTAATGGGGAAAGACAAACGTCATAAAAGCATATTTTACAGGTGCTTTTTCTTTTGATGGTAGTCCATATAGCAATTTCCCTTTTCATATAAAGAATATACCTGTGATTTTTTTTTAAGCCATTAACTACCAGGAGATACAGTAATGTGCTCAGTGTTACAACCCACAAACACGTTTTCTTATGCCTAGCATGTACAGTAGACTATACAAGCTGGAGCATAGCTTTACAAGAGTTTAATACTGAACTGACTCATTGACTTCTATCAGATGATAAAGAATGTGAAACTGGCAAGTGTAATCTTTGTTTTTTCAGCATCAGAAACAAATAATGAGGTTACAATGGATGATGTGATTGAGAATCATGTTACAGACCCACTTTCATCAGACGTTTTCCCGAATACTGTGGATTCAGAGTTTTCAATGTCCTCTTCTCCATTCAATTCATTGGATCGACCGGCAGCTCATACAGAGGATGTAGGCCATGAACATTTAGGGAATAACTTGAATGTTGATGGGTTTTTGGAGAATCATGAGGAATCGGGTGGTAAAGAACAAAGTACCGAAGAGAACTTGCCAATGTCTTCACCAAGCAAAGGGAAAAAACCAGTGCATTGCAGAAGTTCCAGAGAGATTAATATAGAGCTAAGAGCACAAATTATGAGAGAGATCCGAAAACCAGGAAGGAGTAAGTATACCAAATCTGTCTTTCAGATGATTGGCATGAGAGCTAGACAAAGAATTCATATTAGATCACTATTTAGAAAAATACTGAACTATGAGACTGAAGCAAAGTAAATTTAAAGCTGAAAAGATTTGTTTTAAACCCTCTGCTAAAAACTTCCTGGATGAGTGATTAAAACGTTGCTAGACCTATCAATGTTCTTGAAAGTCATGGTTTTTTATATTATCAGTATTAGAATTAGCTTGTTAGGTGTTCCAGTAATATCCTAAACTGCAGTATCCTGTGTTTTTTAATCTTAGTGTTCATTAAACAGTATGTCATTGCTACAAGCCTGGTTGATAGGAGATATATTCTAAAAGCTTACAAAAGCTGAATGAAATCTGTTGCATTTCACTCAGATCTCTTACAACAGATATCTGTACAGGCATTTCTTAAGTGACTGTGATTTTGCTCTTCTCGTTATCTTTAAGAGTATGAAAGAATCTTCTTTTTACTGAAGCACGTACAAGGAAGCTTACAAACCCGACTGATATTTTTACAAAACGTTATTAAAGAAGCTTCAAGGTAGGTAACTGAATTGTATTAATCTTATAAAACTGCACCATGTACCACCATACATGACAGCCATGCAGTTCTTTGTGTGAAACTTGCCACACAATGCTTTGCACTGCAGGTAAATAACTCCCTAGAAAAAAAGAGAAACACATAAACTTCCTGATGTGTGTTATTTTCACAAGCTTACCTTTTTGCCTCAGATTTTGTCTTAAAAAATGTTAGCAGCTGTAACTGCGAAATCACCATAAATTTAGATGGACAATGGTATAGAAAGAGAAGGTAACTTTAGAAAATCATTCAAGTTCCAAAGTTCAAGTGTGAGCATACTGCTAATTTGAAAAACTGACGGAACTGCGTATTACTGTGAATTAGGCTTTCAGAAACAGTTGAAATTCATTGTTCTGCATCAACTCAAAATCTTGTCCTAAAAATAGTTTTGACATCCAGGTATGCTCCATAAAGATATGTCTCTGCTCTTCCAATTGATTTCCTTCAGAGATATTGTAGTTCTGTCTGAGGCTGTGGAAATGGGAGGTAGTTTGTCACTGGAGTAGAGAGACTTACTGAGGATTTAAACCCCGTGTTGTTAATCCAGGGTAGATACTGTTCCTTACAGCACCCTTAGACTAACCATACTTTTTTAGCCTTCTGCATGTTTACTAAGAGGAAAGAAAGCAGAAACATGTAATTATGATTGGAACCAAGAGTGTTTGAATTGAAGTGAACTAATAATTCCAGCATCTTGCTTGGATCATAAATATAACTGTAACTTTGAGGCTTATTTCAGAAGGCTCAAAGAATAGTTAATTTTTTTTCTCTAATCTGTTTTTGTAGTAGTCCAGCTTTTTTTTCTGTGGCATTATTAAACAAATTTTATGATTAAATAAAAATCAAGATAATTTTTGGCTAAAACCATGCTGAGAGTTTAAGGTACACTGAAGGTTGGACATTCATACAGCTCCTCTAGCCTTCTACTGCCAGCACAGTGGGGCATGTAGATTTATATAGATAATGCTCTTCCTATAGCAACAATTACTTTATCATGCTTTTGCTTGATTTGTCTTTATTGTTATATCACCTGTCAGAGTTGTTCCATAGCCTGTAGATTATACTTGCTTCCCCACTGTCTCAGCACACCAAAATAATACTGTTGCTCCTGGAGTCTGTGGCAGCCCTTATCAGGGTTGGAGTATTTGTGCCTCTAAAATTAGGCTCTTTAGATCATCTGTAATTCTCTTTTCTGTTGCACAGCCTCTCTATTCCAGTTATCTTGAGTTGACTCTTTTCCTACAAAATTTGGCAGCAGTTGAGTGTTGCTCTTGGATGTATCAGAATTAAATCCTGTCTCTCACCATAGGCAACAGTTCTCTGTACCTGCTGGTGGAAAAAGTTGGCAATTCTGTTTTTGTTGACTGTTGTTAAACTGTAATTTTTATTGGTTTGAGTGTAGGAACAACTTAATCTCTCTCCTTCCTCTTCTCTCTTTGGTTAGATTTTTATAGTGTGGTCATTTTATCCACCTGGATAACACTGCCGACAATCCCTATGCAGTTCTCTGCTGCTTTCCTTATCCAGGCAAGCTATCACATTTAACCAAGGTTCCCTGCTCCCTGCAGGAAACATCTCTAGGCTCTCCAGAGTTGTCAAGATAGTCTTGTTTTGTTAACTGATAGCTGACCTTTGCAATGCCACAGAATGCAATTCAAATTTAGGATGCCTGCTCCAAGGAGCTCTGACTCCGGACACAGACTTAAGAAAGCTCTTGAACATTTCAGCAAGAAAGTGTGTGTTTAAAAACAGTCCCCATTCAATTCTGGAGGTTAATCCACTAGAGAGTTGTGAGGGGAGGAGGAGTCCTTACTGAACACAAGAGACATGACTTCCCAATAGATGGCTATAACTTTGGATGCACAAAATCAAGAGTTATTTAGGAAGGGGCTAAAAGAAATTAGCCTGTGTAGTGGAGAAGTCTTCAGTATTTCTGGAGTTGGCATAGCAATCCGTTTATGGTCCTAGCACTAAGAATAAGTTGTTTTTTTTTTATTCTCTGCTAAATAGTCTACAGCAAAAGCTGACAAAACATGGATCAAAATTCTCTAAATCAACTTCTCAGTCTGACAAATTTAGTTCCCTTTTTTCTCCAAACTAAGAGCTTTAAGCTGCTAATACACGTAGCAAAGCCCAAAGTGTGTACCTAGACAAAATGCTGAGCAATACCCACTTGTGATGAAAGTGTTGGCAAGAATTAATACAACCAATTTCAAAATAATAGAGAAGTTTTATGCTTAGTAGCTGGAACTTCTCAAGGAAGTTTTATTACTAAGGGTACTAATTTTCCTAGCAGAGTGAACACTTGAATTAGAGTCAATGCTTAATTCTCGTAATTACAATATTAGTTAATGCAGTAAATTGTTTCTGTTGCCTTGGAAAAAAATTGCTTTCTGTAGGGTTCAGCATTTAGAAAAGAACTTTCAGTGAGATGTACTGAGGGACTGGACACATACTGCACTGTAAACCTGAATTCTTGTGCCAACAGTAATGTCAGAATAGTTAGCAATGTGTTTTTTCCCCACCTTCCACCAGGTTTTAAGTTTCAAGGAAATGTCTGCTGTTAACTTGTACAGCTGCTTCAGAGGGGCTTGAAGGTATTCTGGAAAGTAACATTGCCCAGTCACTTGCACAAAATACGAGGATGTTAAATTTTCACTAGGATATATTACAGTAAAGTACTTTGCTATTAGCTTAAATAATTTGACTTTCACAAGAGGGAATGAGAAGGAATAATTATCTATTTCCCAGGTTAATACTTTTCAACAAGCAGGGAGCAGTTGTGAAAGCAATAAGGAAGAATGGAGGGGAAGCAGTACTTGAAATGTGGGGTTACTGAGGATAACTGTGATGAGAAGGGTGGGTAAGGGCCCAGAGCATGGGTATTCAACGAGATATAGTCAGTGGTTGGCAATGGGAGCTTGTTTCCCCATAGTCAAGCTGGGATTGTGGGGAAGTCTGTGGTCTGGGAATTAGGGCAGATGCCATGTTTCTATGAGCAGAGAGCATGGACTGGGAGGCCTGGCTGGGACTAGAGGCTTTTGCCGCGGTTTAATGAGGTCATGGGACTAAACTCGGTGTATAGTTCAGAATAGTACTGGGTTGAGAAAGTGGGTGATCTTTTCATTGCTGCTTATCTTTGAGTATGCGTACAGCTACCAAAGCGTTGGTCAGAAGTGGCTTCTCAGATCCGGGGGGAGGGCTAACTGGAAACAGCAAGGAGCTGTGTGTGCCGAGGCAGGGCTGTAAGCAAAGGTGATAAAAAGGTCTGCTGTTTGAATTTATGTAATCAATACATAATTTGTGGGACATGATTTCGTGGGCATAGTGGTGTTGGGTTGACAGTTGGACTTGATGATCTTAGAGGTCTTTTCCAACCTTAATGATTCTATGATTCTAATGTGGAGTGGAACTGCAGAGACTCCAGGTATGGATTACATCTGTATTTTCTTTAATTTCTTTCTCAAACTTTTAATTAGTATTTTCTTGTCAGGAAATCTGCTCTGCACTATGTAATGCTATTCCTTCACCAGTACCAACTTCACTTAACTTTTGCAAATGTACCATGACGGCATGCAAATAATCCCTAAAAGCTGTTGCCAGCTTTAGGATAATAGTTCTTTTGGCATACATTTTATTTCTGTGCTTCAGAAATTTACTTCTGGAAACAGCAAACACTTAACTCTCTTTTTCCTGGCTTTCTGAGGGCTGAGTGATGTTCAGCAATGTGCTAGAATAGACTGTAGTAAGAATAGTTTTGTAATCTCTCATTAAATGGAAAAGCAAGTTAGTAGTTTACCAGAACTTTAGGAGACGGCGTATATACGTATGAGGTATCTATAACGTCGTCATGCACTGGACCTAAAATAACAACTGAATTTTCCAGGGTTCTGTAAAAGTTTTGTGATCAATGTTTCATGTATTACTGTGTGCATCCATTATTATGCTTTCTTTTAAATACAGGTTTAAAAAACGAATGCTGATAGAACAGCTTGAGAGTTTTCTGGAAGAAATCCATCGCAGATCCAATCAGGTCAACCACATCAACAGTAGCTAAGAAATACTGCACACAAGAGAAAGCCACAGCAGGGCACTGCTGTCCTTAATTGCATTCATTTTTGACATGCACTCTTATCTCAAGTTCCTATACCTGAAAGAATGAGAAGCTGCTCTATAAAATGATGAGAAGAGTATCCATCATCTTTTTTTTTTCTTCACTTCTGTTATTTTTGTAATGTGAAAAATATCACAAAAACATTTTTATTTAACTAAATGGAGAACTTCTTGCTTGTCATGGACTTAAGTGTCACTTTCCCTCAGGTTCTATTTTTCTTAATCTGATCTTCAAAACTATCACCTCTTAAGGTTGAACTTTGCCAAAAAGTTGCTTTGTAATTTTCAAAAGAAAAAAGCACATACATTAAACAAGGTAATGTTTTGTATATACAGTTATTTTGGATATATTATTGTAAGTTGTATAAATGTATTTTGAAAAATATTTAAGAAAAGCACTTTTGTTATTCCATCAATAAAAACTCTATTTTAATCTTTGTGTAGGATTGAGTTACAGTTTTTATTGGAATGGTTCATTCTGCTTTCCCTTTCCAGAGCTTCCATGTTTTAATATCAGTGTTAAAGAATGAAGAGCAGTTTTCTATCACTGAATACTCTGTTCTGAATCAGAGAACGAGTGAGAGGAAGCTAATGCTGAATCGCAGCTCCGGTAGGATGATACCCTGTGGCCTTGTGTACTTTGCGCTTCACTATTTGGTGACTAGCATAACAAACTGATGTACTGTATGCACATCCACAGCAATGACAAACCCCACAGTTTTATGAGGATACAATGTAGTAAAGCAGGGGTCAGTAGCCTTTGAGGAATGGTGCACAGAGTTTTTCTATGTCAGAAGTTTTTACATGTTTACAAATGGGGGAACAGCCAGGCAGTGCTGCTTCTTGGACACAAAATATCACTGAATGCTTTATTGGCCGTGTCTTTATGGGGCTGGGTTTCTGATGCTTGTGCCATGAGTTGCTGAATCTTGTGCTAAAACACTCACTGTATGCCAACTTCTGTCAGGATGCTGAAAAAAGCATTTTTCTAGATGCTTTTAACCTCATTCGGTGTTCTTCAGGAATGTCCATTCTATGCTATGTTCATTTAAAAAAAAGTAAAATAACGGGTATTAAAGGTAGTACTGCTACCTTTTTTGGCAATAATATCTGTTTGGCCACTGATAGAGTGAGTATTTCTGCTTCCTACCTGTTCTGTCAGTTTTGAAGCAGGCTCTCAACTTGATTTCCTTTTCACAGCATTTTGCTGCTTGCTTGTTTACCTTACTATCTCAGCGGGATTATATCTAAGTCTGGGACTAGGCTGAACTTCAATTTTGTTCTTAAGTTTTTGACTTCAGGACAGGGAAATAAAGTTGTGCTTGAAAAATAACATATATCACGAAGTTTTCTTGTGGGATGCTTTCTTTCAGATGACCTACATACTAAGCAACAGTCAGGCTGGCTTTAGCCGTGATGAAGTTAAGCAGAAGATGTGGCCCATATTCTTAAACATTTAGGTGGCAAAATCTGTTCAGTTTTTCCTCAAATGTTTATGTGCTTACAGTCTTTGCTGTAGTTGTGGTGCTAATGATTCCTAGACAGCTGTAAGTTTCCAATAGTGTGTGCAAAGTAATAAGGTAGTGGAGGACTCACTCTTATTCTTGCAAAAGTGATATTGTTAAAACAGTATTTTAATAAAAACATATAATGTAGCCTTTAATTTCATTGAAGGAAAGCTCACCGTAGGAGGAACAGAAGACAGTCTATTTGTCTATTGTTTATTATGAAGGATTTGTAACTCTTCCTATAAAGAGTACTGAACCTGTAAATGAAAACAATATTAATATTATTTTAATTTGGTACCACATTTTCAAAGTGTAGTACAGTTTAAATACCTAAATTAAGTACAGAACTAGCAGATTTGTGATCATTCATTGCTTGTATGGAAAAAATCGACTGCAATTGCATGCTTGCCTTAGAATAATTTGAACATTTCTGTATTAAAAACAGAGAGGCCTTTCCAAATAGTTGGTAACCTAAACCAGAAATTTGCCAAAACCTGAAACTTACCCAAACCATTGGCTAGATAATCACTTTTGAACTGAGCAAAACAGAGCCTAAATTAGTTCCTTTTTGTTGATATTGTAGTTAGAGAAGAGATTATTACAACCCTTGACTGCAATTACTACCTCAGATTCATTGAATTTTTGGTTCAGTTGTTTGTATTGCTGTTACCTGTGTGTCCTTCAAAGGGAATGTATTCAAACCTGAAATTCAGATTAAAAAAACCCCAAACTTATTCAATTATTTCAGGCAGAACTATGCTATTTTAAGTCTTGGAAAATATATTTCTGCTATCACTACAAGATTGATGCAATGAAGACTTTTGGTCTACATAAAGATTCATTGTGAACTTTATGGAGATAGTAAGTTTTAAGTATCTCTAGTTAGGTTAATAAAATGTATTAAAAGCAGATCTTGTTTACCCTTTCTCCTTTTCATACCTGAACAACTTCAGTCAGTAAGTCTGAACAAACGAAATGAATATTTTCAGTTTTCACTTTTTGCATTAATTCCAGAAACATACTTCTGTTTTTGAGTTGATTGGAAGGTATATATTTTGTTATGCTTCATATAAAAATCCTGTTTTACAATCTGATTTCCTTCCGATTTATATGATTTATCATATACTGTAAACTGAGCAATTTTATTCACCGAAATCAGTTTGTTCTTAATCCTGAAGACTCTGTGGCTCAGGTTTCATAGATCAGCTTTTAGTGGCTTTTTTTTTTTTTTTTAATTCTGCATTTGCTGCGTAAAATACTTTTATTTATTGAATGGTAATGATTGCCAAAGCATATTTAAAACAAAACCCCCACCAAGGTAGTGCTTTTCTCTTTAAAAAGATGTGTTTGCATTTTGGTCAAAAAGTTAAGATAGTGGTTTTTAAAGCAGTGTGTTACGTACACAGGTATTCACTGGCTAAGAGAACAGAGTGTGTTGCTTCGAAGCAGATAAGGAAAATGATTCTCCTCTGTCGTCTTGCCAGGCCCCAGTGTTTTACTGAACCCTATAAATGGCCATATGTTCCCTGGAAATCTAAACGGATGTGACCCCAGTTATGAGAGAAACTTGATTTGCAGGATTTTTAGGAAAATACTTAAGGTGCAAATTTACTGCATTGCTAAGAATGGTAAGAGTTGTTGGAGATGGCCTGATGCTTCGGAGGAGCAAACACCTGCTAAATGGCGTATAATGCAATTCTTTATTATTTCCAATGAGCTATATAGTGTTTTCCTTATAGAGATTCTGGAGTAACTTACGTGGTTGGACATCTGAAATAAGACATACAGTCTAATACTGAAGCCAAAGCAGCACTGTGATGCTTCCCTCTTTCAGACATGCTCTGTAGTTTTGTTTGTTTGTTTTGGGGGCTGGGGGAGTTCATTAGCAAGGAAAAGAGTTATCAGTTGCAAAAGAAACATGCATTTTTTGGCAGTTCCTTGCATAAATGAAGATACAAGTTAGACTTTTTGCAGAGCTAAGTTACGTGATTGCATATACTGAATATCCATGACTTTTGATAACCTGAATGTCTCGTGAGGATACTAAGTAGTGAAGGGTCCAGATATGTAAAACTATCTCCTCAAAGGTGTTGCTATTCAAGATATGAGGAAAGAGAAACTTGTTTCTGCATATGCTGAGCTGAAGCTGGGTAAAAGATTGTTGGTCTTCAGAATTTCTGAGATATCCCCCTAGACAATGCTGAGGCCCTGGAGTCTTGTGTGCCATCTACGTAGGCATGAATAAGTTTCACTTATAGGGAAAGATTTATATTTTAACTTCTTCAGATATTAATCCAGCCCATTTGTAATTTGAATTGCCTTGTGGAGGCTGGTCCCTAATCTTGGGGCATTTAAGATCTATAAGATCTTTCTAGTGCCTGTAATTATGGTAGAAATCTTTTTGAGCACATACTGCATATACATAGAAGAGGCTAATCAGGCTTCCCTGATTTCTATGGCTATCATGCATTCTTTTTAAAGAAATTGAACTGTATTATTTATGCTTTAAAATCACGAAACCCACTGTTCCCATAGTTGTTGAAATTTTCTGGACTGAAGAATGGCACGCTATTTACAAAGAACTTGTTATTGATTTCAGTGCTACTTGTGAAGGATTTTGCTACTGAAATGCAAAGCATGCGTACCTGTGTTAGCTTGTCTCAGGAAAAATGTAAAAGGTCTGTCTGCTTTGAAAATAGGCGTTCGAGATCTTTTTAGTAATACCATTGCTGTAATGCAACAAAGAAAACATTAGTAAAATGTGTCCATTTTCTTTTAATCTTCTGTGCAGTGCCCTGAAGCTCTGATGTTTAGTACCTTGAGTTTTGAGTTGCTCCTCTGCTTTAAGAGTAAAACAACAATTTTATCCAACAGTGAAATCAGTCTGGGTGAGTGAACAAGTCAAGTGTTGTGAGACTACATGCAGGTGATTTGTGTGTATTTTGTTGCTGAAGTGAGTCTGTCTGGCTTTGGATTTCAAAGGTAATGTAATTTTTGTTGTTATCACAGCCCTAACTGCTGAAGTCATACCATGCTACTGCCTAACTCACTCCTAGCTATGCTGTTCCGGTAAAATAGATAAGCAAGGCACAAATGTAGTCCCTTTTCTAAATGGGAGACAAACAGCAGAGAAATATCTGTGTCATCCTGGAATTTCTTTGTCAGAGCTCTCAACAATACCTAAGTATCCTCGATCTCAATTTATGACTGTCTGTCCCCTCTCTGGTTGTGGGTTAATTATTAGATTAAATAAAGAGTCCTTAAGAATTATGATGGCTCAGCTATTATTAAAATACATCTTGTTTAAATAAATTCTTCCTTGTAGCTATATAGTATTAAGAATACATTGTCAAAAAAACCAATACTAAAAACCCCAGATTTGGATTATTTTTTAATGAGCAGTTAAAACAATGGAATTCAACTGAAAATTCAAGTAGAACTCAGTAAAAACTAGTTTGAGTGGCACTATTTCAGTGCTCCTAAAAAAAGTGCCTACTCTAGCTTTCAAGCCACTGTGTGACTTGATCCAGAGCTTTTAAAGTAAACAATAAACATAATAATTTTTGTAATTTTATGTAATTTTATGTAATTTTAGGTAAAACATAAACAAAATTAATAATTTTTAAATCAGCTTCTTAGCTTGGTCTGACTGCAGTTAAGGGAATTTTTGGCATTGGTTTCAATGGGATAAAGGTCTGATGTCTGATTGCTATTACCCTTACTTAATCTTTGGTATGTAAAAGCTTTTATTTTGTATGGAAATTACCAGAAAAATGACTAAAAATATTAATGCCCCAGTAGAGATGAAATTTGTCATAAAATTTAGAACGGTACAGCCCTGCAGAAAGGTTAATTTAGTTACATCAAATTTTCACTGTACACCCCCTTCAGAGCTGTTGCTAGAGGAATGCTACACCAAATCAGGTGTGCTCAGGTTCCTTTTAGCACCGTGACCGTGGGATGTCTGTGGTGCACTTCACGGAGCAGCCCAACATCGTGGGCACCACAGTGAGGTGCACTGCGGTGCTCTCCCTACATGCCTCTTGGATTTCTTTCTGAAAGAAAGGAGGGCAAGCAGGAGAAATGGGAGAGACCCAGACGTTGCCCTGATCTGCAGTCGAGGACCACCAGCGTTTGCAATGTGTGCGTGGAGCACACCCACAGTCAGCACAGCCCAGGGAGGCAGCAAGGCGAGATGTGGTCAACGGTCGCCCTTCCTCTGTGTTGATGTTTGAACAGCCCGGGGACATGTTCAGCTTCTGAAGAGAAGCAAGTGGCAGTAATGCCTACGTAATCCACGTGGTGGTTAGGACTGCCGCTGCCTTTCACGCTGACATGTAGCATCTCCAGAGCATTTGAGGCTTCCAAAAGGGAAACAAAAAGGCATGGGCTTTCTTTGATAAAGCTCATGTGACAAAAATAAAGAGAATTGGGGATTGCACAGCTCAGTTATTTCAGTTCCCCTGTTTTATGTAAGTTGTGATGGAGGATTTCTGTTGAGATGTCATTCAGCTTATGAAGGTCATTTATTGACTCTAGTTCATAGCTGAGATTTTACTCTGAATCTCCCCACTCAGACAGCCCCAGCTGCTCACTTGGTAATGATCTGTTAGCAGAAACTACTGCAGACTAAGATCACACCTCAAAGAACATAAGAAACAAGCCTGTCTTCATCTTCATGAAAACAAAACTTTCCCATCATGACCTTCAATGCTACCAAAGAGATCACCTTCAAAAAACAAACCCCATAACTGTTCAGGAGCTATGGACAAAACATTACTAACCCTTTTTCATTCTTTGCTTTTATGATCTACGCAAACAGATTTGACCAAAAGAAAAAGTGGTTTATTTTCTTAAACTGGATTTTCCTTGGGCTGGTAAAGCTGGTTTTCACTTGAGTCTTTATATGTTAGTCTACGATCAAACATGGAAAGGGAAAAGTTTTAAGAGTTCTTATGAATGATTACAAAGGTAAAATGGAAGCGTGTTAAATAGAAAAGTTTAAATTTAGGTTAGGCATACATTTAAATGCTACCATGCTTTTTTTTTTTTTTAATAAAAGACTAGTAGTTCTTTCTGTAGTGATAATCTTCAGGAGTTAAAAGTAAAGTTTGTGTATTTGATTTACCTGTAGCTCCTGATGCCTTTGTACCATCCTCTGTTACTTCAATCTCTGCTTTGTGAATAGCTTCTGAAATATAAAGACTACCTTGCTCTGCAAAAAACCACAGAAATTAATATTAATAGTTATTTTTCTAAATTCCATTGTGAACACAATTTTTTTTTTCTTAATTCAGAATGCTTTTACCTTTTTTCTGCAGAATCTAAGGATGATGTAATTGTTAGGTATTTCACCCGGGCAACTAAATCAATGACAGCGTAGTGAATACAATACATGTCACCTTATTAGCTTTTCTTCTGTTGCAAATTCCTTCCATGGATTCTTTCACCATGTTCGGAAAGATAGCACAGTACAAACCTGCCTTTTAATTGCTTTTTCTGATTTTGGCTTCCATGTTAGAAGATCCTCAGTTCTAATTTTGACTCGGGTCCTGATTTTTCATATATGTGTCCAATATGGATCAGCATAGGCAGTCTGAACATCTAAGCTAGTTTGATATTAAGGACTTTTTAGCTCAGCATGTGGCTGAGATAGTATGACTACATGGCTTTTGGACCAGCATGATCTTATGTGCAGGCAACTTGGAGAATAAGCTAAAACGTGCATGTGTGTCTTGAATCTATCTGCCTGAACATGTCCTTTGTCAGAGTGCAGCTTGCTTGAGGGCCCAGGTGCCTCTGACTTTGATGTGAAACGTGGATCCCGCTTTCAGACAAGCAGTGAAGTTCTTAGGAAAGAATCATTACTGTGAACGCAAAGTTGGAATATTTTTCTGCTTAAAGGTATTTCTGCGATTGACTTCTCATCATTCAGGTCTGCTTTCTAATGTGGGGGAGGGGGAACGACAAGATCTTGACTCTGTGTGTATGGGTGTAAACCTGGAAGAGCTGTGAGGTGTCCTCACATTTCTGCTGATGGAGCCAGCTGCAAGCTGGCCCATTTCCACTCATGTCCAGTGGTGGGAGTTGGGCTCAAGCTACAGAAGAGCATTGCTTTGACACAACATAGGAACATCTTTAAAGTAAGATAACACACGAGGAAGGCAATATTAGGTTACTTTAGTCGAGGGAAGACAGCGTGTGTCAGATCTCTGTATTGCTGGCAGAGGGAGGCAGGTCCCTTGCCAGTGTGAGTAGGAATGCACACGTTTGACTGCCTCTGACTACGGAGGGGCTTTTCAGGGAGCCTTAAGTCACCATTGTGAATACCCTCTTCTCCCTCATTTCTACCCACGTTTACCTGTTCTTTCATCTTTATGACCGTTTTCCCACTATATGGACAACAGTGGGCTGAATGGGAATTACTAGTTTGAGGGGTGTCTCAGGTTGCGGTGGAAAGCAAGGTTACATGGTGAGAGCAGACACTAATTCACACAGTGGGGACAGTGAATGAATGCTGGATCGAGGAACTGTTGGAAGGGAAACTGCAGAAAAACAGCTCTTCAGGAAGAAGCAATGGGACTGTGACATAAAATGGGGCTTGGAAAAAAATTAATTTCAGAAGGATACCAAGAAAAGTGTTGTACATCTGCTTCTCCCCAGCAGGGAAGGTTGTGAGGTTTTTTCTTTCTTGTCTGAATATGAGGGTCAAGTCTGATATACAGGTGGGAACAGGAAAATACTGATAGAGCATTTTATCTGTTTCTATCTGAATTTTGTCCAGTCAAAAATCTGGGATGGAAACAAGCAAGACAAAAGTGGGGAGAGGCAGAATTTTTTAAATTAGATAAATCTAACATATTTTGGAGGAAAAAAATAGAAGCTTTCAGGCATAAAGAAGCTATTCCAGGCCTGAAATGGAGAACACATTTGTTTGCCAAATGTGATCTGAGAGTAAATGTTCTGAAGATTACGGCTTTTGCTTCATATGGAAGAGGAACTAAAAACTTACCTGTTCTTTTTCCAACTGTATGTATTGATTAAATAAAAGACAAACCTTCCTTATAAAATCTGCCTCAGGTAACTCTTAGACCATCATAGCTATAACCCTACTATTACGATAACTGAGTAGCACAAGAGTAGAACTGCGAAGGGCCTCAACATATCCTTTAACCCATAACCCCACCACAGGCAGGCTCAAATACTTCTGCAAGCCTTACCCTGTACGACGTGAAGCAGAAAGCCACCAAGGTGCATAGGAAAGAAGCTGCTAAATGAGATTGTTTATGATGGAGTTCATTTCCTCAAAGTATGTATCTTACTTAGAGATGGTAACTTTATAAAATGAATCCTTGTGCACTTTATCACTGTATTAACATTTGTTTGCAATAAACAAAGCAGCAGGCTTTAACAAATAAGTGGGCAGTAACAAATTATTTGTAATGTGCATCTCTTTGCAGTCTATGTACTGCAATAAAAAAATGCTATGTTCAATTTTAAAAGGGGTATAAAAAAACCTATAAGTAATGTGCCTTTTGAGGTTCATCCCAGAAAAGCAACTTTTCTGTAAAAGCTGGTTTGTCTAAATTGGAGGAATTTCTTGTTGTCATACCTCCATTTATTTACTCACACACACAAGAATTGCATGAACTCTCTGCATCTCTAGGAGCAGCTACCACTCTAAGTCTTTGCTATGAGGAGAAATGACAAAGTTGAGATAATTTGTGTTGCTGAAAGTAGTAAAAAAAAAAAAAAAAAAGTTAATCTGGATTTTTTTAGTACTTAATATTAAAGAGGGATAAAATTTTTCCAAGGAGCGGGGTAATTTCAGACTTCCAAAACCAAGACCGTTTACAATCATAACACTAGTATTTCAGCAAAGGGAAAGTATAGTTTAGTCCACCGGTGACTAGATTAGCAAGACAACATAGCATGGGCTATATCATATCTTTTCATATCATATACCAATATCATTTGTGCCAATATTGTTTGCAGTGTCTTGAGTTGGAATACCGACTTGTTGGACCAGCATCCCAAACTGTTAAATGACAATTTAAAAACACAAATAGGAATGCAAGTTTTACTCAAATATCCTAAATTTCTGAATAAACAACCATTTTCCAGGCCTATGGTGTCTTCACAGTTTTAATCTTAAAGAAAGAAGGGGGAAAAAGATAATAATAAAAAAAAGCAAGACCAAACCCCACACTCTCCCTTTCAGATTCCTCTTTCCTACAAAACAACAGCTCAAAATACAATTGCCAATAATGAAGTAGAACAGTTGAGTGTGAATTGTATTTTAGAGTTTCACAGAGGAAGAAGTACAATCAACTCAGAAGGCCCAGGTCTACTGAATCATTCAAATGTAAGAGTCTACAACTATTGGGTCAGTGATCATTTTTTATTCAGCCAAGCCTCTTACCTGAAATACCTTTAAAATTAGCAGTGATGGGATCAAATGCGTCTCTAATTCCCAAGGCAGAAAAAACTGTCTTTAGGTCAAAAAGGCTTTGAATACTGAACCTGAAATGAATACGATAGATTTTATTTAAATGTGGGATTCCTAGTTTCGTAGAGCTAAAAGGTGGAACAGATGCAATTTATTTCAAGCCTTTGCATTTCATCCATCTATTTCTGTATGAGCCCAATGCCTTCTGTCTGATTAAGTGTACTTTGCAGAGAAGTGACTCATCTTCACCTGAAGACGTTAACAGGAGGAATCCCTCACCTCCATCTATTGCAATCAGACTGCCTCTCAGTCTTCTTGACACATTAACTCTGCATTTCCCCAAGTGTCCTCTTTTTAACAGTCTTTTTGGCTGTAGCAAAGGGCCCTTTGAAACATTTGCAAAATATTAGCTTGGAGAAAAAGAATATTAATGTACAAATTGTTTTTCAGCACTTCGTTAATGTGGGGAATGTATTGTAAGAGATGTGTAACAGTCCTTCCATGCTGATCCGTGCAATAGGTACAGCCACAAAAGGCCCTCCTGCACCTGATTCCTCCTGCTAGGCAATTTCATTTGAATAGCTGATAGAAAATACCGCCAGGATGTGTGCATTTGCTAGCAACAGCGAATGACTAATGTGGAAAACGGATGGCTGAAACTGGCATGACCCAAGTTCTTTGTAGAGTACTTTTGTCGTATACTAGCAAGTTGTAAAAATAAGCTATTGCATTTTATTTAAAGGTTATATATTTATTCTTCCTTAAGCAAAGAAAAAAATGGAGTGTGGGAACAGGCCAGGAACATTTCTCTCTTTTTAGATTTTTAAAGGATTGTTATACCCCAAACAAATTTTAAGTAAAAGCTGTAGGATCAACTGAAATACTTGGTTTTTAAAACAGGACAGAGCATACCAGGAAGTTTTGGCATTCCCAGCTCACCTCTTCATGGCTTAAGAAAAGGTTAGAGCTTTTCTGATCATGTGATGAATGACAAAACTGAAAGTATCTCATCTGATTTTGTATCATACATTGCTCGTGTCAACGCTATCACACAGAATTCTGACAACTGAAGCAGTGAAGCCATCTTGGAGTATTAATATTGCTTACCTAGGTAGAAAAATGTCCATCTTCGTTCTCTTTAAGCTGTTGGCCCAGAGGGTTATGGTTTTGGCAGAAAGGTGAGACTCAATCTGGGACAAAGATGTTCTTCTGTGGCTGGGAAGCACTAGGAACATGCTGAGTTTGTCCCCCAGGTAGGGTAACTCGACCACACTGAAAGCCTCCAGAGCTACAGTCTGGAATTGACCTGTAGGTGGGCAAATATAGATCTTATTTCATCATCCAAGTGGGAAAAAACCCCAAAACCCACAACCCAAGCCTGGGTCAGCAGACGGTTCAGACCAGCAGTGATGGGCTATAAGGGGTTGTCTCTAGCACGTGGGCTCTTGCAGCCAGCTCAGGTTGCTCTGAACTCACAACAGTGGCTCATCTGAACAGAGCTGATGGTTGTGTGACATGTACATATACATTTCTTGGCAGAAAAATCCCAATGACAGTGGGAGTACCTGAAGCACTGTCTCAACACAGCATGGATATTTTATTACTTTCTCATACAGTAGCTGTCCTTGCTCAGAGTTTAAAAAACATTACCAAGGCAATGACAGTAACTTTAATAGTGACTGTTCCTCCAATGCTTGTTCTTTGAATAAACTTACTATTTTCTAATATCTTTCACTAAAAAATTCATACTGATAGAAATTACAAAAACAAAATGAACAGTGTCCTATTTAATTAACTGAACCCTACTTTGGCTCATGTTTCCATCTTTACTACCTTTAAAAATCAGTTTTAACCTTACTTTAAGAAACAAATAGTTACATTAAACAATAAAGTAGTTAGGCTTATGTTTATTTAAGCACCAAATTTCTTATTTTTGAAAATCTAGGCCTAAAACATATAAAAATAAGATGAAGGTTATAAAAACTAGTCTCAAAAGTAGAAGCTGGTGGGCTTCTGAGCTTGTAATGAGTTATGCAACAATTTGTAACAGCCATTTAAAAGTACCATTTTAATTCCATATTTCAATGAACAATTAGTCTAGGTGTTTCTAATGGACTCTGTTATACAGTAGAACAGATTCAGTTATCACAATTTTGCTTTCCTATTTTTTCATCTGTTAATCCAATAAATATCATTTCAGAAACACTCAACAATAGTCAGCAGGCCAGGAGTTAAATACAAGTTGCAAGCAAATAACTTATCATTGCCATTGCCACAGGCCATCCAAAATACTCCCTTTTCACCCAGCTGTAGTAGTTGTATTGTCAAGGGTAGATGCACTTACTGAGTCAGGAGTTGTAAATAACAGAATATAGGTAACTCATGTTCATAATACCTAAGTATTTGCCAATAAATAAGTAGCTATAGGATGTCTCAAATGTTTAGTGTACAACATTTGTTAGTTTTGCAGATCTGGATTAGATAGGATTCATTAAGTGTTGATTATTCTGCTAGATTAAATGTTAGGCTCTTGGATTAGCCTTCCTGCCATGCAACGGGGAGAGGGAATTGCGCTGTTAAAACCACCTCCCAGCACATGGATCACTTTGCCGAGAAGAGACTTTCTGGTTTGTAACGTGCAAGCAGGGAAGATTTACGTTTGTGGTGCACTGGTCATGAGTGGTTTAATTTGTGGGTATGCCGATATTTTGAAGTCAGCACGTTGTGCACAAAGGTTACACAGTTCTTATTTGTTAATTAGAAAGAAAATCAGAGACTTGAGATTATTGAGTCAGAACATTTAGCATTCCTAACTTGAACTGATTTTGAGCATCCCATAAAAATTATATATATGCTAAATCAGTATTCAAATTTAGTTATCAAATTGCTTGGAAAACTGAATGTATGTAAAATAGCTGCAGTGTTTAAAAGGCATGTGTAAACAGTAATGTTGACATTTTCTTAGAGCAGTGTTAATTGTCCCCAGGCTGATTTGTTCTGCATGGCCATGTTAAAAGGATAAACAATGTTGTAAATGCTGAGATCGAATACAGGCCGCAGCTAATCTTTCTCACTCTGTGTTTTGGATCCTGAAGGTAGACAGCTGCTATCATTTAATAATGAAGGAAAGTTGCCTGCCTCTGTTTTTCTGTAGTAAACCTGTCTTTTGTATTAATTTCAAATTAATTTGTTAGAAATGTTTCTATCATTTCTGGTGACAAAGACTGAATTGGCCCTATCAAATCTGACAATCGGCAAATTTTAAATGATCCCTCTCATTTTGATTTTCCTCAAAAGTCTCTCCAGCTGCAGAGAGCTCATACATTTCAGACTGGATGGAAAGGTAATCCCAGTATTTTGGTTAACTGTCCTTCTCTGGGCAAATATTTAACGCTCCAGCTACCTACTTAAGGATGATAGGTTGGTGTTCTTATGCTTAAGCAAACGGTCAGACAAGCACAACTGACGATTACACATCAAGTTTGCAAAGGCTCGGGAGCAAATATATGGTCAGTCAATGCAGCTCAGCTGGTCTTTACCAAAGATCAGCTTTACCAGCTGGTCACTGGTCTTTACCAAAGATCTCCACTTGTATAAGCACTGGCAGCCCCCTGCCTTCCATCATTTTAGACCTCTCATTTCTTTATCTTACTCTACTAAAAGAGAAAGTTGAAAGAAAAGGTCTGTTCCTGAGCTAATAGATGTGTGTTAGTCCCAAGAAACCTGTTTGTTTATCTGAATAGCTCGCAAAGCAACGAAGGGTGAGACTATTCCAGGTATCACAAGTAGCAAAGCCCCTGCAGTGAGCTAGTGACTCAAAATCACCTACGGCAGAAAAATCACGAGGTCACGTAATAGTTTAAGTTGCTCAACAACGAGGATGATAAGATGTAGGGTTTTGCAAAGGGAAACACTGCACTCCTCAGTAAAGTCACTTATAAAAGATTCAAATGTAAAGGGGATGGGAGCGCTCCAAGTCAGAGGTGTGAATGCACTCAGGAGCTGGCAGTCCCAGCAGGAGGAAGAGGTGTGGTGGACACACCGTGGATGTCCTGGGAAAAGAAACACCACAAAGAAAGACCTAACAGTAAGGACAAACTTGTGAAGAGTGGAAAAAGTGATTCCTTAGCTAGCTGAGTTATGGTTCAGAGATAAAAAGGCATAGAAATAACGAGCTGCCAACTGCCTGCTTGATATGACTGTTGCAAAGAAAAGGAAAATGTTTTAGCTGTATAAACAAGAGAAAAAGGAAGAAAGAAGGGTGCTGCTGGACACTGTGAATTAAAATTTTTTTTAGATTCATCCCAATTATTTGCTGGAACTGATGGGAAAGAAATAATCTGATGATATAGCAAAGGATAATGGTGAGGTTCCTAATGGAAATGAGGAAAGAACAGGAGGTATTGCAACACCAGAGACAGAAACAAAGCTTACGCTACTTGAGAGAGACAAATAATAATCTGGGGCCTGGATGATTACCACCCCAGAATATGAAAAGGACTTGGATTTGGAATTGCAAATGGGTCAGCAAAGATTTTTAATAGACTGTAGATTCAGTTGTGTCCCATGACTGGAAAACAGGAGTACATTTATAAAGAAAAAGAAAGTAATCTGGGAAATTTTAGGTCTTTGTCTGAGAAGTTTTAGAACATACTCTGGAGAAAAGAATAATCAAGTTACAGAAGGAGATAGAAAGTGAGATAAATTTCAGTGTCAGGTAGACCCTAGCAAACAAATCTATAAGCTTTTTTGACTTGATAACTAATTTGATAAAAAGACATAGATCCAGCCATCTAGTTTTAAGTAAAATGTTAAATATAGTTTCACTGTGGCACTATTTACCAATAGGAGTGATGGCAATTAGAGCAAGAAATGAAAGGCAGCAAGCAGCCCCTTGAAGGGGAAATTACAATGAGCTAAGTTAAAAGAGGGGCTCCTAGGCTGAAAAGAGGTGACCAGTGGCTTTCAAAGTATTGCCAACACCCAAGACAAAGACAAACAGTGAGGTTACCATAATGACTGGAGTGGTGGAAATCAAATGATGGTTCAAAAACACACAAAAAAGATATGTACCTGTGGAGATTTCCCTCACCTTGATTTACGTAGGACTCATCAGCTGGAAAAAAATGGAGAAAGAAAAAAGGCCCAGGTGGGGTCAACCTTGAGTAACCACCCCGAGCTGATTCTGCGGTGCACTATGCAAAGTATTTTTAGCAAGTCATAGAAATACTAAGAGCATTTTATCTAGCATGTATATGGCCTCATGAAAAGTATTATGTATGTTCTGGTCATTTATTTTCAAGAAAGATGAATTTAAATTGGAAAAGTGCAGAAAAGATCTAGTAGAGAATTGGGGTATGTGTTTTTTAATAGTTTAGAAGAGCCTGGCATCTTCAGCTTAGCTAACAGGAAATTGAGAGGCAGCTTGGTGGCTTGCAAATACATTTGGGAGTAAATAGCAAAGCTGAAGAGAAACTATTTAACTTAAAGGATAAAGCTGGCACAATGCTGAGAGATATAAATTGGTCTTGAAAAAAATTTAGTCTTGGAATTAGGAAGGTTTTTACCCAACTGCAGTTCTGAAATTCAAGGTAGAAGGGAAAGGAGGTTTTTATATTTTGAAAGAGATTGTAGAGCTAAATGGCAGAATTCCTGGTGGTAGAAAATTAAGCTTACAGGATGAGTCCTTCTGTCAGCAACCCACATACTCCAAGCCTTTGAAAGGAGCATACCCTGTATCCATATATTATACAAATCAAAGTTTGACCTATATTTATACTGTTTTAAGCCCATGCTGAGATCATCCACTGATTGGGTATAAGTGCCATAAAAATTTCTCTCCCCTTTGTTGCAGAATTTGGCCCTGAAGATTTGCAGTTTTACCCTAAAGCCTTGGAGAAAGGCTGTGGCCAGAGACAGCAGGCATGGGTGTGCAGTGCTGATGCTCCCAGTGATACTATCCTCCCTCTGGTGCTCACACACTCAAGAGACAGTGATTAGGCTGAATGGCCAGGAAATTTCTTACCCACCCCACAAACTAAATTGGTAGGGACTTGATATTTTTTTAGTCTTAACTGCCCCTCTGTCATGGGGTCACATGTGCTTCCTACAGTCCTCCCTTCCTCGGCAGCTTTATTTAAAAAGCTCCATGCTATTGCAAGGACTTTGTACACGGCGGTACCCTCAGTCTCTCCTGTTCCCTTCTCCTGGCACATTATCTCGGTGCCTTTCGGTTGTTTGCTACAGCTGACAAGTTTGTTATGGAGTGCTGGGAGGTGTTGGTCTGTGAGGGATGGGGCATGGACAGTAGATATTTTAGGAACCATTCTGAACCCAGGATCTGTTTCGTGGTTGCCTGGTATTATAAGGAGTCAATTTGGTCACCCAGGTGGTATCTTCATTTGATGGGATTTCTTCTGAGACTTCTCCAAGCTGGGAAAATAACATATCTTAGGGCAGTAGCTGTGGAAATTAAATAAACAAAACTGTTCCGTGTTGTACAATAGAGCAAATCTGCATGAAGGACAGTTACCATAGTTAACTTCGGCTGTGTGATGCATTGTGGGCACTTTCAGGGTTGAGCCCTCTGCCGTGGTAAAAGGCAACATCTGGGTATCCAGAAAGGAAAACTTCTTTTGCCACATGCTTTTGAAGTACATGGTGCTCACCAGGGAGACCTGGCTGAGCGGTGACCCAGCGCTCTCCAACGGCATGCCACGTATGTCCACACCTGCAAGGAAAAGAGGCAGGGAGGGGGGGACACACACCGTCCTACTCACCCAGGCCTAAGGGCAAGGTCTGTGTGAGTAAATAAAGCAAGTTGTGACCGCTCCCCGGCCCTAAGGGCAAGAGGCACAACTCACAAGGCACTGTTAAACCCTCTGGCTTCTCCTCCCCACCTGTACAGGGACCTCGTCAGGGTTGCCTGTTGGTCCATGCTCTCCCCAGAACTGAGCTCGAGTTGATGAATGTTGAGAGCCAAAGTTGTGCCAGGACTATGCTACTCGCTGAACAGCATGGATGACAGCAGCCTGGTGCTCAGCACCATGCCCTGACCCTGACTGGTTTTCTAGCTTAAATGTGCCCACACGTATCCTGGAGTGGTTCATCGTTAGCACCAGAAATCCCTCATTAAATGGATTCATGATTACAGACCACTTTATGAAGTAACTAAGTCAACTGAAGCTCATATCCTAATTCTCCCCCTCTCCTATTTACTTGGCAGTTCAACCGATCCTGCTTTGGCTATCTCAAAGATTTTTGAAAGTGTGATCCACTTTTAATTCATCGATACGCGTGTGAGCACCACAGTATGAACTTCCATTTTAGTACCTGCTTCTAGAGCAATACTTTTCTATCATGGAGCTGGATCACTTATAACAGTTCATTTGAGAAGGATAGAAATTTTTTTTTCAATAGTAGCTTTAATGTGTGTGTTTAACATCACCTCACATGTTGATGGCCAAATTAACACTCATGTAACTTAAGCTGATGGGGCACATCAGGGATTGATTTGCTCTGCTGCTTCTAAGGACTTGCTCCTTCAATTATTTTTTTCATTAACACAGAATTTAATTTCATTACTTTTCTTGCTTGTGTGGAAAGTAAATTATTTTTATTTCCCGTTTTGACTTTTTAAACTCAGAGTCTTACTGCTGAGCTTACGGCCCTGCGTGTTCCCCACAGCAGCATGAAAGCGTTCAACGCAGCAAACTCAGTCCCTGGGGAATTTGGCTGCACCTCATTAAAACTGAAAACACTGCAAAGGATTGCCATTTTAAAAATTAGAGGAACAAGGCCAAGGGGTTACCAGCTTGATACTGCAAACTTATACTCACAGATTCAAAGCTATTCCAGCTCTTTCCTCACATTAGAAATGAGCATCAGCACAAGAATTAGATTTCCTAGCTCTCAGCCTTGGTTTGGACAACACGGAGTGTGGCAAAAAACTTTATGCTTGGTTAAATGCAATTTCTCTCATTACTCCTATTTTACATTTTATTCACGTGCAGTCATTCTCACGGGTTGTTACGTTACCTCCAAGGTTACCAGTCATCCATTCCTGTATTTGGGCTGCGGTTCTGTTGGGGTCAGTGGAGTTGCTTTGCTGCAGGCTGCTGTTTGCCCAGCGCGCAGCACGTGCAGTGAAGCGGGGCGAGAGCCGCACGCCAGCGCCCACGAAGAAGGAACATGCCAGCTGAACCACCGTGCCTTGGCTGGAGTCGGTCGCTCCTTCGTACACCGCGTGCAAGAAGTCCTGCACACTTCGATCTGCCAGGCAAGAGAGGGGGAAAAACTGCAATTACCATGTTGAGGCTGAGGGTAGCAGAGATTGCACCAGGGCTCTGCAGCTCTCGACTCCAGTGTTGACGCTGAAAGTTAAAGCACTATAACAACTGAAGCACCTTTGACTTTATGGGGTATTACTGTCAAGCACTACTGTCAAGGATGGTGATGCACTGGGCACAGGAAAGCACTCTTCAGGTTGCTGTAGAAATCACTCTAGTGCAGATATGTCAAGCAGCTGATCTCACATCAGGCTCACACCTCTATGCAAACACAGCTATTTCTTACAATTCGTAAGGCACATTGTTTTTTCTTGAGTACTCTCCAATTTCCCATTAGTGTCCATGACTGTCTGAGATGCCGATGCCGCAGTACCTCTGTCTCCTTCTCCTGCCATTATCAGTGCCACCCATCCCAGGAAAGGCATGTCTCTGGTCTGCCCCAGGTCTGTCTGCTACCCTTGACCCTTATGTGTTGTTTTGTTTCTTGAAGGATGGTGACCCAAACTGGCCCAGTATTGCAGATGAGCCCTGGCAATGCTAAATAGAGATGATAGGTTGCTTCACGTGTGTTACAAGAGACTCTTCTTTTTATACAATCCACAACAGTGTCTGCTTTTTTTTTGAAGTACAATTATATTTCCCATTCAATATTAATTTTTTTAATCCCTAAGAACCCTTTCCTAAAACCTCTATTCTTCAGCTTATTGTTCCCCTATTTGAACTGCTGATTATTCCTTCTAAATGTAGAATTTTGCACTTACTCTTATTGAATTGTGTCCTATTCACTTCATAAATATCTCTGATTTTCCAGAATCCTTTTAAATTCTATTCTGGTCTTCCAAAATGCTTGTAGCAGTTACGAGCTAAATGCCATTCAAAAATTCAGTACGGTATTCTCTAGTTTGTTGTCTACTAATGAAAATAATTGAACAGTGCCCCGGTCTCCTGCTCCTGGGGACCTCATGGTAGTTCAACGGTGGTGGCTTCTGTGATGGATTGAGGTGTGGCCCAACAGGAACGTGAGTCCTGCAAACTTTGAGGATCCTGTGTTTTTAAAATCACAAAGTTTCTAGTAGGCTCTCCTGAAGGGTGATTTAGCAGCCATTTCTGTCTGTCTTTATTTTGCTTGCTGTAATGGTTTGTGGTGGGATGGTTCACGCTGAGGTGACCTCCTGAGGCCTGGGACTTGCACCCAGTCTGAACAATGTTTATGGGGTCTGTGTCAGATCTCCTCAAACTTCCCGTGTTCACGGTTCAGCCTCTTTGCCATATCCCTTGTTGTGCTTTGGAGGACTTGCCTACTCCGAGCCAATAAAAGTCTTGTTGAGACTGTTACTTGCCTTTAAGACATTTTCAGTAGGTTCCTCTCTCTATAAATAAGTATTCCATGAGGAGAATGGAAATGGGAAATGTCTGGAGCACTGCTCTTCTTCAGTAAGACATCAGTGCCTCTTGGCTCTGTGGGACTACCAGGATTTCCTACTACTTTCTGATTTCCCCACCAAGTGTCCCAATTTCTGTGTGAAATATCAGCAGCTCACTGTTGCATACAAATTGCTGGCCACCGTCTCCAAGGGAGGTCAGCATTGTGCCCCTTGCTTCTCCGGGTTGCTGTACTTGGCTCAGGTGCTCCTCTGCGTTGGCCTGAAAACCAGGGGTGCCCGGGGCAGCTCACAAGTATCTAGCTCCCCATGGGCATGGCTGGGCTCACCGTTATGGGCTGGCTGGAAATCTTCATTTTGACTCAAGGGAGACCTTAGGCAAAGGGAGGAATCACTCAGTTTCTCCAGACGCCTGTGGGTGTAGGTAGTGCTGGAGGGAAGTCAGGCTGGGCTGCCGCCTGGGGCACGGGAAGTTTGGGGTGGCTAACTGGGGACGTCCGTCCTGCCTGGACCGACCTGTCCCAGGCTGAGCGTCAAGTCAAGGGCAGGATCCCCATGAACCTCCAGGTGCCAGCCAGGTCATCAGGAGACTTTTACTACATTGGTTCAGACTCTTGATGGGGTAAAGGGAGAGTTTCACGTCTACTGATTTCTACCACCTGAGAATCAAGTGCGTGTTTTCTGACCTAATAGTGCTTCTTTAATAACCTGCAGGAAGACTAATCACCTATGGGAAGTTTGGTATTAAAATTTAGATCTATTAATCTTTAAGGGATAAAATATTGAACTCCTTGAACAGATGTCAAGAAAACTCACATGGTCTGAGGTGTAAAGTGCTTTTCTCCTGTGTTTTGCATTAGTGCGGGAGCATTTGGCAAGCTCTCTGGAGGATGTGAGAAATCAAAGATGGTAAATTGGAAGCAGATGTTAACATGAGGTGTGGTATCCTGAGCTTGTAACTTCAGTCATATCAAAGCACTTAGCTAACCAAAGTCCTGAATTCTTACTCAGAAAACAGTTAAAACTTGCTTTAAAATACTCTACCATGGATAAAATAAAACAGCAAGGAGAAAGCATTTGAAAGCGTGTCGTTTTGTCTGTGCTGTCTAGAGAGACATCCCTTTATACACTGTTTTTCTTAGTACCAGAATAAAGGTGAACAAATCTTCCAAACATTCAAAGAAGATTACAAGTGCATGTAAGAGCGGATTCTCCGTGAATAGTGAATGAACCATCAATGTTTTCATTGTTTTCAGCCTGCCAAGGTTTTAACCACATCCTTCATTATTGTTCAAGACAGACCAACTGAAACATTAATGCAAACATCTAATGGAAGAAAGGAATTTTATCAGATATGCATATATACGTGACTTGGTTTTACTCATCTGATAGGAAATTTGATCTAAGTATATGATTTATTTATTTGATTTAAACCATTTGAGGAAGCGGTTTCCTTCTCTGTCACTTGAAATGTGCTGTTATAACCAATAGCAATAGATCCCATCCTACTTTATTTTTACATTCATGCATTAATATTTCTGAAAGCCAAAGCTCATGTGGCTTGTGCCACAGACAGCTAAAATGGAGACAAAATGTCTGCTTGATACGATGTGCCACATGAGAAGTAAGGCAGCGCAAAAGAGCTAGCAGGTCATTAACAACCTCTGCACTTCTCTGTTACATTTTGTGTGTAGATCTGTGTCTGAATTTCATTGTGCAATATTTTTCTTAAGTTTCTTTCTTAATAACTGAGCCCCTAATGATCAGAGTGTCAAGCAATGTATAATCCTTGTATGAATGAATGGTGTTTAAAATTACCCTACTGAATTTACAGGAACAGGAGTCTTATAGGCAAGACTTCTTTATATCAGCTGCTTATAATATAGATGCACTGTCCTTGTGTCAGTACATGCAGCTGTATCTGTATATAAAAGCCAGAGTTAGCTCTTACTGCTGTGCTGGTTTTGAATATCAATGCTATACAGAACGGTAATGGTGACTAAGGCAGGTTACAGCACAGGACGGTGAAATTGCTGTAGGTTTTATCTTTAGTCTTCATACACTGAAAGTAAATTTTATGCTGAGAAATAGCGGTGTCAGCTCTATACATAAGTCTTGTATGTAAGCTGTAAATTCTGAAGATGAGGCAGTCATCTGCTTTTCATAAACATTGTGCCCATAATGTAAAATAGTTTTTGATGTGTGATGTGAGATGGTAGGATAATCCAGAGCTAAAATGAAAACAGCATCCTTAAATTCAGCTGACTTAATGCTGGATTTTAAGACATCTGCCTTTTCCATATCCCTTCCAGATTCCCAGTGAGTTTTATTTTAGCCTGATTTCAGGGAAAGATGCAATTGCACTATCCGTCTGTCAATGTATACCTCTCTCTGCCAGTTTCCTTCTAATAACTTTTCATCTTTTTGGCCAGTTGTGATAACATTAGAAAAATGTGTGAAGTCTTAAAGATAATTCTGTTTTTATAGGTTTAGTAAAATTTGTCATTGGGATATGAGAGAAAACATAAGTGGGATAGGGGAGAAAACGACTGTCCTGTGCCTGGCACCTCCTCGCAAAGGACACAGGGGAGGCCAGGACACAGCAGACATGATGAACCTCTCGGAAACCAGGAGCAATTCTGCTGTTCATGGAAGTAGCTTTTCTAGATGTAGTTGTATTTCGGTGCAGTAAAAGAGTAAGCACTGATCAAGAAAAAAGAGGAATAATAGCATGTGTATCAAATACTCCCTTGAGTTTCCTTTGTCCAGCTGATACGTGGCTAGCAAAGGTGGAGAAAACATTCCTAAGCTACATCTTGCAGTGAGACAGAAGACAGAAGTTTTAGTATGATGTGTGCAATTGCTGTCTCCTTAGTAAAGCTGTGAATTTATTGCAAAATGTAAGACAAGGAGTATTTCTTTTAAGCAGTACATTACCATGAATGTTGTATCCTAGGGCATCCTGCAGCTCTGTAAAGGTATTTCCTTGAGCTCCAAACTGCAGCAGCTCCAAGGAAACAGCCACGCTTGCTGGAGAGACTACCAGACTGGTCCTGTTCTCTGCTTCAGATACATGCCGGTAGAGATTGATGGCAAATTCAGTCTTCAGCTCCTTCAGGTCATCATAGGAGATGCAGTTTCCTTTGGTTAAGCAGCAAGCAGACAGGATAAATGCAGAGAAGAAAATGGGCAACATGAAGGCGAGCTGGGAACACTCTCCACCAGATAATCATACCTGCAATTAATAATATAGACATATTTAGAAAAGCAATAGGCTGAGCTGATAGAGGAACTTTCTCTTTCCATCAGCATTAAGATATCACTTGCAATAGTAATGATCGCTGTGAAAATACTTGTCCAGGTCTACAGTAGCTATTGTCATAAAAGAAAAAGATGTAGGGACATGCTGATGACTCTGTTGACTAACAAGAACTGAGTTTTCCAGGATGCTGTACCCATGTAGGATAGTTGGCCATTACAGTGCGTGGAGACACAGAGCTCCTCAGTTAAAAAGTTAGCTACCTGCACGCATGATGGGACACCTTAGTGAGGTCTCTGTGCTGCTGAGCACTCACAGCTGCTTTCTGTCCCCAGCAGAAAGGGGGTCACATCCAGCACTCCCAGAAGGAAGGCCACCCCTTGTGAGGTGTGGGTATCTAACTGGGGTCTCCAGGCTGGGGTTTAGATCCAAATTTGCAAAAGGCTGGCTTCAAATTCCCCCCCACCCCCGATATTCCTTATATGAAATTTATCCCAGTGAAAAAAGATTGTATTTGCAAAAGGCTCCAGTCTTGCAGCACAAAATCACTGCTTTGGATTTTTATGGGAAAGCAAGCATTGGTCAACGTTATATTAAGAGACACTTAGATTCATATTTAAAGGAATAATACTAAAATGACAGAATAGCTTTCTTTACAGAATTTCGCCTTTTACATTGTATGCAAGTATATTTTAAAAAGTACTGCACCTTCTTTCAGTTCAGGATTTCCTACAAATCTTTCTCCATGCCCTTTGCTCTAGAGAGCACCTCTAATGCCTCGTATTTACTCACAGTTAGCTCTGTTAAATTGTCTTGCCTTTCTGTGTCCTTCTGGGTGTCTGAATGGAAGCTGTCTATGTACGTCTTGTCTCCTTCTTTAATAGGTAGTGGAGTAAAGATTAAGTCATGAGACTGCATTTAAAGGGATAGTCAGTGATCAGAGTCTCTGTCGGCGATGTCTGTACCACTCTGTCCAAATTCCTGTAGGCTACAAGCTCTATGGAGAGCCAGGCAAAGCAGCATGCCACTGACCAGCAAATCCAAGGCAAGGAACAAAAAGGTACACATGGAGATACAGTCAGCAGCTTCCTTGCAAGCCCTGCTCGAGCCTCATGAGACTTGTGACCTGCTGGTACCGAGCAAGGCATCTCCTATCTCTCTTCCCAGCCCCCTCCTTCTTTTATATGAATTCCATTGATTCCTCTGCCACAAAGGAGAAGAGAAAGGGCTCTCTGTGTACCAGGCACACAGCTATTTTTTTTCCCCCACTTTGAAACCTTATTCAGAAATCCCATGCAATTAAAATGTCTTTATTTGCCATTATTTTTTTTTAATGCCATCCCAAATAGCAAGATTTTCATTCACTCTTTAGTTTCCAGGAGGAAAGAAACAACAAAGCAATGCACTTGAAGGAGATCGAATGAGGAAGGGGTCGCTTTGAATGAACCAGAAGCAGAAGAGCTGTGGTTGTGACCTCTTTAAAAGCAGTTTCAGCTGTTCATGGCTTTCTTCATGTGACAGGATCAAATCCTGCCCTCATATTCACAGGTTCAGGCTCACAGCTTCACAATGGTACCTAAGGCAAGCGACGTTTTGGCTTAAAAATATGTGTAAAATGGCAGCTTACTGATCTTCATGGAGTTTGACATTATATATACACTTAGCTATTTTACAACGTATGTTCCTCTTGCATATGGGAAAGAAAACATGGGGAAAAAGGTCATTAAAATCAAGTAATAGTGTTTATGTGCAACTGTTTCATCCTTAGCAGGGAAGGAGCAGCCACGCAATTGAATTAGGGCTCGAATGAGCATGAAGCAATGGGCATCCCTTCGTCTGCACTTGTGCTGTTCCTCCCTTTCTGTTCTTTTGAGAAGATGACAGAGTCGACACTGATACTGGGGTCTGTCTCAGGATCCTGGGGTTTAGACCCCATTCCTGCTAGGACGGATGAAGGGCAAGAGTTTGGCCAGTCCCAGTCTAGTACAACAGGCAGGGATTTAGCTTTTGCCATGGATTTCAATGGCAGTATCCTCATGCTGAAAATTACATTTGGGTTTAAGAGTTTTGCTGAATGAGGACCTCTCTGCTGAAGTTATCATTAATAGTGTCCACTGGACTGGAGATGTATTCAGAGGGAATGAAACGGAGGCCATCAAGTGGTTTCTCAAAGGGCTCAGAGCTGTTGATAGATGATTAACTCTGGTCACTGGTGAGGACTGTACAGCTGGATTTGATGTGATGTTCCCAGAGGCTCCAGACCTGATGAGACATTTCCTCTGTGCCCTGCCTGATACTCTCCTGTGGATTTATTAAGATTTAGAAGGAGGATAGGGATCCCCTGAAAGTTTTAGACATTACTGTCAAAAATTGACATTCAATTCCCACCTGGCAAAAAATGAAGCCAATGTTGCTATTCAGATTTGGGGTAAGTATCTGTGGAAGATGTAATTGAAAACTGTACCCAGTATAAACGTGATGTAGGACAGCATCATTTCTGTGGGAAAGAGGAAAAAAATCATTCTGGCTCATGTCTCATCACAGAGGGGATATAGAAATTGGGGTGTTTGTTTCAAACTCTCCCTTTCTGCATCTGATTTAGGAAAGGAAAGCTGTGGAGGAAACTTAGCAGCAAAAACAGTGTTTGCAGACAAGGAGAGAGGACTTAAGAAAGCTAAAAATGAATCAATGCTGTTCAAAGCAGCCATGGGGAATAAGAAATGAGCTTTACATATAATGAATAAAAAAGAAAATTTATTAGCGAGTGATTAGAAGGATAAAAGACAGTAGAGTAAGAAAGAAGGAGGAGTTGGTAAAACTAGCTGTGGCTAAAAAACAAGTGATAAAATACTGGGGGGAGGGTATGTACATCTATCACGATCAAGGTGAGATCCAAAAATTTCATGTCCTTTCATTTCAGCAGCCTAAGTTTTAAGTTTCTCTTCCCCAAATTGGGATCCGAAGCTGAGAACTGGGTGTCCGAGGAGAAGCTGGTGCCACGCGGGGGTGAGTCTGAAACCTGAGTTTGCCAAGTGAGCCTGGGGAGCCAGGAGCTGAGCTGTCCAAGTGAGGGAAGTTTGGGGCATAACCTGGGGGCTGCAAACCAAATAGGCCAATTACAGAAATTCCAGGTCAAAAAGAGAGGTGTCCTGCACCTACAGAAGTGTTAGTATTGTGCCACTGTGGAGGAAGGGAGTTTCTGGCTCTTTTTTAGGATTTTTTTTAGAGTCTAAACTTGCCTGTGTCCTAGTTTAGGCATCACATCCTTCTTCGAGTCTTAATCTGAATATACATCACAAGGTACTGAGGAAAGTACTGATAAATTTGCTGGCAATCATTTTATTTTTAAAATGCTGGAAAAGCTTTTAAAAAGGAATGCAATTGATTGGTCCCCAAGATAACTCTTCAAACACAGAAAGGGGCAGAGGTAGAAGTTATATTTTGAGAAGCGTTTCTTGACATTGAGATAACTTAGACTCCCTGTGAGGGAAGTGAGGAAAGGCACAAAATGAGGACGTCTGGAGAAAATACGGCACAGCGGTGTGCGGGTAGGAGGCTGGAGCACACAGTGCTGTGCCTCCATGGAGCTCCTCTGGGCATCTACAGGAGCAGCTCTGAGGTCTTCAGAGGGAGGTCAAACTCACTGTGCCCTCACTGAGCAGAGAAAACGACCACTCTTTGAGAAGAAAAACAGCAAAGAGCTTCCTGATATGTGAGCAAGGCCCCAAACGGAGCAGAACTTGGAGGGAAGCGCTGGAGAGAAGCGGCAGGTGGTGGCTGCTTTCACCGGTGGATTAGATCCTGTCTGCATCTGCGGTGTGCCAGCGCTGTTACCGTATGGGCCCTCGATGTCCTCCTGTGTGACTATCATGGTGGGCAAGCGGACAGACTGCTGAAACATCCCCCACGGCTCAGCACTGACAGATGCCGTCATAGGTGGCTCTGCAATGGCTGGTGTGAAAAACATGCAAGAGTAGAAAGGAGAGACAAGGGAGAGAGAAACGGTCAGAGACAGCTGTTCTCCAGAACTTCATCTTCAAGGTCTTCATGGGCCAGATTCTGCTCTCAGGTACAGGAGTGTGAACGCAAACCATTGACATCTGCTGGGAGCTGCTGGGGGCGTACGGGCTGGGAGTCTGCCCGGGGGACAGTGTGCTCCCTGACTGTGGAAAACAGACTCAGGGTCGAGCCTCCATGGTGGTGGCATTGGGGAGGAAAGTGAGGAGCTTGTTCAGCCCTGGAAGCAGCTAGAAGTCACAGGACTGAAATGAGAAACCAAACAGAAAGGCACAGCCTGCATGGGCACTGTGGGCAGAGGGAGATTTCATTAGAAGCCTTTTTTCCTCCCAAATGTTTCTCACAGGAGACTGGAGTTTTCTCTGATTTATTAATCTGTGTTCTAATGAAACCGAGCCTTGGTTTGGCATGTCTGCTGAGAGGAAAGGGGGACCAGTTCTGCTTTTGGGCGCTGGCTAGTTTGGGCTCCTGCTGCATGGACTTTACACAGAAATCTGGAGCAGAGTTTAGCCCAGGGAAAGGCTGGAAGAGAAAAAGGTGAGAGGACCAGATGAGAAGCAGGTTTTCCTCTTCAGAACCCTCTTGTTTACTTTCCTGTGTCAGGCTGGTCTCCAGCAATATTCCTTTTGCTCTAGCACAACCCTGTTATCAGCAGGATTACTATACATTTACCCCTTCATAAATGAGAACGGAATTTAGCCTTCTATCTGCATCTCTTTTTTGTGTGCTTGCTCTGTTTAAGAAATATAACACTGGGGAAATTAAATTGAATCCAAACCAGCTTCCTTCCTGCCTACATCTATCCTCCAGGACAGAACCCGCACTGCAAGATACCAACACATTTGCTCAGTCAGGAAGAAGGTTCTGCTGAATTTCAGGATAAGAAAAATTTGCATCATCATTTCATACAGAGCTTATTCTGCGGGGAGGCGGTTGGCTGCAGAGCTGCAAAACACCCAGCCGAGCAAGTTCAAGTGAATTTGCTTACTGCTATCCACATGCCATGTAAAAACCACCACTGCCTCTGTCTCCCGCTGGGGTGTGAGAACAAAATTTGGCTCTTCAAAGGATGACCACTGTAGAGGGTCACCTTCAAAGGAGAAGTCCAGTGAAGTGAATAATTTCTGTGGGGCTTTATTAAAAGAAAAGCCAGCCAGCTGACCCTTTGATGACGTCTCAGACCGAACTCCACGTGCTGACACGGCAGCAAACCCCTCCGCAGGGCATGGCCTCGCTGACCAGATGACCTCAGTGGCAGCGCCTGTCCGGCCAGGACCCAGTGGGGAGGACACACGGTGCAGAGCCCCACAAAGGGGCTCCGTCCTGCAGGAGCCCCCGGACGCTGGGTCTAACAAGGAGCCCTGTTGCAACTCCGGGCTTAGAGCATTTTCTTTGCACGTGGGTTGAAGAAGGTCCCGGCTCCCATCCCTGCACGGTGCAGACGGGGAGTGGAGAACTGGCAGTGAGGACCGCTTCACTCACACCCTCCTGCCCAGCTCCAGGTGGAAAGAAGCACTGTTAGCAGCGATAAAGGCTTTTTGGCAGCTTTCACTGCTGGAGGTAGCCTTCCTGCCCATGGTTGCAGGCTAAGTAGCAGAGAGGCAGTGGCACAGGATGGCTGTGATCAAATGGCGCAGCACTTGGCTCTGGGTCCCCTTCAGCCCCCATGGCTCTAAAACATGAATATCACATTTTTGTGCGTTCATTTCCCTGTATGTCTAATACTGCAAGTGGGATAACGGAGCAGTGATTTTACAGCATCACACTGGGGATCAGTGTTTCCTGCTCTGTGAGATGCCCAAAGGGCACATGGGTGCCCTTGGGGATGCAAGGGCTGATGGGCTGGCGTTGGAGGACTGTGTGCGACCCAAGCTTGGGGCAGGCTCTGCCATGGGGGCTTTTGGGATGAGTCCTGGAATAAACGAGCCCTGAACTGTACCCAGGGGTGGTTTTGGAGACAGGTAGTGGGAGCAACCCAAAACTTAGCCAGGCAGTAAGTTAATAAGCGATGTGAGCTATCAGTGCTGGAGTCAACTCCTTTTTCAAGTTGTAGGGTAGGTATTTCTAATGTGTTGTGTGATGTCTTCTGCGGTGGGCAGAATGGTGCCTTTCTCTGGTGGAAAGCAAGGCAAAGCAAACAGGAGTTCCTCTTTCACTGAATGAGGTTAACATCATAACACTGATGAAGCGACACATGTTTCCACATGCAGAAGTGTAGGCTGAATAAGAGCCCAAATCAGGTCAGTCTTCTAACTGACGGTGACCGTTCTCATTATACGGTTTTCAATAGACAGAATTTGAGAGGGTTGAGAAACTACAAGGACAAGATCACTTCTTTTTTTAGGTTGATGAAACGTATTTGAATTTTTTAAAAAAAAGGAAGAAAAGCTGATTGAGGAGAGAGTAAAGATTTTGTACATCCTTATTGTAATCCAAGTAGTTCTCCTATGCATATCTCATAGGGGAGGATGGCTTAAGAAAGTCCTGGAAAAACAATGCATGAGCTCCAAAGAGATAATCGCAGCTGTATATATATTTCCTGCAATGTTATATGAAGTTCTTAGCAGTAAAGCCTCTTCCCTGTGGACTCAGAATATATGATAAGACCCCTCCTGAGTGCACAGCTGACCTGTCACAGATCAGCTACTTCGCTGCCTGCAGCAGCTCAGAGGTGCTGCATCAGCACGTTCAGAGTTGACTTGCCGGTCTGTGAAATGCCACCTCTGCCCCCAAAACTCACCCTTTTGGTATCTGCGGATTTAAAATGCTTCTGGGAGAGAGTCAGTACCCTGCATGGGGCCTGGTGGAAATTCACACTCTGACAAGACACGCCGGTGAGCCAAAAGCAGAGGTGGGGAGCAACACTGTGGCAGCATATTTTCCTCCCAGATGACTACATGAACTGACAATTTAAATACACTTACTGTTAACAGGGAATATAAAGTATGTTAAAAGCTAATTTTAATTCAGATACCCCCCAAATGCTTATCTAACTGACTACCACAGTCTCCTACAGTGCCAAATAAATGATGCCAAGTAAACGACATTGGAAGAGGTCCTCATGTGAGCATGCTGCCAACTGCAATTTCTGCTACTGATCTGGCTGAAATGACAGGGAACCAAACAGAAAACGAAAACATGAAGATGTTTATGAAGCTGCAGAACTGACTTCTCATAAGAAGCCTGGTTTTCAGAAAGAGGGATTTGGCTGAGTAGGCGAGAGAGGTGAGATCAAATGGGAACTTCCAGAGTGAATAACGCGGAAGAATGTTATTTACAGGGCAGCTCTGCATAGGCCTGTTCATCAGCTGCCGTTTTGCCTCTCCTGTGGCCTGAACTGACCAGGTGGATCCACGTTGAAAGCCACATTGCCAAACTGGCTTAGTATTGAGCCACAGCTTTTATATCCTGCCTGTCATCCCACAGATACCCTCCCTTCAGCCTGGGGATAAGGTCAGAAGACCAACTGGACCCAAGTGAGCAACATTTGACCGACCTCTGGGGCTGCTGGGCCCGCACAGCAGGAACAGCCCATCTGCAGTGTGTCCCATTGCGGCTTTCGTGTGTGCCTCCCTGTGCTCGCTGCAATTTCGCTGCAAGCTGTTGTCCTACCCTTTCACCTCAGCTTGTGATGTACCCCTGAGCTGGGCAGAGAAGCAAGGCTGTATGTATTTGTACATGTTGCACGTATTTTTCTCACGCACCCACTTTGGTGCACCAAAGTTCACCCAAGCTAACCAAACCCTCCTAGCCAGGCAGCCCCAATCTTCCTCCCTGGAGGAGTTTCCTCCCTGGCATTCAATGCTTCTTCACCAGAGTGCCCCACACATTAATAGTTGTGGGAAAGCTCAGATGTAGTTCACAGATGTCCCTGTATGTCAGGCATTTCTGCTGACAATCTTGGCCGCCTCTTTCCTAAGCAGATTTCTGTATTTGTGCCATCCCAACGCTGGCACGGCAGCACCGAAGAGCATCAGTGCAGGTGGGGGACCCATCTCTGGAGGGCCTGATTCAGCTCCCTTGCCAGCCCTGCTCCGCTGAAGCTCACAGCAGAGCCTTGGCAGGTTTTGGTGGCAGCAGCAAGGGGTCCTTGCACTACCAGCCAGCACCGTGTGGAAAAATGGCCCTGCTCCACCATGACAGGCAGAGGAGAAAGGGTGGGTGGGGTGCTTCCTTCTCCCTCTGCTAGCGGGGCAAAACAAAACCTTTACTTTTCAGGAGCTGATCCTGCTCTTGCAGCTTACTCCCCACTTCAGGTCATAATCCCTTTTGGTGACATCACAGGTACCGTTGCGGCCGCCAAGGTGATATCACAATGAGAAGCTTATGGCTGTAAATGGGGAATAAGTCACAAGAACAGATGACCTCAAAAGGAGCTAATATCCTGTTATTATATAAATGGCTCTAATACTTCTATAAATGTGCCAGTAACAAAAAATGAGAAAGAAAAAAGGCCCAATGGTCTACCAGCGTATGTGAAGTAAACTTGTGTGTATGTGTGTAAACTTGACAATTTCTCACAGACCTGTAGATCCTTTCTTAGTCTGTCTTGCCTCTAAAAATCTTTCTACTATTATTATCTCCATTTATACAGCTCCTCAGCTTTTTAAATCAACCTCAGGATCCTTCCTCATTTAAAAATACTATTACATTTAAAATTAAGAGAAAAGCACAAAAGTTCTCTATATTTTGACATGTCCAATAACCACTCAGATTCTTAGGGATAACTAAGCATCTCAACTCTACATTTTAGTGTCAGGAATGCTTTAAATAATTTGAACATATAAGAGCAAGGAAATGTGTCTTTTCTGTGAAGCCCTCTGGGCTCCACGGGGAGTGCCATAGACTGGGTGTAAATATGAAGCTATCTAATTATTAGCTGTTATATTTTTATGATAAATATGAACTAATGAACTGGAAAACTAGATACAATTGTATCCCAGAAAAAGCTTTATTGCAGCTATAAAAATTATACTTCATATGCTGAACTCATTTCTTAGAAGTTGGAAATAATGTTCAGAATCTCTAAGGCCTTTTTTTTTGTAGCTGTCTTGTCTCCATTTTGCTGCTGGTTTACTATTTTGCATGGCCAAATATTTGTTACATTTCCTCCTGGAAAATTTTTAATGGATTTTCTTGCTTTGATAGGATAAGATGCATGTTTAAATGCCTCTACGGGTAAATAATTTCACATCAACACTTTCAAGCACAAAGTCTGGATCTTCAGTAGGTTTTTACATTATGCAAGTAGACATTTAAGGTACTTAATACTTTCTAACCTCTAGTGCCCTTTTTACACAGAGACAGGCAGTCAGCAGGGATTAATCTGATCCTAATTAACCACAAACTCTTCTGATATTTGGTCACTGCACAGTAGCGTGCTGCCAGGTACACAGAGGTAAATTGATCTGGATTATCTGCCGGTGCATGTGCTTCGTGGAGGGAGGTCTAGTGCTCCGTGTTGTGGGTGAGTTACAGGCAGATACGGCTTTAAACACAGGGCGGGGAGACCACTGTACGAAGCTGGAGCTGTAAGGAAAGGGGAAAGGACTAACTGGAAGGCCTCTTCCTAACGACTTTCTATCAAGGTTTCCTTTTTACAGATATCATTTGTCAGTGCTGCACTGCAACAGGGCAGAAAGTGAAAAGCATGAAAATCCGAAGAGAAGAACAGGTTCTTCTTCTTCTTCAGCAGTAAAGGAGCATGACTTTGTGGATACAAGTCCTCTCTCTTTCTCTTTCCTGTGTACAAGCACCGTGTCTGATGGAGCCTCGGGAAGGCACGAGCGAGCGTGTGTCTCTACTTGCACGCTGCCCACCGTGGCCCTCATCTTCCCTTACCGAGCAGCTGAGCTCTGACCTCCTCACGGGACACAGAAAGCAGAGTGCTGAAGGTCTTCCCCAGCCTCATGGTAGCCCATAAAGCAAACAAGATGCAGCAAAGTGAGCAAGGTGGGTATGAGAAGAGTCTTACGCTGGCGGTGGGGAGAAGCAGCTGTGAGAGCCTTGCACTGCCGTGGCACCGCAGGCAGCAAGAGCACCTGGGAGGAGAGGGATGTGTCTGCTCGAGGCATGAAGGAGACCTGTGTGAAGCACAGAGACCACAGCAAAGCTCTCAGGCTGCCACAGTCCAGGTGTCCTGGTGCAACCCAAAAGCCCAAAATAACCTCCCTGAGACCAGACTCTTGCTCTCTCCACCCTCCTGATGTGGGATCAATGGTAGCCCATGGTGTCCTGCACCAAGAAAGTCAAAGCCTTTGGCTTACTGTCTCCATAGAGGAAGTGTGATGTCCAGTATTTCTACCTAGTGGTGCAGGTGACAGAATCAGCCTGTCCTTGTGACCGCTGTGAGTAGACAGCTGAGCAGACCTGAAGGAACAGCCATGCACTGGGACAAAGAATCCGGCTGGAGAAAAATCAAGGTTAGTTTACAGCCGTAAGGACAAGAGCAGAGGGAAAGCAGGAGCTCCAAAGATGGATCAATAAATACATTCACAATGGCATTGGGATCCTCTTTCAAGTGGAAATATCCCTCTGGTTGTTGAAGTTAGTCAAAGTCAGTACAGAAGAGAGCATTAAGGGGTTGATTTACAGCAGGGTGGATGGGTCGCACCTCCTGGTGTCCAGTTTAATGTGGTCTGGCTGGTGTGGCTGAGAAATGAACCATCACACTCTTAGTGAGCATGTTCCACCCAGTTATACACCATTGTTTTCCTGCTGACAGTTTTCTATAAAATATTGTGCATTTATAAGGGTTCGTTTTTTCTTTTTCCAGCTAGGCAACTGCCCTAGTACACATTCTTCACAGGCCTGAGCGAGTCTCTACCAACTCAAACCTGGACCTGGCATTCGGTTCCTGAACAAGGAGATGCAGCAGCTGAGGCTAGGGTGTTCTTTCTCTCCCAATGGAATATCTGAGGGTATCATCAGTCTCCTGGAAAGAAGGCTTCTGTCTCTCTCAGCTGTGCTTGAGAGAGAGCTAGCTGCTAAGAATAAGCCAGGGGCTTTTCTCACTAGGAGACAAAGCAGATTTCTTTAATCTTCAGGGAAGAGCTCAGGAAATCATCCACCTGACTCCCCTGCCAGCGGCTGGCCCCGTGCCACCGGTTTCCCTTCCCCTGCGATGGCCTGGCACTGTCTGCTGGCTGTTCCCCAGCCCCCTCCCTCCCGTCCCCATCACAACCTGGGGCCTTGGGCAGCTCTCTTGGGCTCTGGCACACGGGTCCTACCCATGGCAGCTGCATTTCTCTCCTCCTAGGTATGAAAGAGCATGCAAGGATAAAGGTGCAATGCAGTGTTAGATCTGAAGATGATTCATGGATTTCATTTCCACAGGAACAAGCGGTAATTTGCCGTTGCACCCTTCTACCCACTGGTGTCGGGAGATGATGGTGCTCAGCTCTACCAGGGTTGGTCTACTATTTGCTAAGGCAACAGAGAAAACTGGGTACATGAGGTGGCAAGAAGAGCTTGTTACAGAGCCAAAATAACCCCTACCCATGTTAATGCTGGATGTTAGCAGCTCTGACTCTTGATGTTCATGACAGTGTCAATGGCCAGACCAGCACTTGAATAGGGAGCCAATACGTTAATATAAAACTTTTCTCAGAAGGGTGGGTCCTGGACAAAGCAGCATTCTGTTGCCCTGCTCCCTGCAGGCTCTTCACTGACCCTCAGCCCCGCTGGACCGTTGCCTCTGTCATGTTGCCTCATTTGTGATGATCGCTCAAGACTTCTGCATCATATCAAGGCAAGCTGATAAGATCACCCTTATAGCTCAGGGAAGCCACTTGAAAATGGAAATCTTTTTTCTATATTGTTGCAGATGTTCCTACAGATGCAAAAAGGGAGGAAGCAGCAGAACAAAGGTCAGGGGAGAAGAATCTCCCAGAAATGGGATCCTGAAAAGTAACTTGCTGATCCTGAAGTGGCTAACGTTAGGCAAATTCACCAAGGAGCTAGGTGGTAGTTCTTCAGATATCGTGGTGACGGAGGCACCTCCGATCCTCTGAGCACAGCGTGATTCACTGCCTGGAGTTTACCTTTATTCTGATAGCCCCAAACAGGAGAGACAAAAATTAGCTCAAGCTGTAGAAGTAGGCGAGCAGGTACTCGCATGAACAAGTGCTGGTTTCCAGCATGAAGTTTGTTTGCTTGCTATGCCCGTTCTTTTATTTCCCCCCCTTAACTCTGAAGCATTGTCGCAGAGCCATAGCAGTTCTTGGAGATCAAGAAAGTAAAAATAATGTCCAGAGTAGCAGTGATTTTGGGAAGTTGCCCTCTCTCGTATCAGTGTGCAGCCTGCTTCACATCCAGCCATGAGCTCTTTCCGACACAGCTGGAGTCTGGCAGGAGAAGAGAGCTGGCTCCAAGCTGAGCTTTCAGGGCTCAAATGTGGGCTCAGCTCTTACAGAAAATATGCACTGCCTTCTCCTCCTTTAAAGTGAAGTCTGCTGGAATATGCATCTAACAAAATAATATTGTTTTGTTTAGGTTTCTCTCTGATAAGCAGCTCTACATTAGACCTAGGTTCGGTAACACAATGTTACTCACAATTTTTCTCTGGGGAGACCGAGGCACCACATGGCTGAGGGTCTTGTGTGAAGCCATGCAGAAGGCATGTGCCATTAACTGCGGGATGGTTGCTGGTGTTTCATTTGGAGTTGTTCTCTGTGCACTTTTGTCCTGAGATGCCTTTCAAGCTGGGACCCTCAGCACTGTTATATTCCCAGCCCCTGAGGTTGTACGTTTGAAAATGTAAACATGGCAAATCTGTGTTCTGGAAGAAGACAAAATTAAACCATTAAACTATCTTGTTTTATCAGAAACATTACTAGTAATAGAAAAGAAAAAGTGTTAAAAAGCTAATTGCTCTTTCTGAAGGTCACTTCTTCAAGGACACAACGATGGCCTGATTCTGCTTGAGATGTGGCGTAGCACATATGCTCACGGCATGACTATTGTAATTAAATATAAAACATTTATTTCTCAATGGATTTTTTCTCCTTGCTTAATGTGTCTCTCTTGCTGCTTTGTCTCATAACAACTCTATTAATTAAGAAAAAGTGTCAAAGGACCAGCTGATGAATGAATGAATCATGAAATTAAGAAATTGCTGGTTTTCAATGTTTTCTTTCTTTTAGAGATAGAACAGCTACATCTGTCTGTAAGTGCTCCTGTCAAATATGGGGACACTGAATATTGCAGTTCCTTGGAAAACAAGACTGTCCTTTTACTTCAGTGTTTCAAGAAGAGAAAAAATATTCATAGTTTGTTTAGGGGAAAAAAAGAGCTAGCAGTTGTCACAGTGTCAAAATTAATTATTTTGGATTGATCCATTTGCCTCGATCTTTATGACCCTCAAGAATTCCAAATACTTATCAGTCAATAATTTAAATTCCTCAGCTAAAGCCTGTACCTCATTAAATAAAGAAATAAGGAGGGTCTTGATATGCTTTTCTTTAGGCCTGTCACTCCACAGTCTGAAAATATGGATCATGGCATCTTAAACTATTCTCAGGAGTTTCCTTTTTAAACAGCAGAAGAGCTTTATGTTCCTCTATACATTTCATCACATTCTCATCAGTGACACTTTCTTGCTGGTCCCTCTTAGGACTAACTTCAAATACCACCGTCAGTAGTGGAAGGAGACCATGGGACAGTAAATTTACTGATGGCTATGCTAATGTCACTGAGCAACAAAAGATTGTTGGATGTTGCGATGGCCTAATGAAAGGCAAAGAGAAAGAGAGGAAGGTTGTACTTAGAAGACACGTCTGGAAAAATTTAAGATACATGTGAACCTTTCTGTATGTGTACTGACTTATTAAAGACATTGGGGTCTAATGGGAACATTGTAGAATGGAGGGAGCAACCCAAAATATCAGACTATAGGATTGTGTACGCTCCAGATTCTGTGCTTTCTTCATTCTGGGTTCAAAGCAAAACAGAGGCAGGCAATTCTGTAGCATTTACTCTGCTGAGATACAAACCACACTGGAGAAAAGCAGAAAATGTCTTTGGGCATTAAGGGTAAGGGGAAAATGGCTTGAAGGCCAATAAAAGTGAAGATATTCCCTCAGAAACCTTGTTACTGGTGCTCAGCGTGGAACCTGTCCGTCCACCAATGTCCCAGCTGCTCTCTCAGTGCTTGGTGTGACCCACATGGTCTCCTCAACACTGACCCTGGGCAATGGCAGAACAAGGCTGGGATCCCTCTCACCTCCCTTTAGCTGCTTCTGAGTTAGGTTTCCTGTGGTGCCTCAGTGATGGGATACCATAGCTGGGCTATGAGGGACACACATGCACATCCTCCCCCATCTGATCTGCCATGCAGTCGTAAAGCCTGGATCTCCCCGGAGCTCCTCCTTCCCTGCCTCCCACCACCTTCCCCGGCCAGCTGAGGCAGGCTGCTCTGAAGTTCTCCTGCTGAAACTTTCCACTTCGTGTAAGACCAGTGAAATCTGTGGGGAGGCAGGTTAGCTGTTGATGGACATAGCCAAGGGAAGCTGCTGGGCACACAAGCTTCTGCCCTTTTCAGACTGCTGTGACTGTAGTAATGAACCAACCACACAAGAAATTTTTAACTGTTTCTTAGATATGGATCCCAGAGCTGCCATATGAAGGCCTGGTTATATACCACATCACAGAGGGGCCTTTTGCTTTTTCTGTGGCTCAGGGAATATCAGGGAATATCTGATATTGATGGAGAAGGAGCAGCCACTGCTGCCTGCCGCTCCTTCCCAGGAGGATGCAAAATGTGCCAGGAAGGGGCTCAAATAGCTTTTTCCATTGAGGCAATTAATTGATTGTCAGTTTGAAGGGGGAAGAGATGATCGTTACTAACTTTCACACACCTTTGCTGAGCTAGGGCTTCCAAAATGCCACAAGTGCTCCCTTAAGAGATCACCTAGGATCTTTCAGTTGATTCTGGGCTCCCTTGTATCAGTCATCTTTGAATTTTTTTGGGCTGAGACCCCAGTGCTTTGGTGAGTCGCAGTAACGTGCATTACAGGATAAACAGGTAACATCATCTTCCTCTTTCCAAACGATGGTAACTTCACAGCCAAAGTTCTGCTGATGTATCAGATCCAATGTCCAAACTATGCCAATAGATACATTTCACATACATCATACATTTTATTCCATCGTGCATCTCCATTGATACATGAAAGCCGGCTTTTGCCCTGATCTGCATTTTCTCATGATAGATCATTTATTCTCTGAGCATTCAGCTTACTTTTGTTCCTGCTTCTTTAGGATGGCACAGCTGGTTTGTTTTCCACTTTTAGTTTTTCACCTTTCAGCCACTTTTGCCATTCTCTCACAGTGTGATGAGCATTACAAACCAGTACCCGGACCTGGGCTGCTGCCAAAGGGGAAGCTTAAATCAGAGGCAAATCAGAGCCATTTATAAATCAAATCTGAATAGATTTTTGCTGCAATTTGTGTCTCACAGTAGTGCACTGTGGTAACTTGAAGGGGAAAGGCATCAAACACTCAGGGCATAAAGAGGCTCAGAATGGTGCTTAGTCCCCCAGAGTCCAGACTTCTCAAGTTTCTCTCCTCTTAGCAGGTAAGACCTCACGCAGCGTGGTGGCTCTTGTCCAGATCTGACGAGTCGCCCCTGCCAATAGCCCCCACTTCCCCAAGAGAGCAGAGCAGCAATTAACTCCTTTCCCACTGTGTGGGTGACTTCGTATCACGCGCCTTCATCTGTCAGGCCCTGTGGCCCATGGAGATGTCACCCACCATATGCACGTATAGCACTTGTGGGGATGTGCTACACCAAAGTTAAAAATTTGCAAATCCGTTTTCTTGTCCTCCTACTTGACTCTCAGGCGCAACGCCAGCACCTCCCAAGCTCTGGGATAAGAAGTGGTGATGTTCACTCTCTTGGTCAACATCAGGGGACAAACCTAGTACTGTCACGTTATTACTGAACTCAGCGGGAACAGCCTGACACCCTTCAGCAGGACCTGCTCTCTTGTACCTGTAGTTTTTGCCCTGTGCAAAATCCAGATTGCATGTGGCATCTTCAGCGAAGCTTCCCAGGAAAATAATGGTTATTTTCATTGGAAAATTGTTGCTCAATCCCTGAGACTGCAGTTCCCTAAGGAGTCTAGTTCTAAGAACCAGCAATAAGAAATAGGACTGACTGTTATTCCTATCACCTTTGGGAGAATTATATAATTTAATTTAATTTAATTTAATAATTTAATTATTTAATGTATTTTTTTTCCTATATAGCATTCTTTTCATGTACCCAGAATCTTAACGCCTGTATCACAGATTGCAGTCCCCTGTCTATACTTCTCATCCATCCATATCTCAAGTCGTCTTTTTTTTCATGCCAGTCTTTACATGATTGCATATAAAAGATTTCACACTTCTGAAAGTCCATATGGTTGTCAAATCCTTTTCTGATGCCACTTGTTTATGGCTTCAAAATAATCAACATGGATTCACACATCCTTTTTTTTCCCCCCTTTTTTCCCCCCCAGTCTTTTTTGTACACAACTCCAGTAAGATAAATTCACTTCTCCAAGTCATGCTGGCAAACTTAACACATCAGCAAGGAAGGCCTGGGGCAAAAATCTGTTCCATCTTGCTATGCTATTCATTTGTGTCAGGCTGCAAGCTAGCTGTCACTCCAGAGAGCAGCCAGATTTTCTTTGGACCATCTACCAAAAATTGCAGCATCAGAAAAGGCATGCTCTGGTGACCTGGTAGGTCTAACAGCCAACGAGCCTCCATGCCCAGAGAAGAACAGGGCACACCTGCAGCTGCATCCTTGCAGATGTCACCGACCGATTCCCAGTGATGCTGAAAGCAGAGTTTTGTACCTTGCAGTGTGCCAGAGATAAGGTAAAAGTACCAAATCCCATTGATTCAATAAGGAGACGCTAAGGAGAGGAGCGGGCAGGAGGAAAGGAGCCTGGGGCCTGTCCTGCTCTGCTCTGGACACAGAGCCACAGGCACAGCCCCAAACTTGGGTCCGGTCTGAAGAGATGAGACAGGGGATGTGTTGGGGAACCGGGGGATGGGAAAAGCAGGAGCACTTCCAGGCTCATGTTGGCCAAGGAGGGGTTAGTGCTGTACTCAGATTTTTATGGGCCTGGGGTTTTGTGAAGGAGAGGAATGAGCTGGATGGGAAGACAAAGAAAAGAAAAAAGAAGATTAAGGGCAGGAAGGGAAGGACAGGGAAGAGGAGGGTCTGTGGGGACAGGCAGCACAAACCCAAGGGAACTCATCTGCGAAGGAAGGGGTTGAAACAGTGAACCAGCCCGTCAGCTCAGAGCAAAGGTTGTCCTGAAAACCTGGAAAACACTCTGTGCACTTGGACCCTGTTGGCAACCTGACAGCTTCAGTGTCCTTAGCCCCTGGGGCTGACGGCTCCCCTCCGCCATCCCCTCATCTCACCCTGATGCCTTGAAGAGCAGGGTCTTGCATGGCCCCGTGTGCCTGGAGCTGGTGCACTATCTGGGGCTAGAAAAAAGGAGGAAGGTCACAGCTGGATCCTATCTTTCTGCTCCTCTGCTGCCCTTTGGCTTGTCCCAGCATACCCCTGCCCTCATCTCCAGCTCTTGCCTCCCCATCACATACCCCGGCGGGCAGCAGTGGCAGCCTCAGCAGCAGCTGTGCCTATTGCTGCCATAGACAGCCCCAAAACTCCTTTCTTCAGAATTTCTGCACAGTCTTTACAAATGTGGCAGGGTGGGAATGAGCATCCTCACCCCTTCTGTGGGAAAACCACAGAGCAACCAGCTCTTGAAAGAAAGTAAGGCAGGAAAGTGCTGGGAGAGAAACTCAAGGGCAGTGGCTGCATTTCTGTGGCTTTACGTGGCACAACAAGGGAATGCTGGCAACTAGTTAAAATCCACGAACAGAGTAATTAATTAAAGCTTTTCTTTCTTGTGACCAAAAAATCCCAAACAGAGTAGGAAAAAGTGGGACTCATAGCCGTGTCATGGCAAACCATGTAAAAAACCACCTGCTCCTAATCACAATTCAATTCAGAAAAGATCAGTCCATGCAATAGCACATGTGAACTGCAAAAAGATGGCTGTTAATTCACTAAAGTAGGAGGAATTATAAAATTAGTATTAAGTATTGCATTCTTAAACTGTATCCGTTTCGGGAGGCCCTGTCACCGAGTGCATTACACCTAAGGAGCAGGAATGCTCTGGTGGCACTGCTAACCTAACAAGAAGTGTTGTCTTGGCAGGAGCTGGGTCATACTTAGCAGATTATCTCCGTACCAGGAGGACTAAAATTTCCATCAAAGTAAATAGAGGAATTTGTGACAGCCGTCCGGCTTACCGTGTTGTGCTCAAGGGCTTGTTCGCATCAGATGCTCGGCTCCATCCAGCGTGCAGCCCTGAGCAGTCGCCCCATGGGCCGTGGTCACTTCCTCACCTGTGGCTCCAATGCAGTGAAACGACATGGCAGAGCTGTTTGGGTCATCAAGCCATCGGGTTATTCTGCTACCCAGCTTTGTGATAGAAGGGAGGGTGATAGAGCATTGGGGTGGAAGCCCTATCAGCAGCTAATAGCGAAATGCAGGGCACAGAGGGTGCGAGGGCAGGCAGGTCTTGTTGCCAGAGATGGCTGGAGGAAGGCTTGCTTTCTACTGTGCTGTGAAGTGAACGTCACCGTGTTCACTCTGCACTCTTCGGGGACGCGTGCTGCAAAGCGCCCGGTGGACCCTGGGGACGGGGGCACGTCTCAGGCTCACCAGGCACTGCTGCGGGGTGCAGAGGGCACAGTGCCAGGGCCCGAAGGGTCCCCCGTTGGGTGCCCTGGGGGTGTCACTTGCCTGGGCTGGCAGCTCCTTGTGCTGACACTCGTGTGCATGAAGACCACGAGATGGCACTAGCAACTTTTGCAGGCTGGTGGCTTCCCAGTGAGGTACACAAAAAAACCCAGCATGCTGCATTGCTGTGATCCCATCACAAAATACAGGCACTCCGCGGTCACGGAGATGTGAACAGGGTATTTCTCCTACTGACTCGTCAGCCTTGGCTAAATCCATCTCTATTGTCATTTCATTACGTACTAATGGTCAGCAGTTCTTATTTACGATGGGCAGATTGGATTAATGGCTTCCACCTACTAAGCTATTTTGCATTTTATGCCTCATATATTCAGGAGACAAGTGATTAAAAAGGACAACTGATTCTAAAGTGAACCATGCTTAATGTAAAGGGCTGAGTCAAAGCAGAGACAGGGTGCGCCTGGTCAGTTGTGAAGCTCTCTAAGACTCCAGATGCCCTTTCTGTGGCCAAATTGAAGCAACACAATCTATCTGTAAATTGCTGAATAAAAGCAGGCTGAATACTGGTCTCTAGCTCCAAGGCCAGCCCAGCACTGTCTGACTGGCATCCACACCCTTCAGAGCTGTCCCATCGGTCACAGACATACCACACAGCAGCTGGCCTGGCTTCCCTCCTGGACTGCTGCAGGATCCTTATGGCTCTGGGACACAATTATCCCATTTTGCAGGGGAGGTTGTTATCCAAAATAAAATGAGGACTGTGTTGCAGCCCAGCTGAGAGGTGTTTTTACAGCATGACCCTGAGGGGCCTGTGGGATGCCCAAGGGCATGTGGGAGGACAGGAAGATGCAAAGTCTGGTGGGACAGTGTTGGAGACAGAGGGGTCCAGGCTTGGTGTAGCCTCTTCCATAGTAGGAACAGTCCTTGGGGTGAAGGGCACCAGGTAGTGTCTTGGAGAAAGCTGCTTAAAGAGATCCAAAACAGAGCCAACAAGCAATCAAATGATCCAGTGTCTCAACCTTCTCCCTCTCCCTCTTCCATTTACCACTGTAGACATTTCCCATCACAGGATTTACAGCGTCTTGTGGGGCTTTCCACATTGAGCAGTTGGATTCCTCCCCCACATGTCCACGTGCAGGACATTTCCTCCCAGTTATCTCACAACCCATTTGTTCCTGGGCTCAGGGCGACAGGATCCTTCCCAGATACTGAAGCGACATTGCCCAGCACTCTGCATTGACTTCTGGAGCAGGAAGAGCTCAGTGAAATTATCTGGGTGAAGACTGCAAATAAACGTGACTATCTTCTCATGTAGGGCAAGAATTCAACGCCATTCATTGCTGTGAACTGCTGTGGAAACCCAAGGAATGAAAAGAGATTCAACAGGCAATTTGACAAATTGACAGAGGATAAATCCATTGGTAGCACAATGTAGCAGTTGGTCACACAGTGATCTGAACAGTTTTTGGCTCAGGAAGTCTGGATTTTGGGTAAATTTAGCAATTTACACTATCCTGAGTCCTGGAAGCTGGGAAAGGATGCCACAGGGAGGATTGCTCTGTACTGAAAAGACACTTAGGCTCAGATGAGAGAGAATTCATTATCTGAACAGAAATAATTTTTAGTTAGTTTGGGGAAGAGTCAACATGGTTTTATAAAAGGAAATCACACCTCATAAATCTATTAGAGGCTTCAGAAGGCATCAACAAATAGGTGCACAGCTAAGAACAGTTTTCCAAAGTGCTTCATCAATGCCTCTTAAAGAAACCATGCTGTGATGGTTTAAGAGGTAAGGTTATGTGAACAAAGGACTGATTAAAAGGCAGGAAACAGAAGGTAGAAATAAATAGCCAGTTCTGACAGTGGAAGGAGGTTGGCAGTGGAGTCATGCAGGGATTTGTACTCAAGCTTATATTGTTCAGCATGACTTCAACCTGGAAAAAGGGGGGCTTCATGAGATGGGAGTTTGTTGAGGTTATTAAGCATCCAAGATAGTAAAGATGATGGACAACTGGGGAAGCTGCAGAAGAGTCTCACAATACACAGCAACTGGGCAATAAAAAGGTAGATGAAATTCAATGTAGCTAATTCTAAAATTAATTACATCAAAAAAATAAATCTAATTTTACATACATGATAGTAGGCTCTGAACTGACTTTTACTGCTTGGGAATTGGACCTTGGGGCTATATAAAGATCTATGAAAAGGGTAGATCAGTGCTCAGCCACAGTCAAAGCAGCAAGTCACATTACTAGGAAAGGAACAGAGAATAAAATGGAAAACACCTTCAAGCCATTCTGTAAATCCACAGTGCATCTACATCTCCAAAACTATGCGTGGTTATGGACCCCCCAGCTCAAAAAGCACATAGCAGACTAGAAAAAAATAAATAAGGGAAACAAGAATGAAGAAAAGCATGGAACAGTTTTCCTATGAAAAATAACTAGATTAGGACTTCTCAGCTTGAAAGGAGAAAACAGAACAGAGGGAGGTTTTCTAGAAATCTGTAAAACCATGAGTGGTCTGAAAATGGTGAACAAAAAATGGTTATGGACTGTCTCTCCCTAGAGCAAACCTAGGGGGTATCAAATGGAGTTAGCAGGTGGCAGGTTTGGCAGATAACCCTTCCTGTACAACATGTAGTAGTTCCACGTGCAGCAGTGGAACTCCCTGCCACAGGATGCAGGTGATAAATGGGCTCAGAAAGCAATTGGACAAATTCAAGAGAGGAAAACCATTTACACAAGTGCCATCTATGGCACCTCAGGCCTTCCTGAGCCACACAATCATTCATATAAGCCCTTGGATATGTTCTTATGAAGGCAGCTCAGGTGTCCAAGCTAGGCCACTGCAGTGCTTGCTACCTAGGCATGAAACTGCAGGCCTCAAAAAGCTTCTGTACAGGATCACAAGAGCTCATCTCCTTGCTCATACCAGCCACTGAAAAGACCAATGTGTTCCAATATTCTGATTTCTTCAATAATTAACGCATCCATGGTTTTAGTCTGCTTCCAAAGCCCTTTGTGAGATGGGACCGTCTTACCAAGACCAGGGTACCTCCATTCTGCTGGGCAGATGGTATCGCCAGTGCCAATGCTCAGGCTGCTAAATCTGAAAATCATTCTTGAAAGACCTCTGCATTCTCAGGATGTAAAACCAGATGATTAGAGATGTGATGGGACATTTGTGTAACTACATCTGCCGTGGCTGGACACAGCTTCTTTAGCAAAGGATGACACACGGTGGTGGGGTTTGTGCTCTAGTCAACTGAGTGGCATGAATGCATGCACATTTGTGAGGGAACAGAGGATGAGACAGTCAAGAGCTCATGGGTGAGGAGAAGCTAACAAAAGGGATGTTGTTGTAGGCATCTCCTATAACCCACTCAATCAAGAGAAGACAGACAAAGCCTTCTTTGAACCACTGGAAACTGGTTCAGAACAGACTAGAACAGTTCCTGCCTTCTATAACTGGAAAAACCTGCCAATTGGAAAAACCTGTGTCTTCATGCACAAGATCTTCTGTCTCACAAGGTCTGCTGTCAGGCCTGCCACGTGTCTGTATCTAGTAGCAAAGGAGGAGAAAATTACTAATCACCCTAGAAGACTGAGTCAGGGATGCAATAAACTGGACATACACAAGTCCATGGGGCTGGATGGGCTACATCTGACAGTGCTAAAGGAACTGGCCAATGTGATTGTGAAACTGCTCTCCATCAGTTTTGAAAGGGTGTGGCGATTGGTGAAGTTCCAGATGGCTGGAAGAAAATGTCATAACCCACTTCAAGAAGGGCAAGAAGGCAACTACAGGCTGATCAGTCTAACCTCAGCCCCCTGGAAGATTATCAAGAAATCCTCAAAGCCATTTCCACGCTCAAGATGGACAAGAAAGTGATTTGGGAAAGCCATCATGTATTTACAAACAGTAAATCATGCCTGACTAACCTGATTGCTGCCTTTGATAAGAGGACTTCCTTGGTGGATGGAGAAAGAACAGTGAATGTAATTTTCCCTGACTTTAGCAAGGCTTTCAACATAGTCTCCCACAGTATCCTTGTAGCCAAATCACGGAAACATGGACTAGATGGGTGGACTACAACATGGGTGAGTAACTGACTGGATTGTCAGGCTCAAAGGGTACTGGATAACAGTTTCAAATCTAACTGGTAGCCAGCTGCAAGTGGCATTGTTCTGAGGTCAACACTGGGTCCAGTGCTGTTCAACAGTTTTGTCTATGTCTTGCAGAAGGAGATGAAATGCACCCTCAGCAAGTTCGCAGATGACCCCCAACCGGGGCGAGCGACTGATACACTGAAGGCCAGGGCTATCATTTACAGAGACCTTCACTAGCTGGAGGAAGGTGCCAACGAGAATCTCATGAAGTTCAATAGACAAATGCAAGTCCTGCACCTGGCATGGACTAACCTGGTATGACAGCACAAGCTAAGCACCTACTGGCTGGGGAGCAGCTCTGCAGAAGAGGATCTTGGGGTCCCAGTGAATAGCAAGTTGCACATGATGAAGCAGTGCACCCTTGCAGTGACAAGGCCAGCAGCATACTAGGTGGTATAAGCAAGGGAGTTGCCATCAGGTTGATGGAAATTATTCTTCCTGCCTACTGAGCACTCCACATCCAGAGGGTTGCAGACAGTTTTGGGCTCCCCAGTACGAGAGACATATTGACAAACTGGAGAGAGTTCAGATGATCAGGGAGCTAGAGCATATGATGTGCAAGAAGAGGCTGCAGGAGCAACTGCAGTCTTCCAACACCTAAAGGGGGATTATAGAGAAGACAGAGCCAGAGTTTCTCAGAGGTACACAGCAAAACAAGCGGGAAAGATCACAAGTTCGAACATGGGAAATTCTGACTGCAGATTAGGAAGTAATTCTTCACTATGACAGTGGTTAAGCACTGGCACACATTGCCCAGAGACACTATGAAATTGTCACCTTTGGATATTTTCAAACCTGACTGGACAAGGTCCTGCCTGAACAACCTGATTTAACTTCAAAGCTTTGAGGATTGAGCAGCTTTGTGCCTGCTTTCAGCAAACACTTTGGACTAGACGACCTCCAGAAGCCTCTTCCAACTCCTGATGTTTCTACGACTCTATAACTGCCATATAAATATATATAAAACCCACAATGTTAAACCATAAAACCATAAAAACTAAACAAAGCCAAACCTACATAGCTTTGCATATACAATGTAATGTTGACATGCAGACACGTCCCATGAGGGGAATAAAGAAACGTATAATAGATAACACCACACACTGATGGAAATAAGAGGGAAGCACTATTATGAAGACCAACGTACATGAAACAAACCAAGATGGGATTTAAGTATGCAAGATCACCAATATGTGTCACAGCTCCTATTTTATCATTCAGCTTTACTGGAGCAAATGATTTACAGCACCACAGCGAGAATCAAAAGATCTGGTCTGCAGAGGCAAAGCTGAGTCCAACATAAAAATATTTTTGCTCTGTTTATTTTGTAATTATCCCACCGACATGCGCTGCCAAGAGCTGGAGAGCTTGTGTCACTGCAGTCATTCTGAAGCCTAGTTAAAACAGTCAGTGAGTCTGCAATACTTAATAAATGAACACGCAGAAGGTTAAGCACAACTGACTTTTCATCTCATTTTATTTCACAGAAGCAACACATTCTGGGGTGAGAAGGAGAGAAAGTTTAGGGAAAACCTGCAGTTCTCAAAGGACATTGTTTATAATTTAACCAAAACAATAAGTAAATGCCATGAAACTTGTGCATATTCAACTCTCTGAACAGATTAGCCCCTTCTTAAATAATGGGAAGAGAATTAATGAAGCTTGCCTTCAGTGAAACGCTCTTCAAAATCTGGCTTTCTTTATTATAGACAAAAAGTTTCCTGTACACTATATCATCTCTGTTTTTCCTGACAGTAGGACACTCAGTTATTCCAAAATTTGGTTACAAGCACCATGAATGTAAACAATTAAAACTTCAATTCTGGTTAAGTATCGGTAAACAGAACAGAAATACTTGGAGACAGAACCAGTGGAGACAGCATAAATTCAGAGTCCACGGAAGCTCATTTGTCTTTCTTCCCATTAGGATCAACGTGGTAAAATCTGGAGCTGAGATGTTTGCAGAGCTGCCAGTTAATGCCACATATGAGCGTCACGATTGACACTTGAGCGATCCTGTGCTTGTTTGTAGACCTCCAGCACCAGTGCTTCCCGCCGCACCAGGAGACGGCTCCCAGATGTGCTGAACTCCTTCTTGCAGAGGCACACCCTAGGCGGAAAGACGTTTTCAAAGTCTCCTCTTCGTTAAAAGCCCCAGTCAGCTTTTGTCAGGAGACTGGATGTTGGCATGATTCCAGGATCAGACAGACACATCAGCTCAAACCAGTTTTTGATTTCATGCTCAGATCAAATGTTATCTACATTATTAAAATATTGTGAAAAGGCTTTTTTTTTTCCCTGTTCCAAATAATGTTCCAAATAACGAATACTAAAATTTTTAACAGATTTGAACCAAATTTATCCTGTTGGTTGTCATATCTGGAAGTGGCTAGTGTTGATAAAATGGCTGTCCCATAAATATACAATGCTATTTCATCATTTATTTTTGTACTATCATGAATATGACAGAAAATAATTAATCATAAGTTTAAACCTGTGGAGCCTGACTGTCCTAGGCACTGCTGCTTGTGTGGTGAATTGCAAGCTGATGGACAGAAACTGCTGGTCCCACCTCACAGAGTTTTACAAGTATTTTGACAGGGTACAAACAATAACACGGAGCACAATTTTGGATAAATCGGGTCCATTGTGTTCAGAGGGGGTTTGATCTAAAGGCCATGAAAGTCAGAGGAAAGACTGCGTGGACTCTGAAGCAGTATAGAGCAGGTAAACACATGCACACCATGGCAAATCCTTCATTGGTGCTATTTCTGGTCCCAGACGTTTCTTAAGAGAACAGTTTACCCATGACTGTAGTAAGCCTAAACAGGTTGGAGGGCAGGAGGAGCCTGATAATCTCCTGTGCTCTTAGAGCTTGAATGATTTTCCTATTTATACATTGTGTTTAGGACAAAAGACAAGGTCTACCTCTGGTATGTGCTATGATAGCATCTCACAAAGAGGAGACTTGGACTTCAGCCTGATGCCTCTTCCCCTGTGTGGAGAAAATGACAGCAAAAGGAAAAAGCCTTGAGGAGTAGCATCCTGACTCTTGACTATCCCTCTGGCCTCTTCTGGATTGGGGGTGCAGGTTTAATGGAATCCCACTTCCTCTCCTATAAACCTGTACTCAATTTCCCCCAGGCTTTCTTCCAGCACTGTTTGTACAAACTGTGCATTTACTTAAATGGGCCGGGGGAGCTGTTCCGCTTTTTGTAAATGTTATTTAGAGTTTGTGTGTGCTTTTTGTTTTTTTTTTTTTTTTTTTTTCAAAGCAGCAATTCTTTTGAGTAAAACTTCTTGGTAATACAGCAAACATTTTTCTCCACAAATGTGTTTTTATTCCATCCACCACAATGCCACCATGGTAGGTCTTCAGTGTCTGTACCTGTAGGTAGGTTACATACAGCATCATACATATACCTTTTAACATGGTAATTTTCTCACTGGCTAGACCAGAGCTACAATCAGTGCCACTTCTCTGCCAAAAATGTAACTTTTCAGAACATGCACGATGCAATCTGTGTATTTAACTTGAATCCTGGTGAAGGTACTTAGCTATCATATTAGCAGCTTTTTACTTCCTTTTTTTTATTAATACCAAATAAATTGGAGCAAAACAGGTTATCAAGAATGCGTATTTTAAAAACATCACTTGAAAAGCCAGTAAAATTTGACTTGTTCTCCCTTTGGAGAGACGTATTTGAGAAGAAATATGTTTTACTCAGAAATAAATATGCTTGCACTGGAAATATGAAGAATAAGTTTCTGCATTAATTATTTTTAACAGAAAAATAACAACCCCTTAAAAAATAGGGAGCTGCCATATATTTGGGACTAGTGGTGTAGCAATATATGAAAACGCTGAGTTATCTTCCTTGTTTTGTATTCCAAAAAGTTAAGCTCTGTATTGCCTGAGTCAGAAGTAGCAAATATGGTTTACTTGGGTTTACCACTGTCTACACGATCTGGTCAGACAACAGCCCAGACGGCTCCCTTCCAACTGGAAAGGATGGGCTTTTTCAGGGGATGGGTTGAAAATATTCTGTAAGGTTTCTCTTTTGGCACTTTCCACATCCTGCACTGTCAAAGTAATAGATGATAGAGTGGAGCTTTCTTTTCCCCAGGGAAGGACTGAAGCTTCTCCCCACCTCAGCACTGCCAACTCTCAGAAGTTAGAAGGAACTGTGTGTGTCCTCAGAGGAAACATCTTGCCTGACTCTACTGGAGACGTGTTACTGGGACCTAGAATCATAGAATCATAGAATCGTTTAGGTTGGAAAAGACCTTTAAGATGGAGTCCAGCTGTTAACCTAGCACTGCGAAGTCCACCACTAAACCATGCCCTTAAGCACCACATCTACACGTCTCTTAAATACCTCCAGGGATGGTGACTCTACCACTTCCCTGGGCAGCCTGTTCCAATGCTTGATAACCCTTTTGGTGAAGAAATTTTTCCTAATATCTGATCTAAACCTCCCCTGGTGCAACTTGAGGCCATTTCCTCTCGTCCTATCACTTGTTACTTGGGAGAAGAGACCAACACCCGCCTCTCTACAGCCTCCTTTCAGGTAGTTGTAGAGAGCGATAAGGTCTCCCCTCAGCCTCCTCTTCTCCAGGCTAAACAACCCCCAGTTCCCTCAGCTGCTCCTCAGAAGACTTGTGCTCCAGACACTTCACCAGCTTCGTTGCCCTTCTCTGGACACGCTCCAGCACCTCAATGTCCTTCTGGTAATGAAGGGCTCAAAACTGAACACAGTATTCAAGGTGCGGCCTCACCAGTGCCGAGTACAGGGGCACAATCACCTCCCTACTCCTGCTGGCCACACTATTCCTGATACAGGCCAGGATGCTGTTGGCCTTCTTGGCCACCTGGGCACATTGCCGGCTCATGTTCAGCTGGCTGTCAACCAAGACCCCCAGGTCCTTTTCCGCCGGGCAGCTTTCCAGCCACTCTTCCCCAAGCCTGTAGCATTGCCTGGGGTTGTTGTGACCAAAGTGCAGGACCCGGCACTTGGCCTTGTTGAACCTCATGCAGTTGGCCTTGGCCCATCGATCCAGCCTGTCCAGATCCCTCTGTAGAACCTTCCTACCCTCAGGCAGATCAACACTGCCACCCAACTTGGGTCGTCTGCAAACTTACTGAGGGAGCACTCGATCTCCTCATCCAGATCATTGATAAAGATATTAAACAGAACTGGCCCAAATAATGAGCCCTGGGGAACACCGCTTGTGACCGGCCGCCAACTGGATTTAACTCCATTCACCACCACTCTTTGGGCCCGGTCATCCAGCCAGTTTTTTACCCAGTGAAGAGTATGCCCATCCAAGCCATGAGCAGCCAGTTTCTCCAGGAGAATGCTGTGGGAAATGGTGTCAAAGGCTTTACTAAAGTCTAGTTAGACAACATCCAAGACCTGCTGTGCTTAGAGCTGCCTTTGGAACTTGTGAGAGGGAAAGAAGACTCCTTTCTCCTCCCATATTTCCCGAGTTAATTTCTCAGAATTTCTCAGAAAAGTTAAAGCAGTTCGGTGTCACAAATTACTCTTCTGTTTGTGCCAAAGAAAACTGTATTACTATGTGCCTCTTCTAGCATTTCCTTCACCACCAGTCCAAGGGTCAGTCATAGAAACCGTCCACCTTGCACTGCTGTGGACAAGCCTCTGATCATCCCCTGCAGCACAAACGTACAGGGTGCAAGCTCAGACCGCTTTACTGTACATAGTTTGGGGACACCCATCTCTGAGGGATCCAAATGCTTTCTTCAAATATTTAGCATGGTCTGCTGCATCACCTTCTCCTCAGCAAGGAACCTTCTGCAAGTTCAAGGTAGGCCCACTGCTGTCATTCACAAGTAGAATGTTTGCCCTGGAAAGTGTAAGATAGAGAAACCTCAGATGTAAAATTCTTCTTCATTAGCTGGGCAAACACTACTATGATCATCCAGAGAACAAGGAGCTGCTGTCGAGGACTGTTTGGGCTGCTTGGAGAGAGATGCTGACGTGAATGGGCTGGAAGACCAGTCAGAAAGAGAAGGCAGTGAACCATCAACTGACTCAAAGGTATTGCACATGGCTGATACAGGCCTTCCACTGGTGCCTGCCTGTTTAGTCTTACCGACAGTTTGCTTCTGTGGGGGAAGAGAGGCTTCCAAGTCATTGCAAAATCCATTAAGGGAAGAGTATGCAGAGACCACAGACAGGTCAGAGAAGGACAGCTTCATCCCTGTGTCTACATCAGTCTCCTGGGCACCCTCCAAGTCGTCAATGTTAAGCCTGGGGCTGCATCTCCATGTTTTTAACCTGGTTGCAGGTAACCTAGTATTTAAAAACTGAAATGGTTCACTGAAATGAAAAATCTCTGAGGTTGAGGAGGATTTCACTGTGGGCAAGCAGAACAGAGATTTGCTTCGTTGAAATGACCATGAAATGCTGGAGGCACTGCTGGATCTGCGTTTGAAGTCTCCTTGATCACTGTGTCTCAAGTCCTGCTGGGAGAAACCAAGATGATGACCAAGGCCATTTGCATGATGTACCTTGTTTTGACCCATTTCTTTTGGTTGTTCAGGGACAGATTGGTGGCTCTGAGGAAGAAAGGCTGGCAGAGTGGTGAAGCGGGAATCTGTTGACACAGATGGATGTGGTTGCTTGTTCTGCTTTGCAGACTTCCTACACCAACTGCGTGCTTGCTGCAGCCGGGAGAGGGAGAAAAGAAGATCACATTAATACAGAATTGGCAGTCTTACAACCGTAAGTCTCCGTTGCTGAGTTGTTACTGCAAATAATTACGAAGCAGACTTCATTCAGTATGCTTGCAGCAAATGTTTCACTTCAATAACAAAGAGAAAGCACCCTGCCAAAATCCCAAATATTTACATAAGGAGCCTTGAAGACAACAAGAATAAATGGTAGAGAAGCCCTGCCTTGCGGGCTGAATTACACTAGCTTGAAATTCTCACTTACTATTGACTTGTTCAGATTCATTCATACTCTTTCTGTCTTCCAACATTACTGCCTTAGTGGACAACTAAAGAACAAAAATGAAGAAATGGGAGATGTATGTTACCATCATTATTATTTCTCATTTCTTCCTTACTGTGGTGCAAACGTTTTCAGTTTTTCCTCTGAAAGATCAGAAAGCCTTTAGCAAGCAACCTCATTCTCTGTTGTCTCAATGTGAATTTACTACTTCTTTCAAGTCTTTCACATTTTCTCCTTCACATCTGGTTAGTTGAACAGTGCACCCTAGAACCCACTTGCTCTATTATCTAGCTCCTAATGACTTTAAGGACAGCTTTGGACACCTAATTTGCTTGTAGACACCTGGACTGAAGACCTAACCTGACGGTTATGATCTGAATCCCTAGGGCAGAATTCAGTTGTCTACCTGCCAGATACTTGAGCATTTGCACAGGGATAGTAGCTGTGACAAATGAGGAGCCAATGTCCTTCTCAAAAAGCTGCTGGAGGCCAGGTGGCCTTCCTATGGGATTAGACACTGATGTGTGAGTAACTGAACTGAGCCCCTAGTGTTCGAGCAATCATAAGGTTTTTCATCATCCCACTTATCTCAGTAAGGCTTTTAGAAGTTCGCATTTTAAAAAATTTAATTTAAATTCTTCTTATTGGAATTTCTCACATAATACAAAACGCTAGATTTCTGTCCCAAACGGGAGAGTGGGACAAAGTGCAAGATCATACCCTTGAGTGTAAACATTAATCTCAGGTATGGGACTTGTCAGTTGGAAACAAGAGGAGAAAGTTCTAGGTATCTTGGTCACTATGTGCTATTAAAGTGACAAGGCTGTGACAAACATGATTCTGGGAAATCTCAAGTGAGTTAAAAAAGTATTAATGCGCTGTGTACAACACTGCTATGGCCTCATCCAGAATGCTGCTCATGACTCAAATCATGTCTATGTGAAAAAGAATAAATTCAAACTGAAAAAGATGCAGCCACAAGAGAAAAAAAAAAAAAGCTGAACTATCCATTAAAAAACCTGAACCACAAACCAATGAAAGGTTTCTAATCACAACAGAAGTAGAAGAGTCTTCTGGGGTGAGTGATGGATAAAGATGGAGCTTGATCATTTTACCAAAGAGATTATATGACATGACAGAAATGGCAACCAAGAAGGTCCTTTGTATCCGCTGTCTCTAAAAGAACTCCATACATTGCTGCTTCTAACATCTTGCTAGGCACATCACATTGTCTTAGTGACCCAGATCTGTCATAACCATCTTCTGTTTCTTATTGCAGTGATTTTATAGGCAAAAAAGGATTTTCGCATCTGCAAAAAATGTTTTGCTCAGTCTAGCTAGACATGATTTATAGGACAGCCAAACCATAGGAGTTCACTTAGGCGTTGTAGATGAATATCTACATATACACCAATGTATATGTAATGAGGTATGTTAATTCATAACCTATTTCTGTATAATATAATAAGCTGTTTTCCTTAATGCCATAAAGAATTAAATTAATTAATAGGTAAATTAACCACAGTAGTGTGGCAGTTTCATTAACTGATAAGAAATTGAGTACAAAAGAGTCAAATTGTCAACAAAACATTAACCAGAAATCACTTTAGACCTCTACACGCAACATTATTTTATGGAATAGGTGAGCCGATTTGTTTAAAAAATTACTCAGCAAGGTAAAAGGCTTGTGTCCATGAAGAAAATACCAGCTGTTTCTTAACTGAAGACCTTTCTGTATAATCCAGCAATAACAATATGACATGCTGAAAGTACACAACCAAACCATCACACTCTCTTGATGAGTTTTTCCAAGAAAACACTCCACATTATATTGCTGTTCGCACTAACCAAAGATACTATTCTTTTCTGTTCAGTAGCTCTGATACCAGATACACTACATGGACTCAACCACCACGCTTGCTGAATCAACAGAAGCACCTCCAGAACACTTCTTCTACCTCTCAGAGAGAAGATGGTGGATTGCTCGACCACGGCTAATTTTTATGCTATATTCTTGTGTTTTCATAGACTTAGTTGATAATTTGGCAGATCAAGCATCCAAAGAAACAAAGGATCCAAGCAAGTGCAGTCGTCTTGTTTGTGAAAAGGTAACCAGTGCTTGGGACCACAAGCACTGGTAACAACTCGGACAAAACCGTACCTGAAAACACAAGGCTTTTGGGGACAGATCTGACACTTGCACTGGGGAGAGTTCTGTGGGCAGTACAAAAGCCTTGCCTTTACCTTGCGCAGACCACACCATCTGTCTATACATATAAAGCAGGGCCCACAGACATCACAGGTAGGATTTAGTTGCTTAGTTAATACAGCCAATGGAGTCTGGAGAGCAATTCAGTCTTCCCCAAAGGAAATTCCTGTATCTGGTTAGCTGAATTGCTCTCTAGGTCCTTGGGCTATACTGAGTACATATCCATCGACTACAGTGAGAACACAGACTGTAGCTCACACAAAAATACCTGCAGTTAGACACGAGTTTTAGGTGTCTACAATCTGGAGCCAAACCAAATCCTGCAGAGATAACTCCCATGTGTTCATTTTGCTTTGGTGTATAGAGGAGGTATTTTGCACACTAGTAAAAGTCTCATGCATTTAGATGATGGTAATAATTTGTTATTTATTGACATAATTTTTGACACAGGTTCCAAAGAAAAAGTAATTTAATTTGGTCTCTCAGGTCACCACTGGTAATAGATACTGGGACTGATTCAGATGTGTAATTGTAGGTACCTGCTGTATCCTGCCTGGCCTGCAAGCACACGCATGGTCCACTCCATGTCTGGGATTTCAGTGCCTGGGCATGTTCCTGGGCACGTTTAATTTATTAATACAGGTGAAGTCTTAAGCGTTTTGGGAATAAAGCACAGACACAAGAATAGCTGTTTTGAGCTCTTTCTAATATTTACAAACCCTCCAGTTTAAATCAGCTTGTGTTAGTTTTGGATTGTGGATATGCAACACAATGACTACAGGTACAACCAAATTACCAGTACTCAAAAGGATGCTTACCCGAGGCATCGCCTATGAGGGTGTGGAGCAGAGGGCAACGCCAGGATAAACGGATGAGATTAGATAAAACACCCCTGCTAGAAACCCCGGGAGCTCTCATGTAGGAACTTTCTAATCAAAATGCAGATAAAATGTAGAGACTCAAAGGGGGAAATGCACTTCTAAGTGGGAGCACTTGGAAGGGGCAACCTGCCCCATGCAACCGAACAGCTTTACATACCTGGCCTAACTGGAACGTACTTACAGTAACAAGAAAAATCTACCTTAGGTAAGGTATTAGTTTTAAGGTTTTGTTATTTTTAACTTTTTCCCTAGCTCTTTTAACATTCCTGTGGACAGACAAGAACATTTCATTTTATAAAAGGTATTTGCTGTTATTCCTGCTACTGGGTCACAGCTCCTGGTCAAGCCCCGTTGGCCTGGCAGGAGGTAATGGTGGATCAGTGAGGAGATGTGGACAAGTACAGCCTGCCCTTAGGATGGCTGCCTGCAGGACAGGCCAAGAGATGTCACTAAGGCAGCTCATTTCTGAACAGCTCTGTTTATAGGAAGAATTGTTTACCTCAATCCTTTTTTGTTTAGATGTGTTATGATTTAGAAGACCTATTTTCCAACGTTGCTCTTCATGATATGGGCAGAAAGGGGAAATAATAGGGGGAAAATTTTTTAACACTTTCATTTTAAAGCAACATAACTGAAAACTTTCCTGACTGTGAGAATACCGGACTGCACAACTGTACTACAGGTAGAGTGTTGGAAGCTCCACCTCATGAAATACTAGTGAATAAAGATTACAGGCTAATCCTATATTGTAGAGAACTGGATTATGTGGACTAATAAGACTTTTCTATATCTACATTCTGTAGCTTGTCAGAGATCACAGAGAGGATTCGATGATTTAGCCAGGATTAAAACTCAGGCAAAACTAGCTCTTAGTTCTGTGCCAAGGCCGCTGACTGTGCTCCCTCGTACCACCCTGGCACGGCACAGGGAGAGCTGCATGCAGCCTCTGCATTCATGTGATCGCTCCTCTTCGTTTTAACCTTACAGTGCCCAACAGTCCCACAAAGTTCAAACTGGATTTCCACGTGTGACTGCTCTCGGGAGAAACCACGACAAGCGAGAGGGAGATGCTGATCTCTCACTGCCCTTTCGGCCATGGGATGCTGAAAACAGCAAGACCTATTTATGTGCCTTGAGGACAGTGTGATGCACATGAAGCTACTCTTTTCAGCAGAACAGCCTTCTCTCCCCTCCCCAGTCCTTCCCTTGGCTTTGGAAGCCGTTGCATCTGCTTCAATTTTTCTGAATTCTTTTTTTTTTAAGTCCTTATCTTCAGCCTTCTCACAGGGCCCTGCCTGGTACAGCCACGCTGCCTGCCTCAGGCACAAGCGCGGCAGAGATGCTGCAGAGGGGGTCAGCCATCTGAGAGGGCAAAGACTTGATCCACATCGACACACTGATTTTGATTGAAATTCCAAATACAGAGAGAGAGATCTGTCAGACCTTGCCATAAAGACACATAACAAACCCAGCCATTGACTAAACTGACTGAGATTAGCTCTCTAATAGAACAGATTTTTTCATCTGGTGCTAATCTGCTGCTCATTTATAATCTCTGCACAAATCTTTGTGAAGCCTGAAGGGATTTAGAGTCTTTGTGTATTACAATGGGCTGCAGAAGAATTTCATGATGAATATCTGGGAACGCCATAAACAACTTGGAACAAACCTCACAGAAATGGACTTTCGACTTCACTTGAGCTGCCTATACCTGACACAAAAAATCCACGAGTGCTCCTGCAGTCTATTTTAAGTTATCTGCTTTTTAAGAAAGCAGATAGTGATCTCATTACGCATTATCTGTATTAAGCACTGCCAGCAAGGCCCCGCTGAGGTCAGAACCCAGCCAAACAGCCAGCACGACAATGACGTCACCAATCCAGCCCAGGTTTTGCCTGCCTTGCTCAACAGGAGTGCAACGGTGTTTTTTTAATTGTATTAAAACCAGTGAGATTGATCCAGGAAACAAAAAATCAGGACAAGAAAAAGTGGCAGAGGTTAGTCCTCAGTATCACCATAATGTCTTACTTGAAAGGCAAAATGTATTCAGAAGGGCAGCATAACAAAAGGCAAAATGAACAAATTTGATTTAAAATTGAATTGAACATATTTGAAAAGTGGCATGCACCGTGTTTACAAAACTAGAACAGGTGGGTGTCTTGTAACACTAAATATATTCACTCTCAAGAGCTTTTGCTGGGTGTATAGAGTCATCAGAGATCTTACTATGCCATGAAACATAACTGCACCAATGGAAAAGACAGAGAGAAAGTACCCTAGGATGAAGAAAAACAACTAAAAAACCTCCTTCTATTTGAGTTAGTGACTGATTCGCTGTGTCCCCCCCAAAACCAATCATTAGCACTAAGAAGAATCAAACACCTACGGCACTAAAAGCAGAGGAAAAATAGAGTAGATGATTTGTAAAAACAGGAGGCTAGTATTAGACTTACAGATTAATTAAAGCAGCTGAAGGCATCTCCCTTGACTGAGCCAATTTTTACTCCCAAAGTCTGTCCTTTTCACCAGTTTCAACAGAAACTAAAAGTAATTTTTGTAAAGGTGCTGTATACATCCTTGCTTGTCCTTGATGCTTTTCTTGCCTTTCTTCCTCTTGTGTTCAGATCTGCTCTATCTGCACTATTAATTCAAGCACGCTTGAAGCTCTTTTCTCACCTCCATTTTCCCTCTTGCAGACCAAACTGTTCTCTGCAAAAGTGCCCTCTCTTTGCCTGTTTTTGTCTTTCCTTTTTACCTCTCTGCTTCCTGGTTTACTTGCTCATCTTTCTCTCTTCCACTTGTACTTAACTGTAGTGACTCAAGACTGCAGTAGTGGGACTGCACTTTATTTCCCAGAGTCTGTAGTTGGTGATGCTTTGAGTAACAGGGACGAGATGATTTAACTGCATTTAAGACTACAGGGGTACATTATATCATCCAGTCTGACCTTGTGTTCATCATTTTACAAATCATGAAGCCATTTCTTTACTGAGCCTGCTGACACTTTAGGCAGACAAAAACATTTCAGTTTTCAGGAGACTAAATTGCTGTATGCTTCAGGCAGGAGCATGAGACAGAGATGCCACAAAGCCCGAGGCCACTAAAACGGTAGCAGATTGACTAATGCTCCTAGACTATTTGCATGTTTTATCAAGATCATATGAATGCTGGATGACCATCAAGGCACCCAAACTGGAAACGAAAGGAAGAAGAAGAAACACTACTTTGTGTTGGAGAGAGGAAAAGCAGAGCCAGGTGAGGTCTGGAAGGGTTTGGTGGGTCAGCTGAAGTAAATGCAACAGTGACCACACTGATCTGCATCCTAAATCTCTCAACAGAAACAGTAGACCCTGAGCCTCCAATATTTGCCTATCCTTGGCCAAGACAAGCTTGAGAGGCAAACCATTCCTCGTGCTGCAGAGGAGAGTAAAACGTTTCTTTTAGTCTCAGTTGGGGCTGGGAGAGGAAAAGCTTTGTCCTAACCTCAGAACTTGTAATTATTTTGACCTCAGCAGCTCAGTAAGACCTTGCTGCCCATATATCTAAGACAGGGTATTTTCTGCATTGTCTGAGTCCTGTTGTCTCAGCTCCTTGCTTCAGATATAGCCAGTCTCCAGCACTCTATAAGAAGGCACTGTCTCTGCTCCCTAAAATACATTGGGTTTGTTGTGCATCATGGAAAAATCTCTCTCCCTGATTTCTGCGTTCAGCTATCTATCTTGAGTGTGAGGTTTGACTACAACCATACTCTTTATGCAGATAGGTACACATTTTAAATAAGCTGAGGGAAATAAAGGCACTTTTCGCCTTGTGGCCCCAGATAAAAGGGGATGAAGAGATGAGTTCATGACTCTCACAGACACCTGTATATAATACACTGAATAGACAAAGAGGTTTTCAGCTATAAGCTTGTGATTCTTTTTTCTGTGTAACATATTTGCCAACGTCTGTGTAGGCATGTAACCTTCATGCTGCTTTCCATCTTCAGGCATTTTGCACTGCAAATGCCTAGCACAGAATGCCTTTCTGCATGCAGCTGGCAGACATCTGCACCCCTAGACTGACTTCTGGCAACTCCAAGGACATATTCAACAGTAAGACACTGATCTTGTACATAAATGACTGCAGCTGACCTGATGAAAACATTAGGGGATGACTACTGCTTGGCCATAGATCTAGAGTACTCATTTTGTACACCAAGTGACGGAGAAATCTCCAAGGTAGGGGAGACCTGAGCTTGCAGGTAGCACAGCAGCTGGTTAATAATTTGTAATGGCTGGGTCCACAAGCAATCTTTTCTCAGAACCAAAGCTTCAGGTAGTAAACCATGTTTCCTAAATATGATTATACCACTTCTGAACTCAAGATTATGCCCAGTATAGGTAAGAAGAACATTGGCCAATTAACTCAGCCAACCAGCTAAAAAAATCCCTCTAACTAAAAGCTGTGATCAGTTAACATTTGCACTGTTATTTCAGGGATGCTGTATAAAGCAACACTAGGCAGAAAATAGCCACCCCATAAACAGTATAGGTTCATTAGCACAATAACTGGCATAAAAGCCTTACAATGCCAGATCTGACTACCTTGTTTCAGGCAGGATTAGCACAGATTGGTAACAAACCACACATTTCTTGGGACTTTTATTTGTCTTGGCTTTATGGCAATGTTGTTTGCTTCTTGATGCTGAAGATGGTGGAGGGGGAGGGTTTTCAGCAAGAAATTGCTTATTTCAGGGTGAATCAGGTACCTGAACACAGGTATTTGGTCCATTCTGGCATCTCCTAGAGTGTCCGCCTGGCATTCCAGGAGGGCACAGTCCTCCTGTAGGTCCTGAGACTAATCTGCCAGGACATCTCTTCTGGGTGGCTCAGGCACCCTTTGGCGTGTAAAAACCCTTTGGCAGTAGGTCTTATGCTTAAGCACTGAGTGACCAGGCGAGATATTAATTTGCTGTCACCCACCTTCCTCCCAAGTGTGCCTCTGCATGCCCCCCCTCATGCAGAGTAGCTAGGAAATTCTGCCAAAATACTATTTTACCTTTCCCACCCCATCCAAAAACATTCTCATAATTTAAAGAAGCCATCTGTGCACTTTCTTCTCTCTGCTCACTATCCCTGCTTCCCAAACATGCATGGCCAAGCCAGCACCATCAGTTATTAACCTTTCCTGCTTCCCACGCTGCACTGCCAGGAGTGCAAGTTCATTAGCACTTCAGCTGTCTCTGTGCAGATTACGCCCAGAGGCAGCCAGGAATTTGGACAAGACCTATAAAACTGGCCGTATATTCAGTATACCGGTATATGGTATGTTCTTAGCCACATTATTTACGTATTCTTCCCACTTGTCCTGGTTTTGGTTGGGGTAGAGTTAATTTTCTTCATAGTAGCTAGCGTGGGGCTATGTTTTGGATTTGTGCTGGAAAGTGTTGATAACACAGGGATGTTTTAGTTACTGCTGAGCAGTGCTTACACAGAGTCAAGGCCTTTTCTGCTCCTCACCCCACCCCACCAGCGAGTGGGCTGGGGGTGCACAAGAAGTTGGGAGGGGACACAGCTGGGACAGCTGACCCCAACTGACCAAAGGGATATCCCACACCATATCATGTCATGCTCAGCATGTAAAGCTGGGGGAAGAAAAAGGAAGGGGGGACATTCAGAGTGATGGAGTTTGTCTTCCCAAGTCACCGTTAGGTGTGATGGAGCCCTGCTTTCATGGAGATGGCTGAACACCTGCCTGCCCATGGGAAGTAGTGAATTAATTCCTTGTTTTGCTTTGCTTGCGTGTGCGGCTTTTGCTTTACCTGTTAAACTGTCTTTCTCTCAACCCACGAGTTTTCTCACTTTTACCCTTCCAACTCTCTCCCCCATCCCACCGGGGGGGGAGCGAGCGAGCGGCTGCGTGGGGCTTAGCTGCCGGCTGGGGTTAAACCATGACACCACTGCTCTGACAAGAGTTCCCCAGAGCTCCTGCTCCTGGGCTTAGCACTGGTGAAGAAGCAGTGTGGGTGTCTTTCCACAGGATGCAAACATGCTCTGAAGCCTTGCTCCTGCTAAAACCAACTGAGGCTTACCCTTTGCCTCAGCTGGTATACAGCTGCACCCTTGGAGGTAACCTGCCAATGTGGAAAAGCTACTGTGACAAAATAATTTTGAAGGGCTTCCTTGCAAATGAACGAATAGTTTCTGCGGTATTAAACAGACTTATCCTTCCCATGAATAACTTTATTTTCTCTTGCACTGACTTTATCTAAGCCCCTTGGTAAATGCATTTTTAAAATGTGTTAAGAACATGGATCAATCTGGCTGGTAAGTATCCAAGTCCCTGTAAGCACACCAAGAAAAACACAGAGGTCACATCTTGTTAGTCTAATCATGGAGGTATATTCAAACTTCAAACATTAAACACTGCCTGTAATTTAACAAGGATGTTAATCTACCTTTTTGGGTATAATTGGTAATGTTAACCTGTAAAAAGGTGCAGTATCCATATGAAGTAAATAAAAATATTCTGATGATTACCAAGTACCAACTGATGGGCAGGCTGAAAAATACTAGGATGTTTGGGTTCATATAACTGGGAAGAAGTGAAACTTATTAACAATGCTGTGACATTGATAATATTGCTAATAGCAGCACTCCGTGAGAAGTCAAAAGGTGGTCCTGTTACTTTAAAAGGTAGATACTATAATTCTTTTGAACTCAGAACGAGTTAAAAGAATATAAGGAGTCCATGGATCACCAAATCCAGTGTCTCCTACAACCCATGCTCCATCATATAATCCCTTTTCCTTAACTGACCATCCTGTCTTGAATTAGGGTATTAAACTGTCTGCACCCGCTGGGTGGCTGTTATGTAGTTGGCCACCAATATGTACAACTGCCAACTTAAATCTGTTTATCGACAGTTTTTTGTTGCTGTGCCAGAAGAGCCATTTAGTGAAACAGCCTTTCCCGTTCCTGCCATTTATCTTCTGGTATATTTTCCGAGCACAGTCAGAGCTCCTTTCAGACTTACTTTGGCTAGGTTCAGATGACCCTACTCTTCCAGTTTCCATTTGTAAGACAGTCTCTCCATTCCTCTGCACGGGGTGAGAGCCCTTCCCTGTACCCGCACCCCTCTGCAGTCACCTTTCTGGAGCCCAGGGCTGAAGACAGGTGAGGCCCGTGGGACCTTGTGCAATGGCACAAGCACTTCCCGCACTTCCCACACTTCTTAGGGGATACTAACTCTAGTACACACCAGAGACTGCACTTTTCTTTTCATGGCCGTGTTGCACTGGTGGCTTGTAGTCATCTGAGTAGGAACAGGACATTTTCCCTTTGGTTTAGTCATAGAGCTCCACTTCTGATTGTACAGATTTGTTTGAAACTTGCATACCAGGATCTAGTCTCCATGACTTTACAATCATGTAAGTTAGATCCAAAGTCTCTGTTTCCCCCCCCATTTTGCATATATTAAACTTCTTTTGCTTCACCACACTTCCAATGTGATAATTTCCATTTCTGTAACTCCGTTCCCATTTGCCATTTTGCCCTCCTGTTCAGCATCATCATCCTCACTGAAAAAAGAAATGAAAATTAATTGCACTTGGAGGCCACGCTTAGCAGGCTTTCGCTCTTCTCTTTTGGTGCATATGGCTAAAATCTTATTCTGATTTTCTTTGCAGGGTTCACCTCAGCCTGCTGTTCAGCAAGTCTCGCTTTACCTCTGTACTGCCTGGCACCTGTTATTTCTGAAAATTTGCTGTTTTGAAATCAAAAGCCTCATTTAGAAGCCCCATTGTTTTTTTCACCACCACCTGGATGTGACTCATCAGAGCACAGATGCCCCATGTACCTGGATTTTCAGTCCCAGGAGCTACAAAGCCAGAGGCACTGTGCTGCAGGGAGGTGTACACACCTCTCTGCACCCTGGGAGGTCCGTACAGTGGAAGGAGGGCACCCGCAATGCCTCTTCCACAGAAACAATTGTTGGACAATTTGACAAGCTTCATGAATGCAATACACTCTAAAAAAATACCCTTCTTGGAAATCTGAACAACAGTCTTCCAAAGGTGAGGGTCTGTGCTCCTTGACTCAAACGCTAAGCAGCAATAAATACCTCTGCAGTGCAGGAATGCACATTAACCTGGCTCTGGATTGCCACAGATAACCCCTCTGCAGGGCAGGCAGCTATTAAAAGCTTGCTGCTTGTTATCCCCTTTATCTCCCCCAGATGCGGTGTAGTGAAGCAGAGCATGCTGATACATTGCCCAGATATGGTGCCTACAGATGTCCTAACAAATAAACTCTCTTTCAGGACTTGGTTACGAGCACTTGAGATTAGTTCAAAAAGAGAGTCTGTTGGAACGTCTCTCTTAGGCTGCTCTTCAGGGTGCATTTCTTTTCCTTCACCACCTCTCTCCCCATCCTGATAATCACTGTGCAAAAGAGAGATGCAGTTTGTCACCCCATGATGCTAGAAAATAATGAGTACCATCAGGAATTCTGCTTGTCTTCCATAAAAATCTCATAACTGAGAGCTATTTTATAAACCCCTGTCAGTTCTGTGCCCGTATTTCTTATAAAACTACACCCATCAGTCATCATTTCTCCACTCGGGCTCATAATTCCTTCTCTCCTCATTCTTTTAAACAGCTACCTCATCTCACATCACTCTTTGCATAAACTGAGGTTGACTGATATCTGGATAGTATCATCCACTGCTTTCCTGATTAGTTACACATACAGCAAGGGGTTTCAAGTTCTTTCTTTAGTAATAACCGTCCTGGCTCTTTCTCCTAGGATAGAGCAAAAAAAGCAAGCCTCCTTTTCTGGCTGCCATTGCAGGTTAAGCTTTCCTGCACAAAACCAATAAATGTGCTTCTGTTTCCCTGTGTACTGAATTTACCTGCAAAAGGATCCTATTTCCATCGTGGTCTTCTGTCTGCCACCTGCCTTCACTGATGGGGCTGCAAGGGTTGGGCAAGAGAGGCACGAGCTGCCCCACATCTTTTACTCTGAACTCCAGCACCGCTGACTCTGTCGGCATTGGCACCTGGCCCTTCGGAAGTTTTTTTAAAGAAAACTGAATGTCTATTTCCATATTAGAATACACAGGAAAAACACAAAAGTCCGCTTTTTTCTGACATACTGGTCTTTTCAGTATTAACTCGTACAATTTCAAAATGTCAACAAAGTTTTCACTCCTGCAGTATATAGTGAAGCGGATAATTTCTTTCCCGTAGTGTACTGGGCGAATGGCCCACAGAGGAGTCTCTGGAGCCAAAGTGTAAAAGTCCTGGCTGCATGGTATGTAAGGGAGGAACTTCCCATGCACTTGCTCTGTGTGGTGGTAATGCCAAGGTGGCCGCTGAAAAGTTTCGTGGAGCTGCAAGATCGGTTCTTCTCCATATTCCTCCTGCAGAAACAGAATGATGGCAAGGGCTGGCTGAGAAACACCAGCCTTGCCTGGCTTCCTGCGCTTCTTGGGCACTCGTCTTTCTGAGACTTGAAACAGCTGGAGGTCTGGATGGATCCAGGCTAGAAGCTTATCGATGGCTTGCTGAAGAGTCTTGGATTCACCTGGGTCTGTGATAATATGTACACTAACAAGGAATGGGTCTTGTATGCCTTCCACAGAAAGTTCACCTGAGAGTATAAAAAGAAAAATATCCTTTAAGATTTGTAACCAACCCAGTTGTCAACATTTAGGTGATTCTTAAAGGAGAAACAGTCCACTCAGTCACACTGGGCTTTTTTTTCACCTCTCTCAAGCTCATCTGCAGTAAACTAAAAATAATGTACAGAGATATAGCAACTGAGAAAATAATCAGAACACAGAGAAGTTTCATCAAGCATACCGTAAGAGGTGCTGTTTCTACTGAAGTAGCATCCAAAAGACATTACCCAATGTGCCTTTCTGTGTTAGAAAAGAGCTGCCCCATACAGCTGAGAGGTAAGAAAGACAAAAATACTGTCGTAGAGTGGGGGTGAAAGGGACACTAACGATGTGCAGAATGATCAAGGTGGACAGTGTTCATCCCACTTTGTTTTAATTTGTGCCAATTGGCTCAGGCCATGGAAATCACACCACTGAACTCCAGTCTATCACCTTGACACTGGAGTTTTCCACCCAGTTAAGAGTGTTCTGTGTCCTGGAGGCAACCGTTTTAATAAGTAAAGCAAAGTTTGTAGGGAGAGGTAATATCTTTTATTAGGCCAACTGATACAGTTGGGAAAAAAAAACAGACAAGCCTTCAGGCACACAAGTCCTTCTTCAGGAAAAGATATTACTTGTCCCTACAAATCTTGCACTGTTTATATCTTCAGACCATCAAGACTACAATACTACTGCTTCAAGGTTTTTATAAGTTTAGGAAAGACTGGTAAAAGCAGGAAGCACAAAAAATTACACTTACTCAGGGGAAAAAAGAAACCTCTAGTTAGCCTTGGGAACGTTCACAGGGGCTTTATCTGTTGTTGTCCCTGAAACCTCCTTGATAGCTCAGAAGCAGAGCAATGGCTGGTTGGCGGGCAGGGGAGAAACTGTCACTTCTGTTCTGCTGGACTTGCATGCCAATAAAGATGCATGTGAATGGAGATCCAAGACAGTTTAATAAATTATCCAGGTAATCTGGATATGTTTGCTGAAATGGTTCCCCCTTTGTGGTGTTCTGAAACCACCTCCATGTCTGAGACCCCGAGCCTGGGCACAAAGCCTAAATTTGTGAAGCCTTAGAAAGGCTTCCCAAGCTTTTCATTCTGCAGACCACATTTAATAAGGGGATTGTCTCACAGGCTGTTTCCTCTCCTATTGGCAATCAGTACGAACCTCTCCCTCCTCCCTCCTGGCATCAGAATAACATTCCTGTGATACTTCAGCAATTGCTTTAATGGAAAAGCAGTATTATACACGTAGTGTATTTTAGTTGTTTTCCAATACAGAATAGCTGCAAGACCCAGAGAAAAGCTAGATGCAACTGCATAGCTTTTCAGAGATGACCGGGAAACATACAGAGCAAATAGCAAGCATGCATTTTGCCTAGGGGAGATACAGAAAAGTCAAGCAAATAATCAAAAATACAATTACAGCAGAGTTCTCATATCTCTGCATGAAATGGCTGATGTGGAGTGACTTTGTCAGATGGTTAATGGAAGAAAAAAATTGAAGCAAAAAAAATATCTGTGTCAGTATATGGCAAGAGGCTTTGCTGTGGCAATTGTTACTGGTAGGTAATTCTTTGAGATATCCCCTGTGGATAGTCACAGTGTGGGAGAAAGACAAAGAGGGTGTGGGGGGAGGTCCTCTCATGGTCCTTTACATGGGACAGCAGGACAGGAAGGAAAACAAATTGCAGAGGACAGTGATCTAATAAAACCAGAAAGAAAGTAATCGCCATAGCTATGCAGTCATTCATTTTCTAAGACTGGAAAAGAAGATGTTCAGCTCTTGTCTCCCTCTGTTTCCTTTGTTACACAAATGCTATCAAAGCCTGCAACAAGTGACAGGCTTGATATTTATGCATATGACTGCAGCTCTGAAAGAAGCCCGGGCACAACAATGTGAAGCAAAGAGCCATCGTTCCTGTCGGCTTCTTGCTCTGCACTGAAAAAAAAATCCCTGAGCATGGCTTTTCTGCCCTCCTGTTGCTCAGCATGGTGCATCGCTAAAGCATTTTTCAAAAGTGGAGCCTTGTGGGAGCCAGCCCCAGCATTAGTATTCTGCAGCCATCACTGCCTGTGCCCATCAGCACCAGATGCTCGCAGAGCCAGCCTCAGAAGACCACCAAAGCATGGCACAAAGCCATCATTAGGAGCCAGGGTTATATGTACAGCAGAGCAAATCATCTTTTTTTGAGCTAGAAGCAACTATGCTGAGGGGGGAAAAGTGTAACAAATCAGTACAGAAAGAGCTTCAGTATCTATTTTATGTTAGCAAAGATGCTTTTACTGCAACATTTTTACACCTTTCATTATGTGGCTTCTGTGCTTACAAAATGGCAGCCCTTTCTGTTTTGGTAAGAAAAAGAGAAACATAAGAAAAGCAGAAATATGAGGCAAGGAGCTAAGAGAAACTTCCCCTGAACTGATGATAAGTTGCAAACTGTTTCTATGTTACTAACAAGTCTTTTTGCTTCAACTGACAAGGAAGTGGGGGAAATGACACCATTTCTCATGACACAGTTCAATTTGCCCCTGGCAAATTGTCACAGAAGCAAATGAAAGCTCTGCATATGTATTAGCCTTCCTGTGTTACTAGTTAATCCCACAGAAAATATCAAAATGCTGAGGCATCTATTTGAAAATAAGCTCCACAGTTCTCACAGCTATTACATTTTTTTCTTTCCTATGACAGAAAGGGATTAGTTCTTTTTGAGTTGGCAAAGCACTAACATTGCTAAGAGGTAATTACTACCAGGATTGAAAGAGTATTTTACAATTCTAAACTTTTTACTCCTCTGTTAGGTAGTATTAACGACCCATGAGAGGTTAAAGCAAACAGTCAGCCCAAATGCTGTGGGGCTGTCACACTTGATGTCCTAAAGCTGGGAGCTGAAGGTGGCCTGATATTTTATGATTGAGCTTTGGATGGGTCCTTCTCTACATATTATTTTTATTTTCTTGCTGATGGAATATTGCTAAGCGGAGAACAAAGAAAGCCCTGCAAAGCAGAATGGCAGTCTTGCCCTGAGGTTCTCCCTCCCCTCCTTTCCCTGCCCAGATCAGAAAGACAATCTGACAGAAAGCAATGGGTGCTGTCAAGTCTGTCTGTGCCAGCTGCCTCGTTTCGGTACAACTTCACTGAAATTCAAGCTGCCTTGTCTTGAGGACAGACAGGACAGGTACCTGTCTGTCTAGCCCAGTTGCCTACATCCCCTGCTGAGTGCATGGAGAGAGGCTGCCGCCTCTGAAAAACCTGCGGAGGGTGATCTTGCCTTCCTAATTCTTTTCCTCCTCCCTCACTCTGTAGGGAACAGCGGTGCCTGCAGAGGACAACCCTCTTGGCATCCAGAGCTGCCCAGCCCTCCCCTGGCCAGAGGTGCCTAGCGGGACAGCTATGACAAGAGTGGCGATCTAGTGACACAAACACCCATGGGTGAAGTGGGAAGCAATGGGTTAAGTGCTCTGCTCCCTTGGGATGGGGGGAGCGGGTGCAGCCACCACCCCTCAGAGGTGCTGTAAAGACTTGGGTGTCTCGTAACACCATCCTTGCTGCAGCTGGCCATCCTTGTAGGGCTCCTGGCCCAAAGCAGGCACAAGCAGATGTAGCCTCAGGTCAGCAACCCTAGCAGCTGGGGAGCAGCTAGGCTCATCTGGAGGTGCAGGGAACTGGAGCTACAACTCCTTCTCTCTGGAGTATGTATGAATTTTACATTAAACCACACAAGAGGCAAAATGTCCCTAGAAGAAATGAGCAGAGTTTTCTCCCATGCCACCTGAATAATCCTAGGTTAGAGAAGTCTCCCTCTTGCATTTGCTTTTTGGCCCCAGGACTCTCGCACACCTGGCTCCAGCAGAACAGTTATGGGGCTATCTGGGCACGACCTGGCAGTCTGGTCCCTCTTTTACGCTGTGAGAGGCCCAGGTTGCATTCCCCCCTGGAGCTGCCCTGCACAAAGACCTGTCCCTTCTCGGGGCAGAGCTCCTACAACTTTTTTACTTCAGGAGAAGTCACCACCTTCAGTAGTCTTGATGACATCTGATTTTCCAGGCTTCTCCAGTGGAATTACCTGGAAATCCACTGACTACCTAAAACCAGCCCATAGCAGAGTTTAGGAAGGAGATAAGTACCTGTCTCCCTGAAATGTCTCTCCTAACCCTGTGTTGGTGAATCACGATATGAACCTAAAGACCTCTCAGACTCACCAGGAGATATTTAATGAATAGTTATCTACAGGGTTAGGCAAACCTGGTAAGTATCTGAGCTAGGATGGAGTCTATGGCAAAGAGAGATTTTAGGCAGACTAGATCCCGGCCCCAGTTTGTACACGGGAAAGTGCATTTCCAAACTGTGGCAGATATTTTCAATTTTCTAGCCACCTACATTTTCAATCTTCTATCCAGGAAACTCAGAAGAAGTATTCAACCTATAAATACTTGACATAGATATTTTTTTTAGCTGACCTGCAATACTGCATTGAGAATCTGAATGCTGGAACACGAACTTCCATTTTCCCGCTGCGGCATGCTGCTTCATGGGAACCAATGCCGGAACCTCTCTTACACCGTGCAGACTAGATTCCTTTATCGCCACATCAGGCAGTAAGATTCCACATTTCATTCTGACCAAATTGCATGATGCACTACAGGAGATGTAAATCAGGCAATGGGAGAGGGTCAGAGTGAATGCACCAAGCTTCTGAACTGCAACTCCCATTGAGCAGTACTTCATTATCAGGAAATAATTGCTATCAGGAAGTAATGAAATAATTCAAAACTGAACATGACAGATCAGCATATTTTGATCATTGTTAATAAATCAAAATATTTCAACTCTGAGTATGTAAAAAAAAAAATCACTGTATAAATAATGTCAGAAAAAAAGCACTATAATATTTCTTAATTGAAACTTCCCAGGATCTCTGTTGCACAGAAAATGTCAGTATTTCCCTATTTCAATCCCATTCCAAAACACAAAGAAATGTCAAAATGGTAGCATTTCTCACTGAACAGGACCTTCACATTTTATCTGAGTCCAAAGCAAGACTGACCATTTTAGGTGTATCAGTTGAAAGGCTCATGGGCAGACACAAAGACAGAGGCTATTTTCATAAACAAGGAGCATCACTTTATGGACAGCTGCAACAGAAGCGGTTACTGGACACCTCTGGCAGCAGAACCCGCTGCTAGGTCATGCTTTGATGAATTATGCAGCATCAATAATCTTTTGAACAAGCAGGATGTGACAGATTCACCATCTCCTCCATTCTCTTTCCCTGCTGTTTAATAGCATCTGACAAATGCAGGGCTGCAGGATAATGTGCTTCTCAGCATGCCCTGCTTTGCACACCACCTCAAACTCATGAAGGATGTTCAGAAGCAATAAGAAAGGGGATATTCTGCACAGCAGAGCGACAAGAGGAGAAACGTCTTTCATGCTCCCATCAGAGCAGCATTTTCCTGCAGATCTGCAGTTGAATGTTCTCTAATGGAGATAATGGTGCCAGGATGCTCAGTCCTCTACCCGTACTAAGGTAGTATAGACAGTGCGCAGCAGACCAGCACACGGACAAGCATGGCAAAATGGTCAATCTGCTCCTCCAGATGGGCACATGATATAGGCTCTCTGTGCTGCTATCCAGTTGCTGAGGAACAAAAAAAAAAAAGTATTGAGCAAAAATAAAGCTGGAAAATTAAGCCCATTATCTGCCTGATGGAGATAAAAAGCTTTCTCTGGTACATTAATATGAACAGCCTTACGAGGTGTCATTGCCCTTAGTGTACAGGATGCAGCCAACCCTGCGGGAATGAATCTTACCAAAAAGTGATACTTAATGCCGACAGAGGCACTGCATGATCAACCAAAGGCAATGGCAGATCTCATTATGTGGTACCTTTGCTGTTAGATGGTGCAACAATTGCTGAAACGCCCCACTGTGCTACAGCCTCCCTCCCCCACCAGCTACATTCCCCTGCCCTGCTTAAGGGTAACCTTTCAGGATCAACTTAAGCTGCTGTTGAAAGGGGCCATCTCACTCCATCTCACATCCTTCACCTCTCCATGCATTCCTGTCCACTTCCTTATGTTGGCCTGGGTCCTTGTGTAGCTACGTATCTTAAGCTGATCACGCAACTGCACCCTGACCCTCACTCTCCTGTTTGCAGTCATACGGCTTATGGTGCCAAGACTGCCATCTTGGCTTGCCTTCAGAACCATATAACCCTCATCTTCTTCATAGGAAACACAACCATTGTGGCCCACAGTCATCCCACGGAAGGTTAGGTACCTGACAGATGTCCCTCCAGCAGGAGGCTGGCTGTCCTGGGCTCCTTTTGTAGTCCATGATGAGAGACAGAATCAAACCCCAGATAAGGCCCATCACTCTCCACTGTCCACAAGTGCAGTGGGAACCAAGTAACTCCACTACCATCCTGGGCGCCTCAGCTATGCAACTAAAATTGGAGGGAAAGTTTGTGGGCCTACATGCTTATCTTGAAGATCATTCTTGTTTTAGTATCTTACCTTGCTGTACCACTTTGTCAACAAATGAGACATGCTTTTATGATGAACATCATAGAAGAAATGCTCTTGAATTACGTGATTGTCATGTCTTCCATTACATCCTTCAAAACCAACTTCTCTGGCTCCTTTAGTCGGGCTGCTGACTGCTCATAGCAAGGCAAAGTCAGTCACAGATATACTCTCAGTCCCTATTTCCCTCATCTCCTCATTCACAGTACTGCAGCTTTCTCACTTATCCCCTAACTGCCGAGCGACAAGAAGCAGTTCAGGCTTGGTATAAAGGTATGTGTGTGTTGTCTCTGGGCTGACTGTCCAGCTGTAGGTTAGGAGAAGAGGTAACTTGAACTCACATTACAGACTTATTTCTCCATGGAGACAAAAGTTTGTCCCACTGCCTTTCATCCAGTTCTGATGAAACCTGTGGGAAGTTAGTGTCTCTGTGAAGAAAGGTGGCACATGTCCATATCATGCTTCCCTTCAAAAACAGGCTAAAAAGAAAGGGACGGGAGTGCCACATTGTGTTTCTGCCTGTGTAATCCATGTCCCTGACACCACAGCCTTCTCCTTGCTGTGTCTGTGTGTTCTACCTAGACTTTATGGAGCCTGTGTCAAAGCAGAGGCTGTGCTTTACTGTATATTAAGCACCCAGCAAAAAAGACCCCGAACTCTGAGAAGAAGGTGTATGGGATCTTCATGCAGACAAACTGTAGGAAGCCACAGTGGGTGCCTTCACACCATGGTTACAAGCAAGCAAACTGCTTGGAAATTCCTCACACACACACCCCAAGGTAAGGATTTTTTCTGCCAATGCTGTGTTCTTCTCCATGAGCTCTTTACTCTTGCTGCATGGTGCTCTCACAACCTGGTGTTCTCCTCCCTCAAAATATGCTGCTGACACCATATGTTACACTGGCAACAGCAGTGTTAGAAATAATCAGAATTTCAATTTTAAAAAAAAATCCTTATAATCTACTCATCCTCTGGAGAGCACTGAAGTCTTACTTCAATATTCTCCTCAACCACAGATTCAGCTACTAACTTGCTGAAAAGCAAGAACCCCAAAATGCTGGTGTACTCATACACCATCAGGGATACTCTCCTGGATGTCAGCTGTTGCCATTTCCCCTCTTTCCTCCCACACAGTTCACTACAATTTGAGAGCTGTCTTGGTGTCTCAGTCTGCACATGTGTCCATGCCACAAAACAGATTCACATGATTTGGCATCTTCAAATCGTCTTCACTCAAAAGCCACAATCTACCTCTATTTGCCCATCTAGGGGCTTAAACGGCTTCATCACACAGAGGTTAATTCTGACAGAAGACCCAATACCCATAAGAGAAACAGTAAGGAAAATTCTTTTTGATACCCTGAAAAGTATTCCTGATCTGTGGAAAACAGCTGGCAATTGTCATTCTGTGTCTTTCAGAAATACACAAGACGAAAGAATAACCAGAAACCCCTGAGTGGGGAACTGAAGCACAATGGTGAGCTGCTGCTCGCAGGATTTGCCCCAGTGAGTCTGGTGATGCTACTCGCACGAATGAGCCTGGGCCATCAGGGTAAAACGCAGGACTTTATGTGACAGCCTATATTGCTGCTAAATTCAGTCCAGTGGAGAAATACAGGGGAGATGCATTAATTATTAATGCTCAACTATTACATTAATTAGTTTTATTGTTATATTATATTGTATGTAGAATTAAAAAAAAAGTTGCCTCACTTTTTAGGGAGGGTAGGGAAGGGAAGAGGGCCTGAAATTGAAACACAGAGAGAGCAGTATTCCAAATGGCTGCAGATTTCCACTTTAGAAGAGTTAAGCTTTGCAAAAATGCACGTCCTTCCCAATCATAAAATTTTCCTAAAGAAAGATATGGATCGTTGTACTTGGCAAGAACCCAGACACCGATCTTTGGTATTAATACCAGATTCTGTACAGAGTGTGCAGTATTCAGTAAAACTCCCATCAGCAATCACCAGTAAATCAAAAGCTGTACAATGCATGTCAGCATTCAAACTGCGTCCAACACCATACTGTTCAAAGTCCTTTGATTGCAAGCATTGTATTTTCTTAAAATCCGACTCCTATATAAAGCTGAGATTCTCAAAAATATGGTTTTTATAAAAGGACAGAAAGAACATTGCCTTAAAAAAACCCAAGAAATGCTGTACACTTGAGCAGCTGACAAATTTGGTCCAGCAATGAGCTCCATACCTCACACAACGTACTCTAGTTAACTGAGAGTGTGATTTTATGATGGGCTTAAGACAATTTAAGACTTCACTGCTGGCACTCTTCCCCTTAGTATTCCCAGCTAAGTGATTCCAGTGCTTCCCATGTGTCAGGTCTAGATGCAAGTTGAAACAGCTTGCTGAACAGACTGAAAAGAAGACCTCAGACAAGGAGTAATCAGGATTGTGCCTTCTGGTGGCAGTCAGAGAACTGATCTGGCTAAAAATGTTAATTTTCAGGCAGACCTCTTCTTTTAATCAGTTTGCACAAACCTTCCTGGTATCACAAAGAGGTGGCAGGGAAACCCAGCCAAAGAGAAGACAGAAGCATCTACACTCAAGGCACACCTAAAGAAAATACGGGAATATCCCTGAGGCATGGTCAAGCATTGCCATGTTTTTGTCTCTGTAGACAATCAACTATATTAGCATCACAGCAAAGGAGCCACTTGGACTTGATAGTAGTGGAAAACTATTTTGAATCTCATAATCCTTTCAGCCGACAGCAGTGTGCGGTTCAAAAGACCCACCCGACAGCAGCTGACGGAAAAGGGACGCAGTAATAGAAAGCATGCTTTGTCATTGATGCTTCATCTTGATTCCATATGGTGGCAGCCAGGAGTGACGTAGCAAACATTTTGTGAACCTTTTAGAAATTACAGATACAAGATTTTTTTATGAAACTATTAATCAACAAATATGTGGTACCAACAAAAATGAGGCAGGCAGTGGACATCTACTGCCCTAGAATGTGGCACGCACCAATTACCAAATGTCCCAGTTCCCCACTAAGCTTGCATAAATAAATTTTATTTATTTATTTAAAAAAGTTCAAATTAAAGAAAATATACCACGATAATGTAGTGCAGCCATAAAATGAGGAAACTAATTGTTGGCATTGTCAAAACAGCACGCATTTAGTAGAAGCTGCCTGAATAGCTTCAGCCTTCACAAGTGTTTTGCCATTTGACTCAGTGAGTCAGATGGCTTTTCCCATTCTACCACAACTAGTGCCTCTGAGTCAGGAGTTGCCATGGGACAGATTGATTTTTTTAGCTTCCCTCTTTGGGTTTTAACAATTCAGACAGACGTCTCAACAATTTCCAGATCATTCTCATCACTGTAACAGCTGAACTTGGAATGCCAAGATCTTTCCTGCAACCCATTGCTCAGGGTAAAAGACCCACTAAATGGCTGCCTAGATCCTTGTGGTTTTCTGGAACAGCAGCAGTAACACTTCCACAGAGGGAAATTCAACCCACATCACCTAATAATCCAATTTAACTTTCTCTGAAATCTTTCCTGTAAATTTTTACTAGGATTGTGTGGCACTTGATAGTTCAGTGTCTATCAAAGATTTCCTATGCTTCTGAATCATGCCTAGTAATGAGAAAGAGGAAATATTTGCTTATATGGTTTTGATTATGACTATGTGTGCTTAAAAAAGGAGCTAGAAAAACATTCAGATTGTCATTCATACACAAATTATTATTATTTTTTAATAACTAGTCCAGTTTTTATCTGCTCTATCTATATGACAGGAAAAAAACCTGACTGGATGTGGTCAGAAAACAATATACAAAACAACAAAAACAGAGTTTTGATAGCTCTGGTCCCATAACTGTTTAGGGTACACTTACACCCCCTTGATACAGAAATCCCAAGCTAGCACTAAGCCAATAGGAAGTAATTTAACCATGGGACACTCAGTTTGGTGCATGCTAAATGATCCCAAAGAGTAAAACTCTGATTTTAACAAAGAACAGAGATACATGGGTTACTCCAAGCTAAATACGTTTAAACAGGAACTTCAGTCTTTACAAGGGGAAGGGCATGCTTGTGGTTAATGCCACACACTTGGCTTGCAGCAATCAAATCTAGATTTGATTTCAAGCACAGTTACACATTCGCTTGTGCATGTCCTTACACATGACTGTGCCTCATTTCTTTTTTATCTTCTCTTTCTGGCCACTGGCCATCTTTAGTCATGTCTTTAAGGGCACGTTTCCTCTCTACTCCTTATGCTTCTAAATAACCATGTGCAGTAAGACCAACCTCAGCATGCTTGCTCTCTACTAGAACAGCATCCTAACCTCAACTTCTCAAAAGGTAAAAGTGCAAATAACAATGTTAACTCAGTATCAACGTCTCCAGCATGGTTTCCAGGCAATGGTGCTCAGCAGCAGCGATCACTCCATGCCATTCCTGACGTAGGCAAGGGTCCATTTGCAGCTCCTGAAAATCAGGATGCATCATCTGTGGATGCTTGTGGATGAGACTGGGATGCTGGTGTGGCTGGGAGGGAGGGATGGTGCTGTGTGATCAAATACCATAGCAAAACAGGAAGAAGTTGATTAAAAATTATGCAACTGAGAGGGAAAATTAGGGACTGGAGAGCAACAGGGCTTGCTGATGTTGCTCTGGGCTAATGATTTAAACTGAAACACCAGAAATTCTGTTTAAACATAAGAAAAAACTTTTTTACTGTGAGGGTGGTCACTCAGTGGAAGAGGTCGCCTAGAGAGGCTGTGGGGATATGCAAAACACTGGGGCATTGCCCTGGGCAACCCACTCTCACTGTCCCTGGTTTCAGCAGAGGGCTTGGACTAGACAATCTCCAGAGATGGCTTCCAATTTCAACTTTCTGTGGTTCAGTACTATACTTTTCTATCCTGTATGCAAGCATTTGCTCCTTCATCTTGGTGGAATTTGATGACAAGCAGCTACATAAACATGTTTCGCACAGCCAAAGACTGCTAGGTGGCATGTAGCAATAACATTTTCCTTCTTCACACGGCCACAGTGGGAAATAGCATTGCTCTTTACCTCTAGCAGCACTGGCCAGGCAAGATTTGCAGAAGATGCTCACTATATTTTCCACAGGAGCTGACACTTCAGATTTCATTACTATATAAAACACCTGAATTTGCAACACTGACAGATGCTGCAGGCTAAGAGCTCTACATGTTTTGGGTCCAATTTCCTCCTCCATTTTTCCTCATACTTTAATTAGTCTTCCTTTTATAATAACACCTTCTGGAAATGCAGCATGATGCTGGCAAGCCCACTGTAAATTGCTTTTACAATTGTATTTAATACAGCTCATTGCCAGCCATTGTAAAATCATCTCAGTTCTCTATGGAAATAAGAAACAATATACTACAGTATATCTTCGTATTGCAGTAAAAGAATATAATTATATCCTTATACTTATTAAATTACATTGTTTGGAGAAATATACTTACAAGATACCCAGGCCAGCAGTGCCTGGGTCAGAACTGGTTTGAACTAACCTAACTTAAAGTAGGCAACTATATGATGAAATTTTAGCTTTGTGACAGATTTTTAAAAGCCCAAATCAAACCCAGCCCCCTTCCTGCTCCTGGTTAGTTTTCACCATCTTTAACAGTTAATTGAAGGCAGCCAGATTTTGAAATGATACACAAGTAACGGGAAGCCATTTCTCCATATGCTATTGTTACAAGGCACCTATACATCTGCATAATGCTACAGATCCTTGAGCTCCTGTAGCTCCCATTATCTCTGCAACCATCTCTACATCTTTTGTTTTTCGTCAAAAGCTCCATTAGTGCCCATTTGGACATATGCGATCCCTCGGTCTCTGGAGTGTTTGGTAACAAAAATTCTTAAGAATTAGAAATGGGAGAACTTCTGGAGACACTGACTTTGCTCTCCTCTATAAAGAACCTAGAGCTCAGGCTGGATCTGACTCTCTCTTTTATTCAGCGATACATTTTCCTCTTCACATTTCCTTCCAACAACGCTTACAATCTAATAACTCGAGTAGAGAGGGAAGAGGAAGATTCTTGCCAGGTAACATCAAGAAGCAGATGCCATGGTGGGGAAAAAAAAAGAGAGAAAGGGAAAAACAGAGCAAAAGAGAGAGGCAGCATATTGTTACACGCACACGGTATGGAAGTGGTGTGAAAACTGTCATGTAACTGTGCCTTGGCAAGCTCCGAGCATGGATGGGACAGGTGGCCTAACACTGACCCCTCACAACCTACCTGATGGACTACATCGGCACCTGAGTAGCTTTTGATGGGTCCTCAGAATGACAGTGCATACAAATATGTAATTTCTACCTCTAATCAGGCCCTAACCTCACAGCTGTCTTCAAAGTAAACACAATTACTCAAAGTGAGAGCAGATAAATACAGCACTGACTCAGCAAAGAAAGGTAACGCAGCTTCAGGAAAACAAAGGTTTACCTCAAATTCAGGACAGCACTAACTTTTGGGCAACCATTTATTTCTTATTTGAATATTGTCACTTGACTACATGTCATTAACTTATCCTAATTGTCTTTAGTGAGAATTGCTAGGTGTCTAAAAAAGACTGGGAATAAGTCTGAAAGAAAAAAGATGTCGATTAGGGTATGTTGTCTTGGACCAGTTCAGGGTGCATACACATACACAAGGTTTCAAGGGGCTTTTCATAAACAGCAAGTACTGTAGTGCTGGTGATTTCCCATTCCCCATGGCCAGATAAAGCACAAAGAGCAAACACCACTCAGACAATAAAATCTACCACCCAAAGTGCATTTACGTCAGCCTACTTCAACACACAGCTGGTGCATGGAGGTAAGATACAGCCTTAGCACCTCACCCTGCCTCTGGAATCAAGAATAAGAGAAACCTTGCCCTTACTAGCCCTCCATAAAGACTACTAGTCCTCCATGAGGACTCTTGCCACTTGTAGAGAAAATAGTCTAAAACCAGCTCAAGGAGCTGATGAAGATGACACTGACAAAACATTGACCAAATCCCAAAACAAAGACCTGAATTTATACCAGCATAGGAATAGAAAACCAAACAGAAAAAAATTTATTAGAAAGAAACATGCTCATTAACCCACATATTTGTAAATCTGCCAAAAGAAACTGTCTTGCACTTAATTTTTAGAACCAGAAAGTGGGTGAAATTCCATGGGTTTGGAAGTATGCGCAACATGGAAATAAAATTTTAATATCCCAGCTCTCAGGTTTACCATGGAAGAATACGAACAACCTAAAAACACCCCAGAAGGACTCAATCATTTCCCAGCTGCTCAATGAAAGGCAGGGGAGCAGGGGAAGGCAAATTACCAACTTTCCAACTGCAAAGCAGGTGGGTGACAAGCCCTTTACCTCATTGAGAAGCACAACATGAACCACTGTGTGTTACACTGTTTTACTATCTCAAATGCTCTAAAATCTGCCACAAACTTGCATCTTATCCCATAGGGCCAGTTTTAGGTTTCATTTACTGACTTAGCTGGAATGGTACAAACATGTATCCAGGCAGCTCCCTACTGATTGCCTAGCTGAAAAATGTCAGGGGAAAAAAAAAAAATCACTCATGTTCACAATTATTTCTGGTTAAATTGGCTCCAGAGCTGACTAGGTATGGAATATTTAAAATGTTATTAACCACAAAAGTCTTGCTTCAAAATGCCCACTTTTGCTTTGAGTCTTTCTGAAGAGCCATTATCAATAGATGCAAAGATTATGCAGAGGAGGAAATAAGCAGCCCCCATCAAAACTCCTCCTCCCTGGTCGAAAATCATCCCTGAAACACATATCTCAAAGAAATTTGAAGATAATTAAAATGTTGATGTGCAGACACTGTTGCTTATTGTGCTGACCAACACTAATTAATTATTTCTTTGTGATTCCAACTGTCTGTATCCATATGCCACCTATGATCTTAATATTTTGGTATTATGTACTTTGGGTAAAGGTCTCTTCTGTGTGTGTAAAGTGCCTAGCACAATTCCCTCTTGTATATGATTAGGGATCCCTAACGGTAATTGAAAACCGTAATTGAAAAGGTAATTGAAAGTATGAGCAAAAAGAAGCTTAATACATTTTCTAGATTAATGAAGAGCACACCAATGGGCAAAACATCCTAATAAGACAAAGCACACCTCCGGCTAAAGAACAAAGGGAAAAGTGGCTATTCACACCAGAATTCAGGAAAAAAAAGTCAAACTTAATTTAGCACTTCTCTTCCTTGAAATCACACTGCTGAACCTTTCAAAGCTGTAATACCTCAAAACCCAGCATCCAGCAGACAGGTTTGCATGGCCTATTTACTCTGCTCAATAAGAAAAGGCAAAGTGGCACGCAGTCACCCTGACAACAGCCAGAGCCCGCACGGCAGATAACTGCTGCATTCTCTTGCAGAAATAAACACATTCTGCAAACTTTGGTACTCTTTCCCAAAGTACTTGCTGTACAAAACCACAAATGTTAGACGAATGCTGCCACTAAAAAGCATTTTTGGGTTACCCAAAGCTGGGACACAAGGGCAAAGAAGAAAATAATTGAGATGCTGCATAAGACCCAAGGTCCAACCAAGCCAGCAGGCAGGGCTTTGAACTGCTGAAGTAGTACGTCGCCCACGATAACTGCTGCCATATGCTTAGGGAAAAAAAGTACTAGAAATAACGCATGTACAGAATGATTCTTCCATTGCCATATAGCAGACGATGAGATTTTACTTCTGACTTGGGGGGTCAAGGGTTCCTGTACACTTCTGCATTGGTGCAAAGTCCTGCAGTTTGTTCAGCTGCTGTTATCACAGCAAATGATATAGGCAGCTGTAGTTAATTCACCTGCTAAATCTTTCTTATCCTTTTCTTGGCATGTCTGTGAAAAACTGTTGTCCAGTGGAGTTCATCCAGAAATTTAGAAGATTATTCATTTATTAAACACTGAAATCAGAGCCTCATTGGTACCACAGAATAAGACCCCTGTAAAACCAAACTAGCCTGTAATCCTTCTGGTTTAGATAAACTCCACTTCATTAGAACAGGAGCTTCAGATGAAGCAGTTGTAGGTAATGGAGATTCTTTGCTTTTTAATTTACAACAGCTTACTTTGTACTATGTTAGGGCCTAACAGCAACATTGATTAGACCGCTTTCTGTACTATGCATGATAACACTTGCTGAATCTTTTCCTCAAAGAAATCAAAATGGCCAAATCACCTTCTTTTCCCAGTATCTCTTCCCCAATAATCTTTTCTTCAAATGCATTATGCACCCCCTGACTGCCAGCCTCCGACACGAAAGCATTTCTATTTTACTGAAATTCTTTTATGTAGCTGTTTCTGTTACTCTTGCACTGCCTGAGCAAACCGACCACACAAACCCCACAAAATTCAAAGTTAAATACCGCTACTTGTGAAGCTGTATCAATATAATTTGCCTTGGAAGCAGAAAAGAGAAAGAAGGAGACTGTCCTGTCTCCTGAACTTTTGTCTTTGCTGGAATAATAATTCCTCCTTGTACTGACAAATTACTGGTGTTGAAATATAACTGTAATCCCCACATATTCTGGACAGCTGTGGCCAGCAAGACACTGAGGTGACCACAGTTAACATGACACTCTGTAGCTGCCACACAACCAAAAATTGCCCTTACAAACAGCTCATTTAATAAAAACAAAGACTTACAAATGTAATTTGTTACCTTTATTTGTAAAACGTGCAGCAGTCATGCAAAGTTGGTAAGGGATCAAAACCAAATTTTTAGATGAGAAATACTTCACTTACACCTTGTCTTCTGAACTTATCTGCCAAATAAGCACTTCTACTAGGCAAATAATTATGTCACCGCCCAAAAAGTGGAGGAAGCTGGCAGCATATTCCCCAAGCCATCACCCAAACTTGTGAGCTGAGGGGGTGGTGGGGCACATATCTGGTGTAAGCAGTCAAATCCAGTATGCTTTTACTGTCACAGAAAAGTTGATTGCCTGGATTTTGCCTCCCAATCATTTCAAGAATCACGTCCAACAGTGGGAAACAAGAAATCTATTTAAACAACAGAATTTAGGGAAAAGCTGCACTGAATTCTCTCTTTCTCAGATACACACACACACTGAGCAGATGGAGGAAAGACAGCTAGCTCCCTGCTAGTCACATCAGCTCAGGAGCCAGACATTACGAACACTGTCTGATCCAGCTCTTGTTGAAATCAATAGAAACCCTCCGCTGAAGACCACAGGAGATGGAAAATAACCCTCTCCACGCTTCAGCCAGAATGTGTGAATGAGAAAAAAATGACAGCTTGCTTCCCCTCTGATTTTCATGGTGCTTAAAGATCCAGATTATAAAACACAATTAGTCATCTGTGAATTTTTGATCTGCTTGCTTGTCATAAATAAAGCTCACGTCCACGTGTGAATCAGGGAGACAGACATCACCTTGCACTTTGACAAGAGAGAGATACTAGTAGCAGTGCATGAATACGCATTATTGCATTTCAAAGTGCTGTGGATACAGTATGTCCTACAACTAAGAAAATGGTTGGAATGGGTAGATAGAGGACTGAAAAAGCGCTCCTTGTTCCTAATAAAAAAAAAAGCCATTTTGCATCGATGCAAAAGAAAGAAAAAATAATCCAGACACCAGGATTCATCTTTTATCCGTTGGATAACCTGAAATTCAACTGGCTATTGTAAACATCTAGAAAGACTGTGACACTTACTAAGAGCATCTATCATCTTTGAAATCAAAGAAATGCTTCATGGATTTTGTTCTCAGGTTCTTCCTTGCCATCAGCTTACAATAAGCATTCAATTATTCCTGCATCTCCCAGCTCTAATGACGTTCGTCACTGCAAATGCATTTGGCCGGAGGACCCATTCACATGGGCCGCACCATGTCTACAGATTTTGTTCTCATTTTGCCTTGCATTCTTACGAGCTCCAATATTTATGACTTTACACACGGCTCGTATTTTGGTCATAAACATCGAATCAGTTTAATTGTTTCTGATGTTAATCTGTTTAAATGTTTCTAGACATAGATCCAAGAATAGAAGGAACGGGGGCTTTACTGTGTCAATGTGAACTCCATCATAATGCTAGGTTGATGTTAATAAATATTAGCAACCAGAAAAAAGAAATACGAGAATGCATTTCAAAAAAATTCTCAAAGTTATACTCACTGCTTGTAGAGGACATACGGCTGTACTCAGACCTGCAAGACAAAGATTTTAGTTAGACCACATTAAATCTAAAAGAAAGAATGAAAAATGTACCAAATCTAACTCACATTGCATATTAAAATAGTTTAATGCCCGTTTAGCATTATTTTTGTGCTAAGACAATAACTGGAACAGGTTTTGAACATGGCCTCAGAAAAACTGGCGTCTCACATGAATTTTGAAAACACCTACGTAGAGTGAGTAAAGCAACTAGGGTTTTATCTAGGGGCTATTCATGCTACCTAACTTTAGGCGTAAAAATTAAAGCTCAGAAGACTTTCTAGGAAAAAATAGGCTACTTCAGACACAGGTTAGGAGCAGAAGTCTATTGGATTTTGACTCTGCTCCTCATCTTCCTCACCTTATGTCCTCTAAATGTTGCTTTGCAGATTTTTTTCTTTTTTTAAGAGAACTCTATTCAAAGAGCAGAATTTTTATTGTTCTTTGGTCACAACTAGCAGGGAAGACACAAAATGAGTACGAAAATATAAACATTTAGATGACAAAGCTTTTTGCTTTAGGAAACCCTTTTCCTCTTCAAGACATGTCTCAGTAAAACCATAGGCCCACTGGTTCCACTTCAGTGCATACTGGATTACCCGTGAGAAAGTCAGCACAGTTAAGTATTTTGAGCAACAGTGCAATTAATTTTGCAGCTGCATCTAACACCAAACTCCTGAAAACCCCATTCTGGGCTGATTAAAACTCATAAACACGGCCCATTTACATCCTAAAGATCCAGAAATACTAAGGTAAAACAAATGTGCCAACACTGAATATACTTTAAAAAAAAAAATAAAAATTTCGTTTTCACTTCTGAGCCCTACCTATGACTTCTGAGTGTTTGGTTTTGGAGTTCACAGTCACACAACCTCCATCCCCCTATCCTCTGGGTCCTCAAAACAGACCCCACTCACCAGAGCTCTCTGCCACAATTAATGTCTCACATGTATGCCCTGCAGTGCCCTGAACATAACAGGCAAACTGTTCGGGGAGCCATAACAGGGTTCTTGGATCCAACCTAAATGCTTGGTTTCTATAAATAATTGCAACAAGTCTGCAATATTGCTTTAAATTAAAAAAACATGTGAGCCTTGACTCCTAAGATATTTGCCTGGAAATAGATACCATCTAAGCGTATTCTCAGGATACCTTCATTCTCTAGGCTCTCAAGTATGCAAGGGAATAAAGGCCATCAGACCCACATAACTATAGTGGCCGCTTTCGATTTTAATATGGACATATCTCTGCAGAAGAAACAAAGCAATTACAGCCACCCCCATATTTCACAGCCCCATGCTTAGCACTCAGTATCCTGCAGATCAGATGCTAAGACTGCTGGTTTAGGTGACAAACACCATGAGGAACTACCCCCAACTCTTCTTGCCAATCCTGCTGGACTGGCCAAAGATGACACAATCTGAATTTTTCACAATACAGATGAAAAAAATCCACCAATAGCATCAAGTACCATGAGGTTATTGAAGCTTTTGAAAGAGGTCTGTGCAATGCTGGGGAGGAGAGTTGTTGATGGGGGCTTGCAGTTCTCTCTCCTTTACTAACTCCTGCATCCCCAGCCACTTTGATAACACCAGGGAGCAAGGAAACATTTATGTCACACATGGCAGAGACCACAGGATTAGGTCATAAGCAGCCTCTCTCAATTGCCCATTATATCTGCTACGTAGCACCTCCTCTATGAATAAAATGTTATCCCTCAACCAACCTCCCCCAGGACCCTTGTGTAGCTGGGAAAGGCAGAGGTAATAACGACATGAGCAGAGAAGAAGACCTCCTTCTTCCTACTGCTGGGCCATGCACACACCACCGGTCCAGTTCTGGGCAGGGACCAAGGGGAAGCGATCCCAGGGGCTGGCTGAGTAGTGCTGTGCGGGCCATAAAGCTGCGTGGTATTTTCAGCAGCAGGTCACGTTGGTATCATTTGGCACCATGCATATCTGGAAGGGTGTTAAAACTGTGTAACATGCCACTCTTCAAAAGCCCAGAGGCAAGCAATATATATCCAGCTGCCTCCAAGCATCCCAAGCAAGGCTTCATTTAGTCTGCACTTCTATTTGAAAACAGCCCGGGGCTGTCCTTCAGTGTATCTGTGTTCAGCAGTTGGCGGCTAATTCCATATGAATCTGCACTGCTTGTATTTGGGATAGAAGTGAGACAACATTTTGCCTCTTGCTTACTGCAAGTAGAAGCAGCTTTCTATTACTTCACACTGTTATTTTATTATCCCAAAGTGCTGCAGGCACATTATAGGACATGGAGAATTAATGAGTCCTGAACCGAGGAAGTGGCAGTCTACGTACAGGCAGGACATGAAAAATGAGACAAGAGGAAAAATAAAAAGATGGGGAGTGAGAAAGGAGGAGACAACAGTGTGCTTGGAGACTAATTGCACAGACACATTTTAATAGGCTTTAATAGGCTTTAGAATTGTATTGGGGGTGTTTTGTAATTCTAATATGGTTCAAGCTAATATTTAATTCATGTTTGTTGCATAACTGACATACACAGAATTAAAAAAAAGGATAATTAAGCTCAAAGGCTTATGTCAACCTCAGGTGCTGAAATGAGGACCGCACCCTCCCCAAGCTTCCTTTATAGTCAATTTAAAGAGAGGTCTGAAGTGTGTTTCTCCCTAGCTGTTGTCTAGAGATGAAGCCTACAGAAACCACATTCCTAATGTAGGACCCTCGGCTACCTGCCTAAAACCAAATGGGATGAATACGAGTCTCTCTATGCGCTGAGGGCCAGCCTGAATCACCTTTTGTACTCCCTCTGACTCCTTCCCTTCTTAGAATTTCTTTGTCTTGAATCTAGTCCTTAAGAACAAAAATAACAGTGTTAGTAAAACCCTTAATATTTTCAAAACATTAGCACAAACCATTCAGATTCATGACATGTGCTGGTAAGTGGCTTACAAAATACATTTTTTTTCCCCTATAGTCAGCTATTTAGGATACCAAATTCTGAAGCTTCTGTAAGTCTTTTAAGCTTTTTGACTAGTACATAAAGAACATTCCCTTTGACAAGATCACGCATTAGAAAAATTAAGTACCGAAATAAACATCTCTTGGGTCATGTAGACTCCTGGACATCAAGCAACTTTGTTCCTTCCTGTTCTTTCCATCCCTGTTTTAAACATCCCAAGTATCAGCTTCTATCAGTTCCCTTGGAAGAGGATTTTCCCTTCAGGATAACTCAAGAGTAAAGCACTCATGGGCTTTAATGGTGACAGACTGGGGCCATACTGGGGCTCAGAGGTTCCAGGCCAATTAGATAGTCTTGTAGCAAGCTACTTCCTCTGACAGATATTACATTATAGATAAAAGGAAAAAGACATTCAGGACAGAAACTGAACAAATGGAGGACTGTTCCCTTTACAGGCACATAATGAGGAAAAAAATGATCAAAAAGGGTATTGAAACAGTGGGAGGTACTGAAAAGGGAGGCTCATCACTGAGTCAAAAGACACATCAGTCTGCAAAGAATTTGTGCTCAACAGTCAGCCCACCAGCAAAGAGGAGCTGTGAACATGTCAAGAGACATTAAAATAGGAATGTAGAAGCTTGAGATAAATGTGGGACCTCGATTCCCATTAGTGCCATTGAAGGATCAGGACTGTGCATTATCGGAGAGCGTAAGACCATCACAAGCACAAACGATCCTGAGCAATCCTCTGAGATCAGTCTGCACTACTAATTGCTGATTAGTAATACAGAGCCTCAAAGAACCCAAGAAAGGGAAATAGCCCACCGAATACCAGTAAGTAACTGCTAGCACAACTTGCAGTTACTGAGTATGGTATATAAAAACATTCTAAACCTGTTTCTTTGGGTAAGAAGCAGGGCTACATTACATTTCTGAATCACACAAAGCTACATTAGCGTCACACTGTGCGTGGGTTACTTCGGCATGCTGATCAGCCATGGCACAGCGTCACGTTCACATAGCTACAGCGGTGACATCTACGCTAATAAACAAATGTGCTCAAGAACTGCCTGGGACTGAGGCCAACTGCCATGAAACAGTCTGCACCTGTACCATTAAAACCTCTTGCCTTCCAAAGCAGACTGGCAAGTGGTCAGCTGGGAATGGTCCCCGGGCCACGTAACGTGGTAAAACAAGTCCCCAGCCCAAGGTAAAACACACCCAAGAATCACATGGGAGAGAGCTAGATGGCCCCATCCAAACTGATGCCATCAACCGTTTTAAGTATTCAACAATACTGACAACTCTGTCTCGGTGCTCAGGGACATCCACCCCCTGCTGCTTAATGCACTGGCATGGTTGTAACCAGGGTTTCCGAGCAGGCAGCATCTCCACAAGGCAGTCTGCTGTGTAAAATGAACACCACGTCTCTCAGGTTATTCTAACACAATACTACACCGCGATATGCCCAAGGTCTCCATTGCCAGGACTCCTTAATCGCGCCAAAATGAAATCGTGGAAAGTTTACTAGTTCTTCTGCTGTCTGTTTCCTTCGCTTGCCTAGGACTGATGGAACAGCACCTGCTGGAGTCACATTTCCCCTGCCTTTTCTACTTAGCGTTGTTTCAGATTTCACTGTTTCATATTAAGAGCTGTATTTAACAGCTTCTTTGCCTTCCCTCTCCCACAAAGCGCTCCACGGGGCACATGGGAGGATTTTATAGCAGTTAAAGCTTTGTAGCTCTGTCTTGGGTTTCTTCTCACCAAATTCCTGTGGGTCATCTGCTTCACTAATAGCAGTCCAATGCAAATCCACTACCTTCACCGTACTTCTACTTCTGCAATCAAGACAACTGCAATGGAATAACTCAGAGCATCTTGTCTTAAAACGCCTTGCTCTGGATGATGTCAAGTGATGAAGTCAGATGATGGATTCCCATCCCTCAGCTGTAACTACCACACTCAGGAGCTTATTACCAACAACAGTGCTTGAAGCCCAATGTGAGAGACATCATCATCATCATAGGATCATAGAATCATTAAGGTTGGAAAAGACCTCTAAGATCATCAAGTCCAACCGTCAACCCAACACCACCATGCCCACTAAACCATGTCCTGAAGCGCCACATCTACACGTTTTTTGAACGCTTCCAGTGATGGTGACTCCACCACTTCCCTGGGCAGCCTGTTCCAATGCTTGACAATTGGAACAATCATTGTATAAGGATGAAGCATTGTTTGTAATCTTTCAAAAAGCATCTGATGGGGTAGGACCACACTGTGCTTTAGTCAGCACACCTGCCTGCGCACCCCGCTCACTGCTCATTCATAGAGCCCTCCCCAGAGGGATGCATCAGGACTCAGGTGGCACGTACCTGCCCGTCCAAAGCCAGCGCGTGTGTCACCCTCCCAGGGTCCTGTCGCTCTTAACTAACAACAGAAGCAGCCTAACTTATACCAAATGCCTAGCCTTCACACAGCTACAGTTAGCCGATGTGAACCTCACTGCCTGCTGAGATCTAGCCATCATGGGCGTCAGCACAAACCTCCTGGCCACCAGAATGTAATTTAAAATCTGTTTCAACCTCACCTTCGGTGCCTAGCTAGCCACAGTGCCACGTGCTAGCAGGTCTGCCTGCCCTGAGGTTCAATCAAACAGCTTCGCTCCACCGATTAAATCTGGTTGGAAATGGTGCCTCAACCCCAATTTGTGACAAATAGCTCAACTTTATATTATTTGAATGTCAAATCAGAGACAAGTTGTCTACCTTGGCACATCTGCAATGATGTATATATAGGAAGTGGAAGTCTCAGCAAAAAAAAACAAAACCAAAAAAACCAAACAAGGTAAAAGCAGGCCTTAAAATAGGTTTCAGCAGCAGTGATTTCTATGCCTGGAGAGTTTCTCATAGATGGATGAACTATGTGACAAGAGACTGACATGTCATATTGAAGGACTACCATACAGATAACAAAGTCATAAATGTTGAATCCCTTTAAGCTAGAAACATGTGACATGAAAACAACATTTCACCCCAATAAACCATTCGACTATTCATTTGATAATTTAAACAACCCATTCAGACTGAGGACACACATGAATTACAGTTTTCTTAATACTTTTTCCTTTAAGTAGGGTACACACTCGTTTTTATAGGCTGCCTTGTCTCCTATTAGCAATTGTATTTTCTGCTTTAGAGTCTCGCACATTTTACAGAACTGCAACAAACAAAGAAAGATTTTTTTTTATCTGCTTAGGAGGTAAGTTAACAGAGGCTCAAATAATTTGTGATTTGGCCAGGGTCACACATGCAGCTAGTGAGAGCCACAAGGAAAACCAACAAACAAGTATAGCACAGGCAAAAAATTAACATAATCTCTGCAAAATTAAACTGAGGGATAGAATCACAGGAGAAAAAGAAAAGGAGGGAACAACTCCACTGAATAAAATGGTAACAAAACAGTGATGGATTTTGCTAAACAAATGTTAAAAATAGCTGCTGCATGGTACAGTGCCCTAAGCTTCAAGCATCTTTTATTTATCTGTTTTGCAATAGGTTTTTCTATATATCATTGAACTGCTCCTTGGCAGTTGTCTGCTACTAAAGAGACAGTATAATTTTCCTTCTTCCTAAAATTCGTCAAATACTCAGCAATTAACTACTAGTGAATTCAGTTTGCATCATCAATATTTAGGTTTTTAGCTTATCATACAGAAAAAAACCCCTCTTGTACTTCAATAATGTCTCCCAACTTTCTCTAAAAAGATAAATAAAATATTTGAAATATAAGTGGAAAAATTGCAAATTCAAATAATTTAAGTTAAAAGTTATAAGTTTAAATGACTTCTAAGTGAGGAAAGAGAAAACTAAGGGTTTAGGCCAACTTTGATACTATTAGTAAGCTAATGATTAAAGTGTGAACCCTTTAAGACATGGGTTCTCACAGCTGTCTAAGGGAACAAGTGAAGTTCTGCTGGGAATTGTCACATATATTGAAATCTTCATTAATGCCAGCTATCTCACCTGAAGTGTTATGCTCAGTTAAGGCATACACACTTGAGAAATAGGAGGGAGCATTCCTACAGAAGTAGTCCTTGAACACAGCTAACAGGACCAAATAAAAGTTTAGGAATCAAAACTCTAAGACTTTAGGTCTGAGAAACTACCTGTTTTCCACATTCACTGTGCGTCACTTGGGATATCATAGAATCATAGAATCATAGAATCATAGAATCATTAAGGTTGGAAAAGACCTCTAAGATCATCGAGTCCAACCATCAACCCAGCACCCATGCCCACTAAACCATGTCCCGAAGCGCCACATCCACACGTTTTTTGAACGCCTCCAGGGATGGTGACTCCACCACTTCCCTGGGCAGCCTGTTCCAATGCCTGACTACCCTTTCGGTGAAGAAATTTTTCCTAATATCCAATCTAAACCTCCCCTGGCGCAACTTGAGGCCATTTCCTCTCGTCCTATCACTTGTTACTTGGGAGAAGAGACCAGCACCCGTCTCTCTACAGCCTCCTTTCAGGTAGTTGTAGAGAGCAATAAGGTCTCCCCTCAGCCTCCTCTTCTCCAGGCTAAACAATCCCAGTTCCCTCAGCCGCTCCTCATAAGACCTGTTCTCTAGACCCTTCACCAGCCTCGTTGCCCTTCTCTGGACATGCTCCAGCTCCTCAATGTCCTTCTTGTAGTGAGGGGCCCAAAACTGAACACAGTATTCGAGGTGCGGCCTCACCAGTGCCGAGTACAGGGGCACGATCACCTCCCTCCGCCTGCTGGCCACACTATTCCTGATACAGGCCAGGATGCCGTTGGCCTTCTTGGCCACCTGGGCACACTGCCAGCTCATGTTCAGCCGGCCGTCGACCAGCACCCCCAGGTCCTTTTCCGCCGGGCAGCTTTCCAGCCACTCTTCCCCAAGCCTGTAGCGTTGCCCAGGGTTGTTGTGACCCAAGTGCAGGACGCGGCACTTGGCCTTGTTGAACCTCATGCAGTTGGCCTCGGCCCATCGATCCAGCCTGTCCAGATCCCTCTGCAGAGCCTTCCTACCCTCAGGCAGATCAACACTCCCGCCCAGCTGGCCCCAAGACTGGCCCCAAAACTGAGCCCTGGGGAACACCGCTCGTGACCGGTCGCCAACCGGATTTGACTCCAGTCAAATATCAGTCCTGAATACAATGATATCAGTCCTGAATACAATGAATTCAGCTGATGCTTTGCCCTTGACATCAGTGGTAGCAAGAATCTCTCTCATTGCTTCAAAATTACATGCCTAACAACTTCTAAAATTGTTTTAGTTTGTCATCTTGGGAGTTTCAGCCCCAAAAAACTTTTCTCTGCTATTCAGAGTAAGGATAGTGACATAATGGCATTTGCATGGCTTGTAAAACCAAGAAAATTTGAAAATTAGCATTTCTACAACTCATTTTAGTAGCTTAGTATTACTTTTTCTAGCTTTTTTTTTGTTTTTCTTTACCATTTTTCTACAGTTCTTTAAACATACATATTTCTCCTCCCTTCAATTTCTTTCCTCCGTTTGTTTTTCCCTCTGTTTGTTTTCTAATCAAAGACCAAAGAAAGACCATTTTCTTCTTCCTAAAATGTCAGATTTTATGGTACAAATCCACTACTAAAATTATTACCACAGAAAGCTCTCTGTCTCACATACTTCTGGGCTAAAAGATTTCAGTAGCAGATAAAATAAGGTTTTTATACTAAAAAGACCAAAAATATATTTCCCGTGAAGACAAAACTTGTACAGGCAAAATCTCTAAGACCAAGGATGGTCAAACTCTTTCAAATCTCATTAATAAATAACCAATATAAGCTAATTGGCTTATATGTTCTGCTCCCTTTATTTAGGTACTTGACAACACCAGCTCAATCCATTCTTATTGGACTCAGGAACTCGAAATACACTATTTTTGTTCAGCAGCCTCTTTGCCAACCCCATTTACCAAGGCAAATGCAGTAAGAGGAAGATATTTTCCTACGGATTAGGAAAATGAAGGCTTCAAACCATAGCCGATCTTGCCTGTAGCACAGAGTTTTGCCGGCTCTTGTAGCTGGAAGCCACAACAAAACCTTAAGGAACACATGCCCTGTAGAGTACTTGATGTATTAGATTGGTTAGCTGCTATAAGCAGCTTCAGATGTACAGGCTTCGTATAAGAGCTCACACATTATTACATATGATCATCAGGATGACAAGGGCTTGCAGTGCCTGGATTTACTACAGTCACTACCCACTGTTGTTCCCTGAGTGACAGAAAGGGACCACCTGATGTAAAACTGTTACTGAATTACTTTGACAGTTGTCTCTCCTTGTACTTTCAGAGGATGACAGCTGAACTTCAAAATAGTTAATTAATTTTATTTTTTTACCATTGAATAATTGAAGAAAAAGGAAAACAGTTCAATTTAGCAATAGCTATGACGGGACTGAGACAAAGCAAAAAGCAGATCTTCTGGTAAGAGGGAAAAGCACGTGCTGTGAACAGTTGGTTTGGTGAGAAAGCTGAAATATAAACATTGTGAAAGAGACATACGCAACCTGTTTATCAGACTAAAATAGCTGCTAAACAGAACTAAAAATAAAAATTGAAATGCAGAGACCCATTGCTTTTCAAAATAAACTTCAGTGCAAAGCACTGCAGTTATTAATTGCCATACTTCATTGGTCAAATTCCTCAGACAGGCTCTTCTGCTAACCTCCACCTTCCAGCATCAAGCCTGGGACAGGGATGCTTCATAAAATCATCAGCTTTAGCACTTCATCAACACCAGACACAAGCAGCTGTCATGCTGGTCACTGAGGTCTAAAGGCTAATGTCACCAGCTGGGTCAAATCCTTCCAAGTGCCCCTCCCAAGGAAACCCAGTTTTTTCCATTCCAGATAAACACAGCAAATTAAGAGTGACTTGACCCATCAAGGGTTTTTTGAGCCTTGAACCAGCCATGAATTCACTGGTTATTTTATCTTCCTTTTACCCACATTCCCCAAAGATGAACTAAAACCCTGTTATCCCTCTATCTGGAAAGAGGACTAGATTTTTTCCTGTAAGCTCACGTCACATAAAACATTTTAAAACTCTCCCTATTAGCTGTGTCCACAATACTACAACTATTTAAGGTGATGGAAAAACTCCTTAACTTCCCAGACCACAGAAGAGATTAAAAAAATTATTTGAATTAATAGCTGGATGTATGAAAAAGATTACCATATTCCATTTCCACCTTTTTTTTTTTTTAATTTGTAATATTGCTACTTCAGTTTTGGTACCATACACCTGACACCACTTTGCAAAAAAGAATTGTCTTTACAGTTTTGTTATGCTCTCAGTCTCACACATCAGCATGGTGCCCTGATGCAACAGTAGGTGCTATTATTCACCAGTATCAGTCTGAGATTAGGGTACCGTCTTTTTCCCCGAACCTTAGCATGTTCTGCTATGGTAGGAAGAAGGAAAAGAGTCAAAGAAAGAACAGGAACACCGTCTGACGTTTTTGCAAAGGGAAGTATCTGTCTATGCGTACACCCTTGTGCCCATGTAACAGTCAGACTAGAGACCAAAGGAGATACACCAGACAAAAAGCTGGGACAAATACAGTTGGGAAAGTAAGGAGGGAGGAGAATGAAGACCTAGGAGAGAACAGTGTTATCAGGAGTGGGCAACCTCCTTTTGTCCTTCTGGAGCCAGAGAAGGAGCAACGGCTCACTGTCGTTCCCAAAAAGATGACACAGCAGCAGCATGTAGGACAGGCTGGAAAGCACCTCCCTCTCTCCCACAGAGATGGGCTGAAGGTGGGAGCTGAATGGGGGATCCCATGGATCATCCTTGCAGCTCCACGATCTTAGGAGAAGTCATCCAACTAACAAACATAGCACACCTCTGGCAGCGGGGTCACGAAGTCAAAGAAAAGAGTCATTTTCCTTGACTCTTATATGACACTTACAGGTTGGACAACTACCAGCAAAGTTTACAGCACTTCAGCGGTCAGTACGATGAGTATCATGACAACAGCAACCCAATTTCAGGGTGTCTACAAATCTAACCCTCTTTTGTGGCTCTCTTTGATGGCTTCTAAGGAGTCAGCTCTGTCTGCCTGATGTTGTCCGGGTGTCACTGCCACAAGGACAGCACAGGTAGCTGGGCACGATTCCAGACTATCCTCAACACAAGTTATCCTGGGATACAGGGATGGTGCGGCACCAAGCCCTGGTCAGTGCGTCTACAGCCCATAAAGCACAGCGCTGGGCCCCACTGCTGAGGCAGCACAATGTGCTTTGGAGCTCAAACTTAAAGCCCACAGCCACGATCTCTTAGTATCTTCCTCCCCATGTGCAGATGGAAGATGATGGGGAGCCTTCCCCTACTCAACCGAAGGAGAAGGAAAATTCCCCGGGGCTTTCCAAGCACGGCGATGCCCCCCGGCAGGAGCGCTGCCCGTCTCCCCAGGGGATCACACAGGACCCCCAGCCCCGGGGCGGGGGAGAGGAAAGGGAACATGGCGCGGAGCGGGGTGCTGCCCGGCTGCAGCCCCGTCTGCCGGAGGGAGGCTCAGCCCAGGACACACAGCCGCACCCGCGACCCCGGCCCCAGCCCCGCCGCTGCCGGGACGCGCTCGCTGCCGGCCGCCGGCAACAAGTGCAGCGGGCGGGCGGGCGCTGCGGCCCGGGAGGGAGCTCCCCAGCGCTCCGCCGCCACGGCCCGGCACCCCCGGGGGGGGAGGTAAGAGCCCCCCGCCCGGCCCCCGCCACTCACCCGCCCGTCTCGGCTCCCGAGTCCACGCAGTCCTCCTCGCCGCCGGGCTGCTTCTCCATGGCGGCGGCGGCGGCGGCGGCGGGGCTCCGCGCCCGCCCTCCCGCGGGGGAGCGGCGGCTGCCGCGACCTGCCTCTGCCGCCGCCGCTCCGCCGTGTGCGGGAGGCAGCGGCTGCCGCCGCCCGGCCCGCCCCGGCCCGCCTGCCCGGGGGTCGGAGCCGCTCCTCCGGCCCGGCCTCCCCCTCCCCGCCCGTGGCGGGCGCCGAGCCCTCCTTCCCCTCTCCCGCCGCCTGCCGCGGGGGAGCCCGGCCGGGGGGGAAGGAGGGCGCCTGCCTCGCCCGGGTCCCTGAAAGCACCCTAGTCCCGCAGAGAACACCTTTCATCCACGCTTGTCGACGGGCCGCCGTGTTTAGGTGGCCGTGTTTTGGGAACTCCTTCAGCACCTTCGTTATATCACTTTTGTTTTTCCAGTTGGAAGAAGGGCTGAGAGGTGCGGCACCCCATATCCAGTGCAAGTTAAGAGAGCCTGTTGGATGGACGTCCTCACTACCCCTATGGTTTTGGAGTATCGGCTGTTACAGCCTTTTATTTGAAGTCTTTGGCTGTGCTGAGCTTTCTCCAGTCTCCCTTAGTGCTGCCTGGCACTTGCTCATTACATCACGTATAATCATTTTGAAATTACACACAGAAGCGGGCAGGCGATGGTTTTCCAACCGCATGAGAATTTCTGTAATGATGACAAAAAATGATGTGATGCAAAAGGAGCATTTTGAATGCTACCTGTGAAGAAACACTGATGTCGGACAGCCTACCCTTAGCGGGGCAGTCGTATTCAATAACGTGAGAGTGCAATGAAAAGTTGTGGATGAGCTCTGTGCATGTCGTGTGCCTGTCTGTTTTATATTTAGAGGTGAAAACTTCTCTGTTTCTCCATCAGTTGCATAAATACAAATATTCACCCACGTAGGTGTGAACCAATCTCTCACTCAGACAAAAAATTAGTCTTTAATCCACTTGGTCATTCAGGCTGTAGCAGATGACAAGAGAAGGGGACAGAACTGATTTGTTAGCTTGTGTCTCTAAGCTGGGAGACCAGCAGTTGTGTCTCTTCTGGATCAGGTTCAAGCACAGAACTGGGAGGTGGTGGTCTGTGTTCCCCACAATCTAGATACTGTGGGACAACTGAAAAAATAAATCTCCCCCAGAATTGGGAAACCTCCTCCATTAATGTTCTGTGGAAAATACCAGGTTTGATGAATTTAAATTTTCTCTTCAGAATTCTCCAACTACCAAATTACTATCAGTTGCAGGAGATGGCCACTTGCAGAAAGTGATCAGAAGTAAAAAAAAAAAAGTGTTTTGAAAAATGATTACTTTCTTCTACTTTTTATTATTTGTGCCTTACAAGAAAGAAGAAAAATAGTGAAAATCTCAGTATTTAAGACATAAAATGGACCAGAATGTAAAAATACGCTGCACAAGACAATCTTACGTTGGCATAAGAAGCGCTAAACTGGTTTAGTTTGCCACAGTACTTTTTCAGCTATGTTTACATTGTATGGCATTGATGTCCTTCATTTCAAGATACATTCATGCTTGTCAGTGGTACATTAAGCTGTATATAGGCATATGGTAGCACAGATTAATAGTAACATCTAACATTGTTTAACAGGCTCACGCTGGGTGTAGTTCATGCCACTGTTGTCTCTAATAGTGTATGGCCCTGGTTCTCTAAAATAATCTGGATGTGGGTAGGACACTTGTAAAATCAAAGGAAAGGAGAACACCTTGGGAAGAGATGTCAAGGTGTTGTTAGCATATTGTAGGAACAACGAGCGGGCACCAAAACCAGAAATGCTTATTATGAAACTGGTGAGTTGCCACTGCGCTGTTGTGGAGAGACGCTGGGCTCGAGTGCAGTCCTGCGGCCTCTCAGCATCACAGGAGGTCAGTCCACTGTGTGTCTCCAGTGATTTTTAGAAGAAACTTTCAGCCTCTACTATTCATCAAGAATTAGAAAAAAATCATTGTATAGGAAAGCTGGTATTTAATCTGTTTTGAATATCTGGTTAGGTTTGCATGCATGTCGTTTTGAAAGCAGTATGAATGATTTTTCAGGTTATGTGGAGGATTTCACATAAACATTACCATAAATATAAGGTCTTAGGTATGGAATATGCCCCTTTAATTACAATCCCTCTTCCATCTTTCCCCCTGCAAGTTGCTAAAAGCTAGTTTGGACAAAATGCTATAAAAAGTGCTCATACAGAACAGGCCTGTACAGGCACCTACGCGGTAGTTCAGAATATACAGAAACAAACTCTTCTATCCTTCGTGACTGGTAAACTGCCATCTAAACCAATTTACTCACAAAATTAAATGCATACGATTTCTTTTGGGACTGGGACCAAAATGCTGTGCCTGGCTGTGAAAGTAACCGTGGCATGAGCTGGTTCTCAGCTTGCTCATATTTGAATCATCATATTCAGGTAAGAGGCATTAACGTGTTTTCAGGCATAATGTGTTGTTAAGGGATGCATCCAAGGCCAGAGAGAGGCAAAACTGAGACATCAGTTTGGTATATCTTGATTCCCAGCTTGGGCCTCTGTTTTGGGAACAGGTAAATATTTATTCTCCGTCAACTGCAATGGCAGTGGAGAACCCTGAGCCCCCCGAAGGAGATATCCATAGTCTGTGTTACCAGAACTGGACAGACCTTGCTGTCTCTCTGATTCCTAGTCTACATTCTTAGTCTACGTACATGCATTTATTTAGTTATTGCGACTGTGTTTAAAAGCAGGTCACTTCCATTTGCTTTTAACTGTGATTTCAAAGTGAAATAAATTGAGTCTAGCCACTGTTGAACTGATTTAAGATGTAACCAAACCTCCCTAAATGTTTAGAAATAGGTTTAGTTAAATTGATACATTTCTGTATGTAAAATTTTAGGTGGTCAGCTAATAGATCTTTTCCATCTCTGACTTTTATTATTCTAGTTAGTTATGTTTAAGCACTGGCATATGAGAGGATCTGGAATAGATTTTATGCTGCATTTAAGATTAATTTATTCCATCTGTCCCAAGGAGGGAAAAAAGAAACATTCGAAGGAAATATATAATTAAGATAGTAAGGAAAGCTACCACAAACTCTAGGCTCTCTTATTTATATATTTGCCTCATTTAACTCTGTTTTATTCTGGTCTTTCACATAATTATGGTGAAAAGGAGACTCCTCTGCATTAAATTCAAGCATTTCAGAGATTTTAATGGATGAGGTGTTAAGTCCTAGTCTTTGCTTAGATTTTCTGTTACCTGTGCTTCACATTAGCTCCTCTGTAGGGTTTGTTGAAAAGATAAGTTTTAATTACTTTCTTATACTTATGAGGCCGTGATACTGGTTCAAAGATAAGGATATAGTGAAAATATTCCTAGGTTAAATTTCCCCAAATTTCAAGCCTTTTTTTAAATAGCATTTAATAGTAGTGGTCACAAAGACTGTCAGTATCAGGAGACATCTTCAAAGAAGCCAAACAAGTAAACCGCTATGTTGTCGAAACCAAACTAACACTGAGGACATGAATCAGAATAGTTTGGGTTGGAAGGGACCTTTAAAGGTCATCTAGTCCAACCCCCCTGCTGTGAGCAGGGACATCTTCAACTAGATCAGGTTTGCTCAGAGCCCCGTCCAACCTGACCTTGAATGTTCCCAGGGATGGGGCATCTGCCACCTCTCTGGGCAACCTGCTCCAGTGTTTCACCACCCTCATTGTAAAAAATTTCTTCCTTATATCCAGTCTAAATCTACCCTCTTTCAGTTTAAAACCATTCCCCCTTGTCCTGTCGCAACAGGTCCTGCTAAAAAGTCTGCCGCCATCTTTCTTATAAGTCCCCTTTCAAGTACTGAAAGGCTGCAATAAGGTCTCCGAACCATGAAATTAGTGCTAGTTCTGCAGAAAGTTCTCTTGCTTCTGGTACCTAGGGCCAGATGTAAAATAGGACTTAAGATACTTAAAAGAGGACATAAAGTGAATTTTTATGACTGTGTTCAAATCTGTTAGCCTGGTAAGTCCTACGCAGTGGCTGATGAGGAGTTTCCTTTCCTTCCAAAGGAAACTTTAAATGTGCCTGGTGCTGTATGTCCAGATTGTACAAAGTTAACCATCTTAGCTCGTATCAGCAAGGTTAAGCACCACCTAACTGCAGCCTCCAGCTGCTATAACCTCTGTCCTCGCAGAAGGAAATGCAGGCAGCAGAACCTCCTCCTCATCCCTCACATAATGGTCTTAGTAACCGAGAACATGGTGCGAGAGAGTGATAGCTGCAGCCTCAAGCTGAAGAAAGGCAGAGTGGAAAGCTGAAAGACGAACCACATCAGATCATATGTGTGCTAAAACAGAAGAGGAAGCAAAAGCATCGATTTCCCTGATGAATCCACACCTGGATTCACATTTCAATCTCTTTTCTGCTCCCTGAGTTCTGCCTGCTGGGCTATCATCTTTCCTGCACCAGCCGTGAGGATGGAGTATAAGCAGAAGAGTGTGAGTCTGGCTCTCCAGTCCAAAAAGTAGTGAGCGAAAAGAAATGGGTGTTTTGATCATTGCCCCATGTGAATGTCCTACCGATTCTGGTATCACTTATGGGATATTTCTAGCCTCTCTCCTATATTTCTTTCTATACAGTGGCAGAGCTTCACTGTAGGGTGGGGAGAGAGGAGAAAAATGTGTCCCTTTTCATGTAACTGAAATTCTGGTGGTAGGGTTGCGCTGCTGGGAAAAGAAGTTCTTTTCATGCAGCATTTTGGATCTCTTCCTTTTTCTGTGCAATTTCAAAAGAAAAGGGGACAGATGCCACTGCAGTTCTTTCTGGCATTATACTATAAATTAAAGAGTCCTTCTAGTTTTTGAGAGACAGAACACAGATCTAGCTTAGCAGAGGATTCAGGACTGTAGACGAAGAAAAGACAAAGACATTAAAGGATGGGATTTTTCATTCCTAACTAAAACTTTTCAAAGTGGACTATAATCACACTGTCTCCATCCTCTGCTACCTGACTCTGGAGGCAGAATCTCACCTGTAATAAGGAGTTCTGGATTTCATTCCTGGCACTTTCCATCCCACTCTAGGTGTTGCAGTGATGAACTTCTCGGTTTACAGGATCTGGTGTTTACAGAAAAGGTTTTCTCCTTCAGTGGTCCCAGAGGAAATTAGCACTCTGCAGGTCAAGACTTTGTTAACATTCACTACTGGACTTAAGACACTGGGTTGTGGATTAAAAAAAATTGAGACAATTGCAGCTTTGAAAGGAGGAGGGGAGTTATGGCTTGGCATGTGGTTTAGTCTTCAGCTAGGTCAGCCCTAAAAGGCTGACTTTCAGACTAGTAAATGTTGCCAAAATATTTGTGGCAGTTTCTCACATAGACTGTTGGGGTTTTGGGTTTTTTTAAAGGTTATGATGAGGTCAGTTTCATTTGTGGTAGGTCTCAAGCCAGACACCCAACCCTCCAAAATTCTACAATTTGGAGATAGAACACAATTATGCAATAAAAAGCTGTTTCTTCAAAGCATTGAGGCAAGGGTTTTCAGTGGAGTTTTAGGGAGTTTGGTTCCCAGGTCCCACTCTTTTAAGTTTCATTTGAAAACCCTAGCATGCACACTCCTATCAAAGTTCATGGTACAGTGCAGCAAATATGTATTTTATAAGCAAATTGCTCTTTTTTTACTTGAATTCTAGTATATTAAATTTTTTATTGAAAACTTCTAGCACTCAGTAATAACTGCTATAAAAACTTGAGTATTTGGAGTCCCTTTCTGTATCACCCTGAAGCCCAGAGCTCAATGGGAGTACCAGGGGGAGCAGAGCTGCACCCCACCTCTGTGCAGCCATCTAGTTGGAGGCTTGACTAAGCTGGGCGATGGAAAGCCATTCTCAGGGGATGTAAAGTCAAGGTGACTCTGTATCATGGACTTGAAGGAATTCCTGTTGCCCTCACATTGCAAATGATCCCATTCAGCCAAATCTTTTCAGTGGGTTTGCTGCATGTAGGTGCCAGGATCAGCGCCCAGGCTTGGACTTTAGGGCAGTGGCTCTGTGCCAAGCAATAATGAATCAGTCCCCAGGCTCTGTGAGTGAACTGATCACTACTGACAACCCAGATAAAGTATAAGAGGTGACCCTTTGCTCCAAATCTTGACCCAGCCCTCACTGGTATGAGGGAACCTAGAAGAGCTTAGCAGTAGTTTGGACAGCCCTGAATGTGGAAAGCCTCATGTACAAGGGCTACATTCCACAGTTATGTGAAGGGATGTGGGGGTCATGCAGGTGAATTCCACTTTTTCTGGTCACCAGCTGGTGGTGTTGCACTGCACCTCTCCTTTGGTGCCCTGCAAGAGAGAGTGCATGAGCACAATCCAAACAAGGCCATCTGGAACTCCATTGGGACTGGAGAGCTGCTTTCAAGAACTCAATGACTGGATGTAGACCTACAAATTTGCACATATTTCCAGGTACTCTTAGCCCCCTTGGCTAGAGGCTACTCTGACCTGTGCTGGCCGATGGATGGAGAATGTAGTTGTCTTCTGTGGACTTGTTGAGTTGGGGAGGCAACGCTTGAGCCGGAGTGGGTGTTAGGTGATGCTCAAGTGTTTGCTTGGTTTCCCCCTTGATGGAAGTATTAAGAGTGTATTGGCAAACATCCATTAAAGCACAGTGGAAATGTTTCAGTTGTCACTTTAGGAGTGCTAGCAGGTGTCATGTGGTGCCACGTGTGTGAAAAGTTTACCAGGAAAGCAGACAACAGACTTGGTGTCACTTTGATGAGATCAGTGAGACAGTTCTGGCTTCTGGTGAGCATCCTGAGCCCTTCACATATACTCAGTGAATGATCATCATATTCACAAAAGCACTCCTATGATGGTAACCACGACAACCCCTATTAAATGAAGTTTTTCATGAAGTAGTGTGCTTTGCAAGGCAGAGGAAACATTTATTTTCAAGGCCAAATCCTGTACCCACTGGTGTTCAAAGAGGAAGGATTAAGCGCCTGTGACAGCAGCAGTAAACATTATAGCAGCTTTTACATGTAGACTCTTCTGAAGGGAAAAATGATCTTCAGTTTTTTTCCTTTGCAGCTGGTCGTGACAGTAAAACATTTTACTCTGGAAAGCAGCTACATTTAAAACACTGTTGGATCTCCAAGGGAGATTTTGTTTCTTAATTGTTCTACCACATTTTTAAAAATCCAGTTTTGAATTACCTGTGATACAAATTTTTAATCATAAGATTGACAATCAGATGGTCCTATTAGGTTTAAATGTTTTTACTAAAACTCTTCATCCAGTAGTTGTGAGTTTTAGCAACTGATTTATGAAGCGAACAACAGGAATGCTTGTTTTATGCATAATCTAAGCCATGGTAAACATAGTAAAGTAGATCACAGAAATAAAACTTAAATAATTTTTGCTAGAAGATATTTGATTCTGTTTCCACTTCTGATATCTGTAAACAAGAGTAGATTTACTGGTGTAGAGGGAGATGTTAAAGTCCCATTTGCTCTGGCTGGTGTAGGAGCTCCTGTGTCCAGTGGCTTTGTACAGCCTTCCTTTCCCTTCCCTCATTAGACTGAGGCTGTAACTACTCCTTTTACTGATACGGTGAGAGAAGAAATGTTAAAATATCCCTTCTCTCATGTCGGGAACAACCTTGTATACATGATGTCTCTACCTGTGCTGAGAATATTAGGAGGCAATGATTGCCAGTGAATTGTGAGTCAAGAGTGTTTTGCTTCAGAGACATCATCACTGATGATCATCATGGGGAGAGGCAGGTGCGAGACAGAAATCGTACTTGATATAAATGTGCGCTTCTGTTAAAAACTGGCAAGGAATGAAAGCAGAGTCTTGTACAGGAACCATAAAAAGAACATCACTGGGACTTAAAAGGAGGAGAAACACTCTGCCCCAGCGTATGGGCCAGGCAGTTCTTTAATGTCCTCTCACAGCAGGCAAATCCCTGAAAGAATGTAAACGATCCCAGTTTTCTGGTTGATCCATTTGTACCAGGGTGGCCTTTTCTGAGAGCTTATGGATCAAATTAAAGGTCTCAACTAAACCTGCAAACTGCATCATCCAATGACCTGCAGAACCTGCAGGGTGTCTCATACATTTGCTAGCAGCAGAGACCCTCAGCAGCTAATGCTCAGCCAAAGTGAGGCTGCAAATTCTGCCCTTCTCTCCTGTCCCTGACCATGCATGTCCCCTTCCTCATCTCCACACTACCTGGAGAATTTGAAGGAGCTGATCTGACTGAAAACCAGACCAGCAAAAGAAAGAAGTGGTTCGTCATCAGCCAAATTAGTTTCCTGGAGAGACTCACCTTCTGCTTGCACAAATGCCAGCAGCAGGACAACAGAGAGGGACAGAACAGCGTGGCTGGCAGCGCATGGATCCTCCAGGGCAGAGGACTGGCCCACAGCAGTCCGGATTCAAATTAACTTCAGCTGCTGTTCTCAAACTGCACTGAAAGAGTTGCAGAACTATAACTGGGCTATATAAAAGTATGAAGGGCAGAAACTTGGCCCAAAAATCCGTTAGCCAAAAAGGATTATTAGGAAAAAAATGTGGATGGTATTTCTGTGGTCTACAAGTTTTAACTGAAAATTACGTAACTTCTTTTTGCTTGTATAAATCAACTTTAAGAAAATAGCTTTGATGTTTAAGAAGCTCAGACATGTAATATCTGGCTCTGGCATTTTGTGAGAAGTTCATAAAATGGCTTAAGACCATTAGTATTTGTTGTTGTGAACTCGTTCTGTAGCTTGGGAGCCATCTGCTTATCTCGGGAGTTTATTGCCATCCATCTACCTTAGCGTTTTGGATGTCTGCCCATCACTGGAGCATGTGAGTGCCTTCCCTTCGAACAGCAATGCCTCCTGGAATCTATGGCTGCTCTGCAATATTCTTTTATTACAGACTATAAGAACGATTGTACTAGGTCATATCCAAGATCCATCTAGCCCAGTATCTGTCTCATTCAGTGCCCAAAAGCAGATGTTTAAGAAAAGCCTAAGGACAGGGCAAACTTCTAATGATACTTCCCTGATTTATCTCAAGATGCAACTTTGATATTTAAGAAGGCCAGTGTACAAAGAGTGGATCAGAGTGTACAAAGTGGATCAGAGCATAGGTACGCTCACCTCTGTGTGGCTGTGGTAACAGTTTGACTATGAGAATATGTGTCTGACTTTGTGAATGCTACACATTCTAGTAGCTTTCTAGTAGTGTCACATAGCTAGTGATGGGGAAGAAATCTTAACGAAACAGGAAAGCTGTCTTGGCAGTTGCACTCTAATTTTGTTCCCCCTGGAAAGCTGCACTGTGTAGGTGACAGAGCATCTAATGGTTGTTGTCCTCAGCTCTGATATGCCTCAGTCAGACTTTCTGATGTAGCAAAAGCTTCTTGGTGAATCTGCTAAGACCTCCACACTAGTGGCTGGCAGTGCTACTGCCTGGAGCTGGCCTCTCGTGATTTATGGGTATCATCCTGTACGCAGCTGGGTGTTTATAGCCTCTCTGAATATGTTGGTTTGATTTGATGTGGGGGAAGAGGTTTGTCTGGAAGGATAAAGGTAACAACATCAATCACCATGGAAGAGACATCAAAAGACAATGTCCAGCTATCAAAGTTGCTAATTGCACCTCTTAGCTCTGAGCTACTTGATGCACAAACCAAAGCCCAGCTGCCCACAATTGCAAAGAAACCCAGCTGGATTTAAACATTCTGCCTTTCAGGAAGAAGAAGGTCCTAGTCATGACAATAAGATTGAAATTTATTTTCTCTCCATCATGCTACAGGATTTGGCCTGGCCCTGCACAGCCCTGCCTAGTCTGACTAGCCCTATGCCTTGTTTCCCTTGGGCCACAGCTGGAATAATGGCAGCAGTCTGGCTTCTCTGTTGTGGCAGAGGGGAGGAGGGGGTCTAAACTGCCTTTTCGCTCCTCCCCGTTAATTTTACTCCTCCCCATAAAATTAGCTGTGGCCGATCGGGGTGTACAGGGGCCGTGTGACTCGGGGAGAAAGGGGTGCGCTGCAGTAGGAAGCCCCATACCCCAGGAGAATGCAGGAGCAAGCAAGCTGTCTTTAAACTTTAAAACCCCACCAACTCTCAAAGATGAAAGGAAAAGGCCTAACTGCTATTGTACCAGCTGCTATACGTACTATGAGAGATCTCTTGGGAAAACAGTCACTGTCATAGTATAACAGGTAAAATCTTTTTAGGATGAACCTAGAAATAATTATGCAAATAAAAGCATTTACTCTAGTAGCCAGGATCAGGTTTTGCAATGCAGATGGAAATGAAATGGAAATATTTCTTTGTAAACTTACTCTTTTTCTCTGTTGATTGCTGGATTTTCCCCCAGAATTTGGCCTATGCAGCTCACTGGCAAATAGATCCTTTCAGAGAGCCCAGATGGGCAGTAAAAGGACGACTTGAGAAAAAGGTTTCCAAAAGCTCTTCTCAAGGCACCTAACATGTAGCAGCTAAAAGAAAGACAGTAACATGTGCGAGACACTCTTAATCCAAATCCCAGTAATGGAGTTACACGATAGGCTGCAGCCTCTTGCCTCTTAATTTATAAAAGGATCAAGTGGTATTAGAGCCAGTCAGCTATGCATCATAAAGTGCTCATCACAGCATGTCAGCGTGTAAAAAAATGCCACTCCACAGAGAATGGGGAATAAATTCATCATCTCTCCTTTAACTAGCTATTCAAGGAAGCTGATCAGCATGTTCTTGTCTGTGAGAGAAGAATGTTGTTTATGCTCAAAGAAATGGTGTGTGACTTCCATGAAATGGTTTAGATAGGGATTCTGGGCAAAATAGAAATGCATGAAACCAATGAAACAGTTATGTTCATTGTCTGAAAATGCACTGTTAATCTTAATTCTAAGGCAACACTATTAATTATTTTTATTTGTTCAGCAAGTGGCACTACTATGTAAAAATGTTAAATTTCATTTTGAATATATACATCCTTTATACCCTTATATGTGTGTGTGCATGTTGGCATTTCTGGGACTATTTACTATGGCCTATTACTGCATAGTATGTTATGGATCTACACAGTATTTTTGGAATATGCACTATGGGCAGTATTCTGTATTTGCAGGAATGATCTCATAAATAGTTCCTTTTCAGCCACAAAAACCTTTAAGAAAAACTCAAGAGAAAAAAAAAAGGTCTAAAAACTTGTAAAAATTTTATTCCAAGGCTGTCAAAGGAAGAAGCAAAATACATGATTTTAAGCACTTGCCTTTCCTCAAAGAATGTGAAAAGAAGTTTTACAAGTTACCTCTGCTTGCCCAGAAGTTGCTCCCATAACTGCTCTTCAGAAGTTCTGTGCATGGAGTAATGAATCAGATGCCAATTTAATTCACCTGGGATTTATCAAATAAAATCTCATCCTACATTTAGACAATCACTTTCAAGCCTATCCATTTAAAGTTAGGTATCTACATCTGTGTTTAGATTCCCACATAAAACTGACAAGATTTTCAGAGCTTATTCTCCATGGGCAATGCAGATGCTCAGCACTCTTTAAAATCTACATCTCTGTTATTGCTCTGAATATGAGCCATTAACTCAAATGTTGGTTTCAGAGGATAAGGAAGCTCTCAAGCATGTAAGAAAAGGATGGAGTGATTAATAGGAAAGCAGAGGATCCTCTTATCCCATCCAAGGTTACACCATCCCTTTATTTTCCTCCAATTTTATATAAATTGCCATCTTCTGCCCTTTCTTTTGGTTTATATCCCTAAGGGGATTACTTTTTTAGAAGTATCTTTTTTTTTTAATTGCCACAGCGTGGCCTCCTTTAGCTCATCGTCAGGGTCCCTACCCTATTTGTTTGTCTTCCTCAAAAAAACACTTTTTTCCTGGTGCTCTCAGGAAACCACAGTGAAAATACCTCTTACTATGAGTTCCAGCATCTGCCTGTTGTCCTCAGACAGTCAGCTGAAGTTTGGAGAACATTTAGTGTAAGGCGGTGCGGGTGTACAGGAAAATCTGTGCTGCTATAAACAAGGGCTATGCCATCTTCTTCTTCCACTCTCACTCTTCAGAAGTCTGTGCTGAACGTATGAGAGAAACAGATCTTTGTCCAGAGAACTTAGTAGTGTTAACTTCTAGGTAAAAAAAGCCAGATGCATTAGTCACCAGCCCAGCGTACATGGATAGAGGAAAAGTCTCCACCTGGGGAAAAATTTAAAGGAAGTGATTTGTCTGAAAGAAGATTTGAAAGATCAGCACAGAGATTGCCCATGCATGAAAGCAGGGAGCAAGTTCATCGAGTGTGCAGCTCCATTTTGTATTCTAGGAGAACAGTGACCGTACCAAACAGGTATCGGACAGAATGAATTTTGCTTAATATTAGGCACTCTTCTGAGCACTGTTAGGTGAGGAGCTTAAGCTGACCTAGTCATCTACCTGCCTTAGTCAATGCAGAAAGACAGGCACCCTCAAGGTGATTCACATTGCATGGCATCTTTCTTCATTGCTAGAGAAGAAGCCTACACGTGGGTGGTAGGGAAACTGTGTCCAGGCTTATGCTAGTATTCTCCTTCATAGACAGATGCCTCCAAATTCCTCATTCTTGAAGGAGCTTTATAATACTAACCAATAAACTGCAGTTAATGTAACTGTCTTAGTGTATTGCCTATTTCTGCTAGGCAAACATTTCTTGTGGGATAAGATCATTTATGTGGGGTAGAAAAGTTTCTTTTAGTTACTATTACAGTTACTGTGGTTGCTATATCATGAGATCACCCACATGAAGGAAATGTTTATTGGTTTGTTTGAGTGATTGCTTCCTTTCTTGCATTTTTGGCAAAGCTTTTGGGCATTGGAAGAAGTAAATGGACCAAAAAAGTCTTATTCACTTCCCCACCCACATTGTCAGCCATGATTATATCAGCCATGATATAATAACATGTTTAAACATTCTGTAAGTAAGGAAGAATTTTAATGGGTGATAATGGTGGAAGCTTATGGTATAGCTTGTGACTAATTTTGCAATGGCTGTGGAAAGGGTATTTGATGGCTCAGGGAACTCAGGGGCTCTGGATCATTTTACAAGGCAACAAAAAATAGTGGTTTACAGTCCAATAACTATATAGTGATTTATCTGCTGTAGATTTTTCTTCAAGTGTGAGTGACAGAAGACCACAGCCATATCTAGCCACCTTGTAGGGGAGGCAAAAGGCTGGACAGATAGGGAAGCCAATCTTCCCACAGAGCAGGTGTCTGGTTAAAGCTAGGTCTTGCTGGGGCATTGAGAAGATATAGGAGTTTTTTGAGATATATGGCTAGGTGCTATGAAGACATGAAGTGCTGTGAGAGTGTTGTCTTTGTTATTTTGCATATGTTAGTAAATCTAAAAGGCTATTAATCCTGTTGCTAATCTGATCTCTTTATTTGCCAAGTGCAAGCTCTACTTTCAACAGCATCCTCAGTAGCAGAATATTTATTTAGTCTGTAACAGAGAGACATTGCTATTTGCTTTTCTCACTATTTGTACAGAGCTGGTTATAAGAGGAAACCTTTTGCATTATATTATTCACATTGGTTTTTGGAGCTAATTTTAGGACTGCTCCTCACTTACAACTTGGCTTTCTTTTCTTTTTCCATGAAGTGAATAAATGTACTAGGACCCGCCCTCACTCCTCTGCATGGGAGGTTAGCAAAAAGCCCTTGCACAGAAAGGAGCTCCCCTGATTTTGAGTGCCCTGCCTAGGGGACAGGGGATGAGGTGTTGCTACAGCTGTTCCAGTAAGGCCCTTGGCCACAGGCTGCCTTTCTGCTGCCCTGCACAGCGCTGGGGACGTGGTGCCGGCGGACTGTGGCTGTGCTCCGGGAGATCTCCCTCGCTCCCATGTAGCAGAGGTTCTTGGAGAAGATTCTTGGGCAAGTGGTCAGACTGCTGAAGTTTAGACAGCTGGAAACGTATCTCTCTGGACTCCCTTCAAAGCTAGTGAAGAGAAATAGGTCCTCTGAGTCACCTCCAAAGGAATTTGTTCCCTTCCAATTACTAGGCAGCACACTTTTTGCAAGTAGGCAGTATCTTAAACACCTAATTTCACTGCTTTGAGTTAGTGAAATCAATAGCCCCTGTATGTACTTACAAGGCAGATTTCGTACCTTGAACCAGAAAATTCACATTATTAAGATCTAGATGACAATGACCAAACAAACAGTTTGTTGGGATGCTGAGCTGTAAGTGTGTGTACTGTTATTGTGTGATCTTTTATTGATCTTCATGGGTCACCGATCAGTTCCAGCAGGGTGGCCAGGGCAGACAGAATGCAGCCGCAAGGCAGGCAAGGTACTACTGGTGTTTATCTGAATTCCATTTTACAATAAAATCGCTAGAAGTTGTATGCCTCAGGACTCCTGGAGGCACTCAAGTTACAGTAAAAGTCTCCAGCAGCTCAAAAGCTCTTTTCTAAAAATATTTCTCTTAAATGATGGACTTCTTTTGCCACTGCTTTGAAGCTACATGTGGGCAAGAAAAGAAAGGGACTGTAGAGCATTAGAAATCCACTCTAGCTTTTGTCACTTAGTGGACGCCTAGGCCTATGTGCTAAAAAACTATCAAGTGCTTCCTTTCCCACTCCACAATTAAATGTCCTTAATGCAACCTCCACTCCCGTGGTGCTGACAGAGGTCCTTGTCTGACCTCTCCCCGTCCACCTCTGTGGAGGAGATATGTCAGAAGGGATGTCTGTACCTGGGAATGGAGCACAGTACTGAGATTCCCCAGCTGGCGGGGATGCTCCCAAGCCAGGTGGACTTGCCAGTTCAAGTCCCAAATCACGCTGACTGAATTCATGTAACGGTGAATCTGAAACAAGGGTTGTGAAACTGGGTGCAGCGTGAACACAGACGGCTTTTGGACCCAAGCGGTGTCATATCCAGATACCTTCCTTCCACCTGCACAGCACTTCTAGTTCGTATTAAGGGGTTCTCTCCAGGCGTCTCTAACTCCTTTAAAGCTCTGCCTGAGATTTTATCATGCTTATGAAGCATAGCACATCCCTAACAGACTGGATAATCTGGCCCTCAGGGCCAGGGAGAAATCAGAGTCTGACCCTTGCATGGGTGGTCGCATGGTGATCATTCATCTCACTAATGAGAATGTTCCACTTAATCTGCTCTGTGTTTTCTAGTCTCTCCTAGTCACCTCCTTTTCCACATGAAACATGAACAGGATTATGACTGAGAGTATTTTTTTTTCTGAGAAGAAAATAAAAAGCTAGAACCAGTCTATAAATAACTGAAATCTGACTGCCCTAATGAAAGTATGCTTCACGTCTATATAAACTAGGCTCTCAGTAATACTTAGTAACAATTTCATATAATACACAGACAAGTCCACATGACAGAGGGTATTGTTCAAGGTGGAAATTGCCTGTATCTACACCTCTGTAGAAGAGAAACAGTTGTGGGAGGAGTGTATAGATGTGACATCAAACTTGGCATTTTTGATCTTGATCACAAACTTGAAGGGTGGGTGAGGTAAGCAATTCTGTAGCCAGAACAATGGCCAAGGAGAATAGTATGCTGGTCATTCCAGTATTGACTTTGTTACAGCTGAACTAAAACACAGCTTGGAAGCAAGAAACTAGGAAAAAAAAAAAAACCACAAAAATGGAGGCAAGGTGCAGGAAGAAAAGGGGGAGAAAACTCCTATACTTAGGAAGACTGCTGCAAAAAGTTTAACGTTAGGGGCTTTTCCGGGGATGTTCAAGTCATTTGAGACGAGTTCTCACTTGCAGGGAGACCTCATTCTGATCTCTCCTCATGTTCTCATGCTAGGGCCTAGGTAAGGAAAGACTCAGACCTGAGGAGCACAGCAGTTCATGTCTTTCATTAGACCAAGTTGTTCGGGTTTTTTTGTGAAAATTGAAATTTCTAGGAAGTGAGAGGACTTTGTAGGACAGCTGCCTACGGGCATGAGAATGCAAGGAGAGCCTGACAGTTTTTATTTCTGGAAAGATCCTTCTAGCCACTGTTGTCACTGCCGTTCTCTTCTCTTTGACAGCAAGGGCAAATACGACCATGGCTCTGACTCCTGGGCACGGAGCAGTCTGCCTGCAGCTCCGCACTCCAGTGGCTTCATGCCATTAACCTAATTGTATCAGACATTGGAACCAGTGCAGCCTTTGACTTATATCTCTGACTGGTAAAACTACATTAAACTTTGTAAAACTGAGCAATCCAAAACAAGTTTTCTGTGGGCATCTGCATTAGTAATTAGATTAAGGAACAGATTGTGAATGTACTGAATTTGGTCAATGTCTTGGCAGCAGCTGGCTCATTAATGGAAGAAAAGATTTAAGCAGTTAGGCCCATAAAATGAATGTTCACATGACTGTGTTATAACTATAGATTAAAATAAAACCCAAATAAAATATTAATTCAAATTTTAGCCATCAGACTGGCATTCTCACCTCTTCCCATACACCAGACTCCACTCTGTGTATGTGCATTTTCTGCTTGCAAAATCTGAGGCATCTGCAAATCATGGAAAACTGAAAATGGTTAGTATAACAAAAAGATGCTATCTATAGAAGCTTACCACATATTTATTATTTACAGTTTTCCATTCAATAAACACAACCCCTACCACAGAAGGCAGTGATGAAATACAGTGACATTGTCCTTCATTCCATGCTGATACCATTATCAATGAGACTTTTGCTTCTTTTCTCCAAATGGCTTACACATTAAATCGTACTTCTTAAAGGGTCACTGCCAACCTGGATGGATTTGGTTTCAGAAACAAATTCAAAGTATTTTCAGACAGTACAACCACTCATGATTCCTGCCAGTGGGTGCTTTTGTTGTTTTTTTGCATTCAACTATAGCTTCTTCCCTTCTTTGTTACTATATAAGAGATGTATACAAGCTGAATATTATTAGTTCAAGCTATCATCCTGTAATGGTGAAGCTGAGGCGAGCTTAGCCAGAAACTCCAGCTGGTGCAGGACCATGCCCTAACCCAAGGGTAGTATGCTCCATAAGGAATGAACGGGAATGTGTACACAAAGAAACCATGCCCAAGCCCAAGATTTTCTGTCCCTTTCAATTACAATAATCTCCAGCGTTACTTGTGGTAACACCAAACAAACAATTTTCCCGGAAAAGCAATTTTTTTACAGTGCCTTTTTAAAGTTCAGACATACTACATTTAGACTTTAAGTAGTTTGTCCCACTGAGATAACATGTATATGGTGTGGGCTAGCTCATAACACACGGGGCATTCTCCTTGTAATAAGCAATAGTATTGCTTGTTACAATGCAATTGCTTTACAGAGGTGGTACATCTTCCCCTTCCTGCCCCAATCCACAAGACAGACATCCAATGAAACCAAGGAGGACTATGAAACAGATTGACTCAAATGAACAGAAGGGATTAATGACATCTAGAGTAATGACAGCACAATCCTAACCCCAAGCAGAGCCCAAGAGAAAAGAGCTGCCTGTGAAGCTCATGAGAGGGTTGGTTTTGCTATCTGTGTTACACACAAATCATTTGCAGATGACAATGTGCAATTCCCAGGTATGTTATCATGAAAACAAATCTATAGAAGTTTTTTTTCCTAACCTGTACTGATCTGTGCTAGCATGTACCAAATCCTTGACTGCACTGAATGTGTGTAAATCCTTTGAATTAGCTTATCTATACCAGCTCAGGGCCTAGACTTTAAGAGCTATGCCTATACTGGTAGATGAAACAGGTCCATGGCACCATGGAATCATGACTAACCTGCTATTGTCCGCACTGGCTACATGCTTTTCAGCAGTTTTAGCTTGATCATATGGAACTTCTTCAAACAGCGCCCATCACAGTTTGGGCAATAGCACAGACTAGAGATCTCTCTGTCTGGCATTAAAGACAAAGCCAGATATTCTGGGGGGAAAAAAGAATTTATTTAGGTAGACATAATCCGTGCTATGTCTGTTGCCCTCAGAGCCAGGGGTCCGACCTTTCACTATCTGAGGTACCTGCGCAGATGTAACCTCACATGCCACTGACTGACATGCACACCATCTAATCTAAACTGTTCTGCAGTTTAGTAGTACTACAGACATTAACAGTTGTAGTACTGTGTGTGAGAACAATCACAGGATAAACAGCAAGATTGCATCAGATTTTCTCAATTTTATTCAAAAAATAATTGGAGAGCAAGAAACAAGGAACTTCATTCCTTTGCCTCTGGATCTTTCCTTAGGCTTATAAAAGTAAGGACTAAAGACACATGAGCATCAGAAATTCTTTTCAGGAATAGCCTTCTGAGTTTCTAAGCAAATTTTTATAAACTGTGTTTCCTGTTTGCTTTGTCTAAATATTGAAATGAATTTGCTATCTGCTAAAACAGTAGAGTTCTCAGCATTTGACTTGGCACTTGGGAGCAGAAGTATCTCCCATTGATTTCATTGATGTTGGCTAACAGCCAACATCAGTTTTCTTCAAAAGCAAATTCTGAGTTCATAATTGTGAGTATTCAGCAGTTCATATCCCATTACTAAAAGCTACTTCCCCAGTCAGAGAATGATCCCATGAGAGCCGTATATCCTAAACACCTTGAATGCTGAACATAAAGATTCAGAGTGAACAGTTCGAAAATAGGATGTAAAAAATATTCATTCATAGGAAGTATTTGGTGAGAAATTTCTTACAGTAACAACTGAAAACTCACTCTTCATTCATGTGGTGCTTGCAACCAGAAACGTTGGAGGAAACTCAGAGTATATAGCCACTCTTGATGTTACGTCCTGGGACCTCAATACTGTGCTGGGGAGCTCAGTGGTGTCGAAAGTAATAGCTTTCAGCAGGCTTTGCAACCCCAACCATATACCACCGGTGATACCCCCCTGTGCTGAGACTGGTGGGAAGCAGTCACCCCGTTCTCTTCCCTTTGCTTGTCCACGGCTCATCCAATCTAGCTCCCTATTGTTAGTAAAGATTTACGTAGCCCTAGCAATCTCTACAGTTTTATCTGAGAATGCCTTCCATGTACAAATCAGTGAGCTAAAGAAATGCCTGAGCCCAGCGAATTGTCACTTAAATTTCTGACTCAGTGTAGATAAACAGCTCACCAAGAAGCTCGAGTGTGCAGTTGAACGGTCAGGAATCTAACAGAGTAACTCTGGAGGTCAAGGCTTCCATCTAGTGGTAAAACTTAAAGGTGCAAAAGGAGCAGTTCATTGGAATAAGGATCCTCGTGAGGTCCTTGTGAGCATCCTCCTTCTTGTTCCAAACTGTAACTGAGGAGAAGGACAAGAAAATATAAGGAGGAAAAAAGCCAGGCAACCCACAACATCTCCGAGGTTTGGGAGGAGCAGTGTAGTTCAGGCAGGAAGGGAGGACAGTTCTCTGGGGTGGGTGTTGTCTTTTACTTAAAGCCAGGCAGGACATTCTGCAGATGTACTGGCAGTAGTTGGGCGTACTGCATGAGCTGTGAGCTGCACGGTAATCTATATTTTCAGATTTCATTTTTCAGAAAAAAATGTGACTGTCATGGAGGGTGAGGAGAATGACAGTTTCCAGGTTGCGATCATCCTGTCAAGAGTTCTTGATAATCTTTTTTCTCTCACATGGTTTAGAACTGTAATCTGGCTCATAAATCACTTCTGCAAGGATATGCCAAAGAGATGGAACAAATAGAGCCCTTGCAAACTGTAATGACATTACAGTCTCTGCAACGGCAGTGAACTCTGTAAAGAAAGAGGTCTGTGACCTTGTGGAGGTTGCTTTTGCAAGATTAGTCTACTGCTTTTCCACCTACCCGCTCCCCCCCCCCCCCAAAAAAAAACCCAACAAACAACAAACCAAACCCCAAACCAAACACCCAACCACCACAGAACAATTCTTGATATCCACAGGCACAAATCCAGACACACTGTGGAGGAATCTAAGTGCATATTTCATAAGTACATCAATAGCCATAACCATATTCACTATGCAAAAAATGAAGAACAGTGACACTTGAGTGATAAAAGATAGTGTTATGCATACTGTTGAAGTCAATAAGGTGAACTGAAGTGAATTAAATTGAAATATCAACTCAGTTTCTGCTGCCTCATGTTTTCAGACAATTGGATTTCTCTTTATGCAGGAAGAATTATGGATGATAGATTGCAGTTAATTTCCACTGCAGCAAATTCTTCTGGATGTTCCTGTTGTATCTGCTTAGCTCCAGTGGATGTGTAAAAGATCCTCCATGAAGTCCTTGCTGACTGTGTTTTGACTCAGAAATGCAGTGACCTTTGCTTGCTGCCAGCTCTGGCCACGATTTAATCTATTACTTTGGCCTGTGCACTTTTGTAACTACCACAGTTTCCTGGAGATGCTTTTTCTTAATAATGGTGTTAGAAAAAATCACAAGAGGAATGCTGGCTACCTCAATCCTTTCCATTCTGACGGTCCCTTTCAGTTTGTGCCGATGCCCAGATTACAGGCCTGTAAGACTGTGCTGTTTCTGTTCACTGGAGTTCACATAAACGTTTCCTTCTGTTTCAGTTAACCTCCTGCCTGACCTGGTGGTCTCAGAGAAAAACATATTTAGCACCTCCATATTTTGCCCGCCTTGTTCTGCCCGATTTCAGGGTGCAGGCGTAAATCTCCATGTTCCCCTGAGCATAGCATAAGCTGACTTGCAAGCTTCGTGAATTTAATGAGTAGTTTAGCCTGGAAAGTGTCATTTGGCTTTGCAGATTGCTGCAAACATCTTGCTAAGCTGCAAACCCAGTTCAGCATACATGCCCACCTGCACCTATGTCTCCCAGTGTTTTTTCTGATCTGACTGAAATCTTACCCAGGTACCTTTCCTGAGACTTTTCAGGTTGCTTTAAGAACATGAGTAGATAAAGATTATTTTTGTCTTACTTCCTTTAGTATTACTGGTGAACCATCTCAAAGTTTCTTAAAACTTCTGAACCCACTGCAAGCAGTGTCTGCTCCAGGGACACCTCAAGTGTCCACTTTTGCAAGTTGCCAAAGGGCTTCACGTATCCTTTTTGAATCCAGATATTCCAGCAGCAGCTACACTGTGCCCAACAGGCTGGTGGCAGGTCTCTTTACAACTTCTGTGCAGCCGCTGCTTTAGGATGAGATTTTTTTTCCTCATATTTAGATCCCACATAGTAGGTCAGCTACTATGGAAGATGTTGTTAATTGATTGAAAATTCCTGGGAGGATGTAAATGAACTCTCTTTGCCTCAGCAAGTAGCCACAGCTCTAAGGAGTGTATGATTTGACTGTTCACAGTGGGTATAGGGAAAATGCTTTTTGAAGTTTAGCTTGAAGGTGGTAGGAGAGGCTGGATAGCCACTTCTTCTTCTCCTTCCCCCACCTTTTCAATGTGTCTTATTGAATACTGACTGGCAGGGCTGCGTTACAAGGGCAGTGGAAGGGTAGGTGGGAAATGAGTAGAAGCAGAAGATCAAACTAGCCGAGGAGAAAGAATTCATGTTTACCAGCAACAGTCTTTCCTGTAAAAACTGGCAAATGAGCAAGAACAATGTGGAATCTGAATTCTCCCACTTCTTTACTGACAATTCAAAGGCAAAAAAACTACTCCTGCCAGTCCTGGTTAATAATCCCCCTGCATATTTTGGTTGCTCCCCTTCAGAGAGCTACTTGTTATCAGTAAGACTCTTCCATCCCAACAGTGCATGGAGTGATTAACAGCAGTTGTTGGAGCCGGCAGCTGGTGGTGTGCTCTCATAGTGGTGATGGTATTGTAGGACTCCGTCCTTGTAGGTTGTCATTGCAGGTGTAGCTGGTGTATACTGAGAGAGTCCTGACTGGCTCCTTGTATTCTTTAGCATGACCAGAGTTGCTCCAATTGGAAGCTTTTGCAGGTGCTGAAGGAGACATACCCGGAGATACGTTCAAGAAACATATAGGAAAGAGAATAATTCCTTTTATTAATTATGTCATGGCAGCAGGGGCAGGGTCAGGGGAGGACCACTGTGCATTAGGCTGTATACAGATACATTTTTCCCCAGGGACATTGTAATCTCAGCAGAAAAATAGTTAATATGCTCAAAAAAACTATTGGGAAGTGCTCAAGATGTATTTCTCTTTCTTTCCATCCTCCCTAGTGCTCATATGATATCTCACTTGTACTGAGTCTCTCTTTCTCGGATATCCTAGCCAAACTGCTCCTTCTTTGCTTCTCCAGTTAAACTAGTCTTTGCCCTTATTCATTTGCTTAGCAGAGTAGGAAGGAGATAGAAATGGGAAGTAGGGATCCAAGGATGCCTATGAAAATGTCTGTAGGTATTGGGGGTGGGCCTTACCTGGAGATGACTGATATGGTCTGACAACTCTGTGACTTACCAAAAGATCCAGACTGTCCCCTCTCATAAATCATCCTATGGACTTCCTTTATGGGAAGGATGAAGAGTGTATTAGAATTTAATTGGAATGAGAAACAAATGATCCAGTTAAAGATCAAGACAGACAGGTCATTTAAAAGTTTGTCCTCTATAAACTAATTTGAAGAACTGCTGCTTGCAACATGCAGTCCTCATTGAGCTATCAGGAAGGAATCTTAGCTATTTATCACATTCTCCTGGCAAAGACTTTATCAATGGGTGATGGATGTGACAGGCAACAAGCTAGACATCACCATAATTCTTCAGCCATCTTTGGAACAAAAGACTCAAGAGGCGAGACAATAACTAATCCAACAAAGACTAACAAAGCTTTGAAAGGTCCTAACAGTGTTTCTACTAGAACAACATGAATTCTTCCAATGAAACAAGGAAGGCCAACTGGTTGTCCCCTGACCCTGTGTGACAGAAGACAAGACAAAGTTCCCTTGTCAAGCTTGTCACAGAGATGGAGTTTTTAATGACAGCAGGGTTATTCGAGGAAACAAAGGGAAAGAGGAGGCTAGATACAGCAGGGGATAAGTGTGGTAACCTCTCAACCTCTGAAAAAGCTGCCAGGCAACAGCTATAGAGATAGCTCTAAAGCAGGGGGTGTTTCACTAGAGTACATTTTATTGCTTGGTCGTACGATGCACACACAACTTTTCCCAACAGTGATGCCAGGATAACAAATTGAAAAAAAAAAAAAAAAATTGACTGATAACTCATTTGTGTAATCATTTCCTAAGCATTTATCTGTACATGAATGGCATTTCTCTATCTTCTCATGCCTGATAGGAATGCAGTCACTACTTTGGTTGGTCACAGTCAGTGCTTATGTTGCAACAAAACCTATTCAATGAATGCAAATTTTTCATGTGGTGAAAATTCATGGAAAATATGCAGGGTTTAAGTCAAATGGAAATACTTAAATTAAAATTTAGATTAGATGGAAATATGATGCTCCAGATTTACAAAAAATTCTATTCATCCTCTGACAGGAGCCTCCATTTTCTGACTCAGCTGGTTTTGCAGGTCAGTGTTGCCTGGGTGACAGCACAGCTCAAGCATGTACCCTTAAAAAAAAAAGATCACCGTTAAATCTGACATGGGCAACACATCTAGATTTCATTGCATTTACATCTAAATCAGCTCAAATGAAAATCTTTATCTTCATTCTTGGGAAACTGATGTCTCCAGTTTCATGCCTCAGAGAAGCAATCGTAGCTATTTCAAATGCATGGTATCAGAATTGCTCTCCTTTCCCATACTTCGAGAACTTCCTGAAAGAGGAAGAATTTCAAGCAGTTGCTGATAGCAGTTCTGGGGAGGCAGAACTCCTCCAGACTGTTACCTTCATGGGCTGAAAGAGAAGAAACAAACATTCCTGAGGATTCTTCTTTGTTTGATAACAAGGTCCATTCTTCTTCCATCTTCCCTTTTAGTCAATGAAAGGTAGGAGTCCTGTGGTATTGCACCTCTAATAGTGGATGTTTCTTGACATCCACCAAAAGCACTGACATTCAGCACCTGATCTATGATTTGGGAATGCCCCACCATCTAATCTTTTCAAGTATGTGTGGTCTTTGAAACAGTAAGTGTCATGACAACCACCATATACAGGTATAAAACCTTGGGATGTTATTTTTTTTTTAGTATTGAGCTGTGGTCTCAGCATTCCTGCATTTGTTGATTTTCTCTTAAATCTCTAGAGATTGTGTATTTTTTTGTGTGTCTTTGCAGAACTTCAAAGGAACATATGAAGTGGTAAACAGTAAGTGACTAGGGAATAAAGTGTAGATACCTGTTGTGATGAATTGTTTACTCTGTTTTCCTCTGTTTTGGACTGTTTCAGTTAGCTCTCTCCAAACAATCTACTCTTTTGTGTAGCTGTATATAGACGTAGCAGAGTTCAACAGAGATTGACAACAGCACTTTAGTTTCTGAATTATCTAAAATAACACAAGGCTTAATAACTTTATAATCCACTCACATATTTTATAAGTGTGGATTTTTTTTCTTTAAAAGCAAAGAAAGTGTTTTCACTTTAATTTTTTAAATATAATAAAATATATTATCCTGAATGAGATACAAGAGCTTGATACAACTTTATGACAGAGAAAGAATACTTAGTCATCTACAGTTTGTCAAAGTTTTTCTTCTTTGGCATCAGAGCTTTACTTTGTTTCAAGGATGATTTGACATCCCTTTGTATCAGTCACTTGTGTGAAATGTAACTATCAAGTAGATAGATTTGTATGCATGATATCATGTTATTCTGGAGATAACTGCATTTTGACAAATAAGTTATTGTGAAAAACTTAAAAGATATGTAGTTTTCTTTTAATTGTATTTATCTATAAATTTGATTTTCTGGGATTTTGTTCAATTGTATATTAATTTAGTTAAACGGAACACATATGTTGGATTTTATAACTTGATTTTCCTACCCAGTCATGATGGCTCAGGAATTGCCAGAATGCCAGGGCTAGGTAACAAAAGCAGTTTTGGGAGTGATTGGGTGGTGGTCTATAGAACTTAGATCACTCTGCTAGCTACAAAGCAGACAGAAATATTGAAAGCAGTAATAGAAAAAAAAAGTAACTTAAAATAAGAAATATTGAGTAAGTGAAGTCAGATTCAAGTAGCCAAATGAACAAACAAGGTATGAGCATTGCCTTGTCAAAGTTAGTAATCTTAGATGCCATTAAATATTTAGTGTGGTCTATTTGATTAGTGTGGTCTATTTGATCTGTTTCTCACAAGGTCCTTCTTTGGGAGGCCTTTATTTATGATTTAATAGCTGCCTGTGAATTTGGTGCTTTGAATTAACAGACTAAATATTCTTCTTCAACCAAATTTGCCATTTGATGAGTGTCCTTGTGCAGAAGGAAATCATTCTTGAATAAGACCGTGGTTTTTAATTACCAGCCATCTTAGATAATGGTAGCATATTCGGTCCCCAGCAGTAACACTGGGGAAGAGACCTGTGATCTGTGGTGGCTGAATTATAATTGCCCTGCTATTTACTTAAATAGGGACACTTACAGGTACTCGGGGACCAGAGTTTGACTATAAATAAATAAAGCACTACTCAGGAAACATGTTTCAATGCAAATGCCTTATAGGAAAAACCTTAAAGAGACATAGGGCATTCCTCTTCTCACAAAACACACTAGAGACATTTATGACCTTTAAATATATCCATTATTTTGTCCTTTAATTTTCTAAATCCATGGAGCTATTTAAATTACAGTAGATACTCTGAAGAAAACAAATTAATATTCATTTTTACAATAGGAGAGGAAGATTGTATATTCCCACTGTCCATAACCAATGCATAGAATAAAATATTCATGTCTGAAATAATTGTAAATGACCCTTCATTACTCCAAATGAAATTCTAGTATATAATGCAGCTACTGTATTGTCTCATGCATTTATTAAACCTTCCTTATTTTAACACCACCGTGAATAATGGGAACCACACATATGCTGGCACAGAATGAATGTGGCCCAGCAAGCTTTTTAAAAATTGGGAATGAACATGCTTGAAATTTAGAACCCGAAAGCTTTTTTTAAATTAGTGAGATGTCAGCATATGTTTTAAGTACTTAGTTGAAGCAGGATAGGAAAATCTATGGCCCATATGAAATGTTTTTCATATCACAGTGTATGTCATCAGATTTACTCTTCACAGATGTATCTTTTTCTGTAGTTTCATGAACAGAATCTTGGGGTTTTTTAGGGTTTTTTTTGCTTTACCCTGTAGCTCTTTGTAAGTCCAGATGAGCTTAGAAATCAATCTGCTATTGAAAGGCAATGTCTGATCCTACAAGCGGTTGCTCGGTGGAGTTCTCATTGACCTTACTGACTCAACTCTTTGTCAATAATTCCTTGAGCTCCCACTGATTTTCTTGAATCACAGGTTTTGTGACTATGAGGTCACTTAGAGTACCTCTCTGAGGCTCACTGGTATTGTATCATGTCTATAACCAAAGAAAGACCAGTATCCCATGTAGCAAATCTAAGTAATTTTTAATAGGATTATTATGGAACAATCTCATTTTCGTAACTTAGTTAGTAAACATAGTGTCTAGAATGACTATGACAGATATTTATCTCACTCATTCAGGACAATAAATTAAAATACCCGTGTGGCCTTTTGCTCTGAAAATGAAATCAATCTGTAGATGGAATTATTATTATTATTCTATGCTAGTATTGATGGCGAGAAACTTTCTCCATCTCAGACATGTAATTCTGGGGAGAGATCTCATCGTTTTTCATAGTTCTAATGGTCTATGCTAGCATAAAGTCATCTTAATCTATTACCTAGCTGTGGGATTGAGTAGGACTTTGGAGATAATCAGTAACAGAACACCTCTATACAAGTACTAGATCTCAAGCAGCTGAAGGTATTTCAGAACAATCTCTAGGCTGCTCTCAGCTGCAGTGGGAATCGTGTCTATGCTAGTATTAGAAGGCTGAAAAAGTGGCAAAAAGTTAGTTTGCCTCAATTTTTAGTTATGTTTAGAAATGTATAGCTACATTTCAACTGTAGCTATAAGTAAAAAGCAGGAAGTACATGTTTTAAGGTGGTTGTGGTATATGTTTAGTATCCAGTAAATCAGAGTTCCTGAGGGAATGGATGCAAATTTATATTAGAACCTATCTTTTCTGTTGAGATCCTACAGCTCTTAGGATGCATAAACCTTCAATTGGCACTTTCAGTGACATTAGCAGAAATTTGCTCAGTAGAGTCTGCAGCTTGATACTCGTTGGCTTTCAAAATAATTATTTTCTCAAGCTTAATTCTTGAGCAGGATGAATTATCAAAACTCTTTTGAAAATGGTAAATCTGGTCATTCCTGCTTGCTTTTTAAAAGTTGTTGATTGTCTTAGCCATGAGAACCGACCAAATTTGCTATCTACTTATCTCTAAAGCATACATCATGTTGTCACACAGTCACAAATAGTAGCAATGCTCGAATATGCCAATAATAGTCAATGTTCTCAGTAGCTTTCAACCAAAAACCAGTCATCAACACTATTATATTAAATGTTCTTGCATTAATCTAGGAGAAGAACTCATGTGGAAAGATATAAATTTATTGCTTTCCATCTGCAATATTTTGCCAGATGAGTACTTTGGAAGAGTGTTTTCTTTTACAGCATCCCTTACACAAGGCATCTTTGTATTGAATGTAATAGAGCCTGACATCTGAATCCACTTTGTTCCCAGCAGTGCTGTGGTGTCAGGTAGCTGTAGCCATCTCCCGGTTACCGTCGGGTGAAACCCAGAGCGACTTCTTTCAGCAGCCGAACTCCACCCGACGGAAACTATTCTTCCCCACTCAGACTTGTGTCCCTGTCGAGGCTGATCTCAACAAACTCTTCCAAAAAAGCGTCCCCGCCAGGCTGCGGGTCCGCGCCTCCGGGAGGCGGCGGGACGCTGGGCGGAGGGCGGGAGCGGTTCAGCACCACGGTCAGCGCCCGGCGCCCGCCGGCCGGCGGGGAGGGGGAGCGCGGCGCTGGCGCGGCGGGGACAGAGCGGCGCGGCGGGGACAGAGCGGCGCGGCGGAACCGTGGGAGAGGGAATTTCTACCTCCATGCTGATTTTTTTTTATGGGAGCGGCAGTCAAATAAAAGGTCAAAGCATGATATTTGACCTCCTGTACTATATTTTAAACCGAGGAAAGGATAAAGCTATTTCACTGGCACAAATGGAATAGAAAACACGCTCCTGCGTTACCATCGTGCTCTTCACAGTGTATTAGACTGAGAGCAATTTGTGCAGCAATAGGGGTTTTTTTCTCCTCATTACAGTAAGCGGCAAAATTGTCTGTCTGCTGAGGGCAAGAGTAACAGCTGCTGATTGCCAGATCTAAGGTTAAATTAAGGAGCTGAAAGAGAAAAGGTATAAAGGGAAGTGACACACTATGTTCAAAAAGATCCATTCTATATTTCACCCCAACTCCCACCGAAGAAATGTGACCGATGACATCCCTTACTGTGATGGCACAGGTTCTGCGGTGAGATTGATCCGCAGCACTTCTATGTACGTCCTTGGAGGGGAGCAGGAAAAAGTTAGTGAACCACTAAAAAAATGCAAAAGTACAACCAGCATCGACTCTTGCTTCCAGCCAAAAGAGGAAGACAGAGACTGGATGTACTCTAAGACGCAGGACTGCTTGAAGTACTTACAGGATCTGTTAGCCTTGAGGAAAAAATATCTTGACAACATCAATAACTTGAAATCCATGCATATGGCTTCAGATTCCCCAATGTCCACAAAATCATCTAAAACTGGAAAGAAGCCATTTCTTCCACTTGCTTCCAAAGAGTCTTCTAAGGTAATTCCTAAGATCTTTTGCCTTGTGCTTGGTCTTAAGCCGTGAAGCAATTAGCTGTATGACCTATGTTGGTTTTCTGCTTTATTGATCTCAGCCGGTTGTCTTTTTACTGTTACAACATTTGAAATGCTGCTAAGTACCTTAAGATTATTTCTGAGTAGTGTGAAATTAAGTATGAATGACTGTCATGGAAAGAAATGTATATGTCTATGTTTGTTTGAGGGGAGAGAAGATAGGAGAAGGAAAGAGGTATGAGAGTATGGGAAGTATCTGAAAACATATTATGAAAGAGTGAGCTGTTCTCTCAATACTCTGACAGGCTACTTAAATGCCTCAGTATTCACCACTGTGGTTATTTATAGCTGTTAATGATTGACAAGCACAGTAATCCCTAAGTTTACTGGCAGCCCTTTTATTGGCATAAAATTACTTACACAAACTAATCGTAAATTCATTGAAACAAATAGGATTTTTTCTGCCTGATCAGATAGCTCACCAGTGCTGCATTTAACATCAGTGCAAGCTCTCCTGATAGGCTATGAAGGTATGAGGAATTCTTAAGAGTTCCTTTCTTTGATAATTAATAAGTTGGCAGGTCATTTTGAGACAGTATAATTCTTCACCTTTTACTGTAATGATGCCACAAAAACAAAACTGAAATACTATCTTTGGTGCAGACTATTTCTGTGTATCCTAGAGAGAAAAGCGCTGCAAAGCTTCCTCCTGGTTGCAGTTTATAGATTGCATGTCTCTAGACAGTTCAGTCATTAATATGGCTCTCGACTTCATTCAGTCAGGACAGAGGAAAGGATTGCAGCAGGTGGGGTGATCTGTTTAGGTAACACAACTACAAACATGACTTTGACAGCAGACTCACAGGTTACCCAGTGCAGTCTTTAAACTGGATACTGATGGGGATGGTGGGAAGAAGGGGTGTATGACTGACTTACTGATTAGGCCAGGTAGTCTATACCAAAAAGTTGTTACCACATTTAAATGTTCTGTCACAGCAGAATGTCAGAATGGCTAAAGCTGAGCTCTATTGCAGGCATTGCTTAACCAAAGGACAAGGCTCATGTGTTTAGGGCTAGATACCACATTTTTTAATTTTATGTTTTGATCTAATACCCATTCAGTCAGTGGGAATTTTTCATTTGCTTTTATTGGGCTTTATGTCATCTTTTTAATGCTTTGAACAGTGACTCTCAGAAGCTAGGAATGATAGTAGGAAACAATACTCAGCTCAGTGGGCTGGAGAAGATGATAGATTTTATAAAGACATTACTATTTAGGGCCAGGGAAACATCCAAAGAGAGTCACTGAGATATAGGAGAGTGTCCTGGTGGTGCCAGGTGCCAGAATATGAATCTCAACACTATAGATACAGTTTGTGAACTGATTTTGTGCACTGTCACACAAAGATTGGCTTGAGGCAGTGGAGATTTACAGCATGCCAGTTCCCTGATGAGCTGAGCAGTGATGTAGTGGAGCAGTACCTGACTAACCATCAGGCAGGTGGGAAAAAAATGAGTGCAAAAGGGTACTAAAACCATGGACCAGGAGGCTGGGAGATAAATTCTGCACAACTAGGCTTCATGCAGGTTTGTGAATTTCTGAGATTTGCCACTGAAAATAGCACTTAAGAAAAATGCCAAAAGTTTAACTTGGGTTTGGCAAACAAGAGAATCTCCCATAGGCTGAGGCTGAGAGTGCTGTCATCTGATTGTGGCCAGCTAGCTTTAATGTACGACCAGCCCTGGTACTGGCTGGCGTGCTATGTCCCCGAGCTGTCCCCTTAGGAACACACAGGAACATCAACAGGATATGCCACCCTTATGAGTCATTCTTGCCAACACAAATGGCAGGGTCACAGCCGTACAGCCCTGGCTTTGCAAAAGTTAGGGAAAGGCCAAGAAGACTTCTAGAATAGCCAGAATACTCTGCTTCCTAACTACAAATTTTATGTTCACAGACTGCAAGGTTCATCTTATCGACAGGCTTGAATGGTTTTGTCCCTAACTATCTGTGTTAAATTACCTGTCAGTGGAAATTCACTTCTTTCTCCTACCTGCTGCACGATTAATGGGAAGGTACTTTGTCCAGACAACCCTGTCCTCATGGGAGGTTTAATCCAAAGATCCCTGGGGCCTGGACTACAGGCTGACTGTGGATTCAAAATTTGCCAATTGGGTCTAGCGAAAGAGAAGAATAGAGAGGTGTGTCAAATGCTGGAATTACACAGGCATTTCTTTAAAATGTCTTCTAACCAATAAGGGCCTAGTCATAATAGCAGTCACTATTTTCAGTAGATGTGTGGTAGCAGTTATCTTTTAGCACTTGTGAGGATGTCAATCAACCCATAATGTCAGGAGGGGAATAAGCTAGCTCATCTCTCTGCCTCCACAGAATGGGGAGCAAGCTGGTCCTTCAGAGGTGTGATGTACCTTTTGCTTGCATGTTTGAAACCCGAGGTAGTACTTTTCTGACTTGGTGTTGCTGCCTGGCAATACACCTAGTTTGGACTGGCAGGGGAAATATATAGCCCTTCATTAGGTAGAGCCTGGCAGGAAGTATTCATCCCACATGGATCTACAGCATTACTAACCGAGGCTTTATGACTGCTTCAGCATTTATAGACAGGCATTTGCTTTGTATCAAGACAGCCTCCTAATTTTAAACCCCATGGCTTTCCTGTGGGAATTATCACAGTGTTGAATGACTCATATTTTAGCACACACAGTCCTTTTCCATTTAAAAAAGACTTTAGCAATTCAGATTTGGATTCATTTCACCTAACCCAGGCATTTTAATGAGATGCTTAAATTAGTAACCAAGTTACCCCACAATCCCTCTGCAGCTAAGAGAAAGAGCTGCCTGCAGAGGGGAATTCAGCCTACCTAAGGCCTGACTCATCTTCTGAAGGTACTCGAGCCCTGCATTAATTACAGAAGGAACCCTGCATGACTACATTTCTAATGTGTGTCTCATTAGGTGCCTACTGCTAGGTAGAATAAATTTGTCCACAAAGCCCAGCTGTCACTTAGCCACCTAATTAAGTGGCCTGATACGGGGATTCTGAGGGATTTTATAACACCTGGATAGCAGTGCCCAAGTGGAAGATGTTTGGTGTTGAGCATGTAACAAGGTGGATTTTTGTTAGACTGCTGTCTGGCTTTCTTTGATGACTACAAACTATGGAGTAATCTGGACCTGTGTCCTTTTCTGACATCTTGAAGTATGGAATCAAATACAATTTTTGCAGCTTCCTTATACAGTTTGCTTATTAAGATGCATTGTGCCCGACCCTTCGCTAACTCTTTTTTTCCCCCTATCTGATCAACAGGCACCCATGGAGAGAAAAGGCCCACAGTCCAGTTCAGATGTAAGAGAAGCAATAGCTTTCTTCGACTCAGTTATTGCAGACCTGGATTCAGAGAGACGGCGGAGAGTTCCTGATGTGGATCTGCCAAATGTGGATGTTGACTTTGATGGTGCAGTATAAACCAGCCAAAATATGATTACTTTTGGTGTGCAGAGGGTAGAGGGAGGAGTGCCATTGTTAGACCATGTTTGCTTATTTATTGGACACAGTTTTCCTCCAAGTTTTGCTTCCCAAATCTAGGACCATTATATGCAGTATGTGAAACTACAGCAATACATTGCTTGTTCCCTGTTGAAAGGGTGCAACTATTTTATGTGTGGCCATTACATGAGCAAGTGTAACATGTGTAGTGCTGGAATAGTGCTTGCCCTCTGCCCAGGGCTGAATTCCACCCTTGCATCGCTACCCTGAGCTGTCTTTGGAGGAGACATATAAAAAATATAAAGATAATTTTTTCTTCATCTGGTTTTCATTTTTCTCATTGAGAAATGGCTGGAAAAAAGCAGTAATTTAGAGATTAGGCTAAATAACAGTACATTGCTGTCAGAAAGGATGGCATTGCCCAACTGAAGATGTGCCCATCTGAGCTTATCATCTATCCTGTATAATCAGTGAAGAGAAACAGACATTTCTTTCCTTTGTCTTAGGCTGAGGTGGATATCTGAAACAGGTCAGATTAGCTGTGCTCTAAAAGTGTGACATACGTATTTATGCTGCAGACATTGAAATACTAGATAAGATGAATCCCATCCCAAGCAACATACTGCAGTGAAACCAGGTTGGCTTCTCAGCATTACCTCCAGGAAGGACCCAGCAGGCACCCTGTTCTCTCACTGTGCATGTAAAAATATCACTGGCAAACTGTTAATGCCAGATTTTCTTCTGTCTTTCAGTTGCTACCAGCACAAGCGAACACAGTTTACATTCAAACTGGATCCTTCGTGCTCCCCGGAGATACTCACAAGATACTGCCCAAACAGCAAAGGCTGCAAACCAGTCTCAAAGAAACAGCCAGCGGAGAACCACTGGCTCTAGGAAGAGGTTGGAAAGACATCCCATGTATTTGCCCAAAGCTGTGGAAGGAGCATATAGCACTTTAAAATTTAAACCCAAAACACATAAGAAAGAATATTGAAAGACTATTCCTTCTTCAGCTGAAGACAGAGTATATGAAATAGGGTATGTAAGACTTGCTTCTTTTTTTTTTACCTCTGACCTAACTCTTACACTCTAGAAGTGATGTGTGCAATCACTGAAGGGTCTTTGTGTGGGACATATTTTAAGTCATGGCTATTTCAATGTTGGACTCATATGAGGGTTTAACTCATCGAGGTCATTGTGCCTAACAATACTGCTTTGTCATTCAGCTTGGGGAGAACTCCAACTTGACAAACCTTTTTTCTAGTGCTGTTATTGAAAGCAGTGATTCAGAGATTGCCTGGTGCAGTATTTTTTCTTCTGACTCCAGTACTGCAAAGCAATTCAAGCAATTCAGCTAATATGTTGGAGCTTTTACACCAGTGTTTCCAACTTCAGAGCAGTGAAGCAGAATTTTCTCCTTTTTTTGCATGTGAAAATCTGTATGTGCCATCATTGACTCTGTGATCTGAGAGTATACAGCAGCACTGAGGTACAAACAGGCCATGGTACAAGCAGAAAAAGCTGCAGTGAAGGAATCAGCATTAGAAACCTGTGTTTTGAGGAATTGCTCCAGTGTGTTTTGAAAAAACAAGCTATCTTGTACTCTGCTTGCTATTGGGAATGGTTCTGGGATACGACGTCAAGGGATTCACTGCATGCACAAATGTATAAAACTTTTTTCATATGGTTACACCACCTGTTAGTTTTCATCTATTTTAACACCCAGTTGCCAAATCTAGACATCCCAGTCTACACTAGAAAAGCTTAATGTCTTGGAGAAGAATACTTTGTTAATGAATTGGAGCAAAGGTTGTTCTCAAGAGCAGAAGACAATTTGCAGACAAATCCACTGCATCAACATTAGATTATACCCAATATTTGGAATTCTGCTACTTCATCATAAAAAACTATATATTAGGAACAATGCAGTCTAGAATTGTTCCTCTTCAGGCTCTTTCATTTTAGAGGTGATATGTCTTCCGTGTGATACTTGGAATGGTTAAGCCCCATACTCTGCCAGTTTTACAGATGTACAGCAATGTAAAAGTGCATAGAAAGTGACAAGAGCTGGCACCCTATGGAAATACTAGCCTATGGCCCTTCAGATAGGGCAATACCACTTATATCACAGGCATCAGTCTGAGCCACATCCCCCAGCTCATGCTTTGTCTTAAGAATTTGCTGAGATGTTTAGGATCAAGCCTTTGCTTACTCTGATTTTTTTCACCTGGTGGTTAGTCAGTGGTTCACGGTGACAGATGGATCATGGCAGCACTGGTATGACCAGATGGTGATCCACTGGTGATTTCTTGTTTCTATGTTCAGTAGTTTTTTTGTCCACAGGCTTGGACAAACTTCCTAAGGCACTGGCCATCAATATAACCCATCTGATTATCATAACCTCCATAAACTTTGTGCCCACCACACAGAACATTTGGCAGGTGGCAATTCTTGCTGATTTGTGTTCCTAGTCTTTGGGACTGAGTTATTCAAACATTCATTTCTGCCACGAGGTGGAAGGACCTATCTCAGATGTCACTGATCTAGGACACTTTCTGTCATGAGATAGGGGAGTGCCAAAAACCAACATGTTCCTCCATTCAGAGCTGGCATCTCCTGTTTGATTTTAAGCATTTTGTTGCTTTTTCTAGTGGTGTTCATGAAGGGGAGGGGTGAATTGTTTCTGTAGCACTTTAATTCTGGAGGTGCTTTTGCCACTCTTTGACTAATCTGTATCCTCTTCAAAATGACTCGTTTAACCAATATCATTGATACATCTTCATGAAGAGTTTAAGGTCTAGGTTTTTCTTCCCTGCTGTTGGTACTTCTAATGGTTAGTCTGTATTCTCTATACAGATAGGGCTGCTGCCTTTGAACCTCCCCAGTCCTGTCCTGACTGCCCTGAACTGAACATCATAACTGTCTTTAAAACTGTTCTGCCATTGACATATGATCATTTAAGGCCAAAACCTACACATTTTTGGCAGCTGTGTCATCCTGAAATCCTTCTCCAAGCAGAATCTCATGCTGAAGTTGCGTAGGAACATTTTTACTGAGTGTGTGGTCACCTTTTTGCTACTAGAACCTGCAACATGGATGGATGCTGTCAGGAAACCTCACCATCTTTTTGAGTTACTGTAACAGAGTTAGGCATGTGCAAAATTAAAATACCGATGAAAGAATAAGATTCTAACGGTGTTCTACCCTGGACTGTGCTTCGTGTTCAGAGTGCCAAGGTTTTACTCATTGGAGTAGCTGATCTTTTTGCTATTGTTTTAAGGATGCACTGCAATGTAGAGAACCAGACTGCTTCAGCATGCTTGACCTTCCCTATGACTTCTTGTCTGTCCTTGTGAAATGGTGAGATCTCTGGTCATCTGCTGTGACAGAGGGTAAGGGTCCCCCTGCTGTCCAGCACACAAACTCCAGTGTGAAATATGTGTTTGCTTTTATGAATAAGAGACAGAAGGGGAAAAAAAGATTTGTAATTTCAAATTGGATTCTGTGATTTTTTTTTTCCTTTTCTTAAAGCTCACTTCAAGCCTGTTATTATCTTAGGAAATTTTAATTAAGCAAATAAAATAAAGCAGTTTTTCTCTGAGAACATTTTCTACCTCCTAGCCCATAAATGCAGGCATCCCTCTTCCCCTAGCATATTAGCCCTTGCGAGCTCCTCACTGGACATGGCTCAGACCTATGGAGTGGCCCTAGCATCTTAGGCTACTCTCTGGGAGGTGGGAGCTGGGGGTTCAAGCCCAGAAGTTGGGTGTTGTGCTACCTGTGCTAGAACAGGGCAGCTGAGTAGAAAGGGAGCAGGAGAGAGGAAAGGGAAGCATTTCCATCCCCTGTGTTAGCTGCCTCCTCAGAGAAGGGCTTAGTGTGGATGACACCACCCTCTGTATTGCCCCGAGACAGAACCTTGCCTAACAACGACAGCTTTCCATGCGGTTTCCAGGAGCAGTCGGTTGCCCTACAAAGGTGCTCCTTGGCTAGTCTGAATTGTACGCCCAAGGCCTTTGGAGTCAGATCTCTCTGCACTGACACTAAATGGACTCTATCTGCCTTGAGTAGGCCCTCTAAATGACCTTGCTGCAACATGCAGCTATTTTCCGGCATTGCAAGGTTGAAATTAAGCACCTACTATAGGTGCTCTGACAATGCAAATCGTACAGAAGAATTATTCATGACCAGCAGAGCTCTGTATGACCTAGATCCCTTGCAGAGATTATTAGTGAGCTCTTTCTGCCATGCCCCCAGGCCCTGATAATGAAGTGCATCAACTAGGAGCTCTATCGATCAAAGCCGCTGTGTGTGAGTGTTCCCCACAGCACTGCTCCCCCAAAAGCTCTTTCCCAGAGCGCATTGGAGTAATAGGCAAGATCTTTAGGAGAGAATCTCTTATTTTGTTGCTTCAAATTCAGCCCTCTAGCCAGCGTCACTGCTGAGCACTAGCTCTGAAGGGGCTATAAATTTCTGTGATGCCACATCCACTAAAGATGCTATGTACAAGAATCCAGTAACTGCAGAGAGGTGAAGTCTGTTGAAGAAATCATGTCCTGGGGGATTCAAAATCATTTTGTCCTTTTGTGCTGAGCAACTTGATATAATCATGATGCACATAAGTGAGCTGAAATTGCAAGTGTCTTTGGCAGAAAGAGAAGAAATATAGGCAGCTAATGGAAAGTTGGCAGCTGGACAAGATGTGCACTCTGGTTTGAATCTTTTGGTGCCATAAAGTTACAATGAAAGCAGAAGGTGTCAGCACCGCATTAAGTAATGCAGGGAGTCCTCCAAGGTAATGCATAGCAAAGATATATAGTTATCTGCTGCTCCAGACTGAATGGGGTGTATAAAATATATTAGATTAGCACCTAGTGGATGTCTTCAAAATTGTCACAGCTGTAGGGCCAGTTTGTAGTTCTGCTTGGGCAAATTCAGGAGAGCGCCTGTTCTGTTTCTGTGGTGGAGCAGGTCCACAAGGAGATGAAAGCAGCACGAAGCTGGCCAGTCACAGCAGGCTATGTTTAGGGGGCCTTTGCCACTTTTTGGGCCTGTAACTCTGAATTATGCCCATGGTAAAGTGGAACCAAGTTGCATCAAGTCAGTGGAATGACTCTTGACTTATCTTGAGTTTAATAGCTAGAAAAACATGTTGTTCTGAAAGAATTTTGAGAACATATGAGCCCAGCTGCTTCAGACCAGTCTGAGAAGCAGAGGGTAGAGTCTGTTACTTGATTAGTAGTAATTTAGTGCATGGTGAAAAGTTTTCTACTAACAGCCTTGTCATATTAAAAAGTTATCCATCTTTTTTAAGGCAAGACCAGGCATCACCACCTGAATGGCTCAGTGATTATGACACCCTGACCCGTGTTAGAAGATGAGGTGACCTATTAGAGAAAATATAAAAAGAATTTATGGAATTAAAAGTGATGTGTTCCACCCCTTTATTGAAGTGAGACTGAGGAGGGAGCAAGACCTCACCAAGAAGCCTACGGCTGCTGCTAGGGAGGCACTGCAAGTGCCACCCAGAAAGTCCCCACTAGAAAGTGCTGGGGACCGCCACTTACCTCAGAGCAACAGCTCTTGAAGGAGATTTCTAGAAAGGGAGCTAAAACTGTCCCTTGGCCACACGGTGGCAGTTCATTCCCAGCTATTCTGCAGCCCTCCTATTTCTCTGATCAGCAGGAGAACTGGGGATGAAAGGGAAAGGGAATTGTTTTGTCCTGCTTCATCAACAGACGGTCAGTGTGTGTGTCTGTTATTCACTTCTAGGCTCCTTAATTCACAAGCATTTGTTTGACAGTTTGCAATTAACATTAGTTTTTTAAATGAGTTTATTCTTCCAGGGAGATGATTTCCTTAGGAAATAAATAACCATGGCATCACAGGAGACACTGAGACCTTAGTAAAACATGTCTGAGATGCTGACCACTTGCCTCTGACTGTCTCTGGAAACAAATGGACAAAGCAATGTCATTGTCAGAAACAATGCACTCTTAGGCACAGAAAATACAAAGGTGGATTAAAAATAATAAGCAGAGGACTTGAAGATTCAGAAGTTCAATCTTGAGATAGGCCTGAGCTAAGAGTTTCTGACCTGATTCTGAAGTTCCTTACAAGGCCCAGGAGAATCAATATCTGAGATTTCCAGCTTCTTGGAGCCTGTAATGCTGTTATTCCAGAATTTGCTAATCCAAGCAGCCCAGTTAGTCAAAAGCTAACCTGCTCCTGCATCAGCTGCTCCTGTGTCTTCCAGGGATATGTTTATATTTAGTGCATGCACGCTAAACTTCTTGAGGTTTTTTGCTTTGTTTTATGCCAAAATTCTCATTTACAGAAAAAAAAAAAAAAGGAATATGTCTTCGCACTGGTTATGACTACACATCAGCAACAGGAACTTTCATTAATACAGATTGTTGTATGATCCCAAAGTGTTCAGATTAATGAGGTTCCCTGCATTAATAAGGTCCAGGTATAACATCAGTGCTGTGACTGCTCACACGCAGGCTCTTAGTCTGGGCTTGCTTGTGGTTTGATGTACGACACTGTGTCCTTGTTAAAAGACAAACACAGTACTGTTGTCTCCAGATACTTGTATGGGGAACAGCAAAGGGAAAGGGGGATTGATCAACAACAACATACTCTGTGCTGTTACTAAGTTAGAGCTAGCTTTAGTATCACTTCACTGTAGAGAATTGATTCATCACATTCTCATCCTTCAATAGTGTTGCCGTTTAACCCCAGTTGGCAACTAAGCACCACATAGCCACTCGCTCACCCTTCCCCCCCCGGTGGGATGGGGAAGAGAATAGAAAAAAAAAAGTAAAACCCATGGGTTGAGATAAAGATGGTTTAATAGGACAGCAAAGGAAGAGAAAATAATAATAATAATAATGATAAAAGAATATGCAAAACAAGTGATGTACAATGCAATTGCTCACCACCCGCTGACTGATGCCCAGCCAGTCCCCAAGCAGCAATTGCTGCCCCCCAGCCAACTCCCCCCAGTTTATGTACTGAGCATGGTATGGGATATCCCTTTCGCCAGTTTGGGTCAGCGGTCCTGGCTGTGCCCTGTCCCAGCTTCTTGTGCACCTGACAGAGCATAGGAAGCTGAAAAGTCCTTGAGTAAGCACTACTTAGCAACAACTAAACCATCGATGTGTTATCAACATTATTCTCATACTAAATCCAAAACACAGCACTCTACCAGCTACTAGGAAGAAAATTAACTCTATCCCAGCCAAAACCAGGACAGTATCCGCCCATCTACGTCATGCCCAGGTCCTACACTTTCCAATACATTCCAATTAATCACCACGACTTCTCCTGTCTTTTGATATATGCACACAGATATCATTCCCTTAGTTTATGGGCCATCCTTCTAAAATGTCCATTGAGTTAATTTCATCCATGACTTTGGGCTCCTTCTGTTATAACAGTCTTTCAGGGCAGGAGAAGTGGTGTGTGGTGTTGGATTGTTGCATGCTGAAGCCAGTTCTGGTTCCACCACTGCTGCACTTTGTTCAGTTTCATCAAAGTTCATTCTTCATTAATATCTGGGTGATTCTTACTGTAATACTGGTGATATAGCACATGGGCTTTCAGCAGGATTTGGACTATTTTCTTCCCTTTCTCAAAAACAGCTTCTGCTGTGTTGCCTCATACAATGATATCAATGCATTGCAGGTGTTCCAGAGCCTCACCCTGTTCCAGTGCGGTGTGGATAAGTCCATGGCACATGGTGGGGCTGTGTTTCCACCCCTGGGGCAGTCGATTCCAGGTGTACTGGACGCCCCTCCAAGTGAAAGCAATCGTGGCCTGCACTCTGCCGCCAAAGGGATTGAGAAGAACTCATTGGCGATATCAGTTGTGGCGTACCACTTGGCTGCCTTTGACTCCAGTTCGTATTGAAGTTCTAGCATGTCCGGCACGGCAGCACTCAATGGCAGCGTGACTTTGTTCAGGCCATGATAGTCTACTGTTAGTCTCCACTCTCCATTAGACTTTTGCACTGGTCATATGGGACTCTTAAAGGGTGAGCGAGTCTTGCTGATCACTCCTTGGCTCTCCAGCCAATGAGTCAGCTTACGGATGGGAATCAGGGAATCTAGGCTGGTGCGACATTGCTGCAGGTGCACCGTTGTGGCTCGCTTCAGCCTCCAATACAGTCAGCTCTTGGGATCCCCCTGTCACTCCAGAAATATAGATGGGTCCTGCCCCTTTATAGCTTGATGGCATTAGGGTACACTGTGCACCAGTATCTACTACAGTCTTCTACTCCTGTGGGTCTGATGTGCCAGGCCATCAAATCCACACAGTCCAGTAAACCCGGTTGCCCCTTTCCTCCACATGGCTGAAGGCAGGGCCCCTCTAGCGCTGGTCATAGTATTCGTTACTCCTTGTAGACATGAGTCAGGAGTCCCTTCATTAAGATTAGAAGTAAGATCAGCCCTTCTACTCTGGGGAACTGCCCACTGGAGACTGGAGCAGCAGTTTTTCTGGAAGAACCCCCTTTTGTGATTGGTTTTCCTTGCAACTCACGTACCCGTACCTCTAGGGTCAAGGTAGATTTTCCATCCCACTTCCTCATGTCCTCTCCGTGGCCACGTAGGTAAAACCACAGGGTGGCCCATGGTGTATACCTATTGTATTCTCCCTCTTGAGCAGAGGAACGCTTACTCCTAATAGCTGAGATACTGGTTTCTACAGGTGGGGAGTAGGATATATTGTCTACGAATCAGTGGAACTGCTGGCACAGTTTCTTGGCTAGCATGTCCAGCAGTTTCTCCACAGCCAAGGTGCAGGCATGTAGGGAGGAAGAGAGGCTTTTTCATATTGCTAGAGTTGGCCAGCCAATTCATCCACCGTTTGTCCCTCTCTGTCTTTCCAAGTCAATGAGTTGGCATACGATGATGATGCGCTCTGTACAAACGTCCACCACATGGGTTGGGTGCACTTGACCTCGTCTGGATCTTTGGGTAACTGCTCATTGTTCAGCTCATCATAGATCACCTCCAGCATGGCCAATTCCCTCAGGTACTGGATACCTTCGTCCATGGTGGTCCACTTGCCTGGGTGACATATAACATCTTCCTTGAAGGGATATCTTTCCTTCATGACTGACAGGAGTGGCCTCCAGAGGCTGAGGACTTGTGCCCCTTGTCCAATCGCTCTGTCAATGCCCCCTTCCCTAGAAAGGGATTCCAGCTGCTTAGCTTCCCTACTGTCTAATTCCAGGCTACTGACCCCATTATGCCAGCATCGGAGCAGCCCGGTGACACAGGTGGCAATGTGTTCGCCTGGATGATGGCTGAAATCCTTTTGCATATCTCTCAGCTCTCTCAGGGTTAGAGATCGGGTGGTTACCATCTCATTTATGAGTTCTTCCTCTCCCTCCAAGGAAGAGAAGGAACCCTCCTGCTGAGTTCTTCCTATGGGGGGAGCGGGGAATACTTCCTCTTCCTCCTCCTGTTCTTGTGATGGCTCTGCTTTAGAGTAGTCTGTCTCCTAGCTGGCAGGGCAGTATGCTTCTTCCTCCTGCTCCCTCTTATGAGAAGCTTCTTCATCCTTTACTAAATGAGCTGACTTTCGCTTCCAAGATTTCTTCCTGTGTATGGGGGTGACTGACACTGCATGGGTTGGTTCTCTGGTTCAGCTGCAGTGCATGTTGCAGGGGTTGGAGTATCTGCAGTGCCGCAGTATTCTTAAATAGTTGTTTAACCCTAAGCAAGACCTGTCACACATTCAGGAGACATAGCAATAGGAATATGCTGGTTTGAACATCCCAAGGATATTCAAAATTCTCAAGAGATATTGTAATTAGCCTGGAGGAGAAGGAGAAGATAGAAGAAGGTGTTTCCCCCATAGGTTGGCTCTCTGAGAAAAAGTAGAAAATGTAATTATTAATAATTTCTGATAGATGGCTCCTGAAGTACAGAGGTGATGGCAATGCTGAGTACAAATGTCGAATTGGTCTCACAACCAGTAATTTTATCATGCCATAAGTCAGTACCACCCAGTACAGCAAAGCAATAACCTTAATCCACTTCCCAGAGATGATAAACAGCACATAAATACTGTTAAACAGTATATATGGCAAGTAAGGTGTTACATAACAGAACTCTGAGAACAAATACAATAACTTTGAGAGCAAATAAATTGACATTGTGACAAGCGACTACTAAACTAATATAATGAATGCTTATAACAGATTTGTTTCAACACGATCTGGTCAGATCTGTCATTAGCTCAACCCTTCGTGCTCCACATTGGGCACCAAGAAGGACTGTCGTGGTTTAACGCCAGTTGGCAATTAAGCTGCTTGCTCACTCCCCCCTGGTGGGATGGGGAGAGAATTGGAAAGAAAACACTAAAACCCATGGGTTGAGATAAAGACAGTTTAACAGGACAGCAAAGGAAGAGAAAATAATAATAATAATAATGATAAAAGAATATACAAAATAAGTGATGTACAATGCAATTGCTCACTACCTGCTGACTGATGTCCAGCCAGTCCCCGAGCAGTAATCGCTGCCCCCGGGCCAACTCCCCCCAGTTTATATACTCAGCATGATGTGATATGGTATGGAATATCCCTTTGGCTAGTTTGGGTCAGCTGTCCCGGCTATGCTCCCTCCCAGCTTCTTGTGCACCTGGCAGAGCATGGGAAGCTGAAAAGTCCTTGACTAGTGTAAGCACTACTTAGCAACAACTAAACCATCAATGTGTTATCAACATTATTCTCATACTAAATCCAAAACACAGCACTCTTCCAGCTACTTAATTTAAGAGGATTAACTCTATCCCAGCCAAAACCAGGACAAATAGCTTCACTTTTCAGTTTCCAATACACAGAATTAATTCTTGCCCCCCTCACCTCAATAATATAGGTCTTTGCCTCACTCAGGAAAGTGAGCAGTTCAGTGGAAGGACTCCAGTGTGAGCAGAGCTGACCCATAATTTCAGCTGAATAAACTGCAGTGAGTATACTTGGGGCCAGATTTGCAGTCGGCCTTAGTGGGATTTTCAAAAGGCACATAACTGACATCAGTGGGAGTTAGGTGACTCTGACGATTGCACTGGTGCCTGACTGCTTTTGGAAAAGACGGTCTGGTGCCAAGCTTGAGCGGACACAGGTCCATTCTAGGAATTAAATTAGACTCACAAGAAGTCAAGAATTAGCCCAGTCTGTCTGCTTTTAAGTCTACTGTCTTTAAGCCCTTGAGTGGCGTAATTCTGAAAGAAAGAATTGTCCCACACCTTTGTCAGATTTCCGCAGCCCTTGCCACTGTCTTCTTGCAGGACTGTTGGTTGTTACTGATGCCCCCATGTAACCTGGGCCTAAGGATTTGTTGATAATGTTCCTGGAAGTGCAATTACTCACAAAACCAGAATTTCTATGAATGACATGAATATGAGAACTGCTGCTGCTCTTCTGTTCACAGGCTCTTGCAAAATTACTTGCAAGTAATTTTGTCAGGGCTTACTTGCACATGACAACATGGCTTTTTCCACAGACAAGCTGTTATGGCAACATCCACCACACTTCCCATTCCTCAGGAGAAAATTTCAGACTTGTTCTACCCTGAAGTGAGTTGTGAAAGATCAGTCTCATCTCCTTCACTATGGTAGATCCGGAGCTCATCTGTTGACTTTAGGGGGCTGAAGGGAAGATGGGAAGAAGGGAAGATGGCAAGAAATGAAATCACCTATCAGAGATCTCAGGATGAAGAGACTCAGTGCAAGTATTGCCTTTTTAAACACAGTATTTGGTCTTTCTACTTTTCATATGGTATGATGCCTTACGGTGACAAAGATCAGCAGGACTTGCCAGGTGCAGTTGGTGTGCAACTTGTGGAGAGTACCTCATCAGCTGAGAGGCTGGGCAGGCAATGGACTGCACTTGGCTGCCTAGACATACCCTGAGACACATACAGATGGATGGTGTCTGAGCTGGCTTAACAGCAGCACTCAAAGAAGTGAGCAGCCTACTTCCAGAATCTATGGATTTCAAAACTGAGGCTGCTCTATTAGAAATAACACCACCTCCCCCCAGCATCTCCTGAGCAACTTTATGTTTTCACCTTGAAACACTTAGTTCAGACTCAGACCAACAAAAATACTTTTCTCTTTGTTTTCTTCAGAGCAGTATGCCTGGCTCTGCTGGGAAAGGATATATAGAAAGACAAATGCTGAGGCTTATATTTCTCTGTGGATCTCTCAGTCCTGTGTACCATGGCCTCTAGACATTCAAAACTGATGTTCTATTAAAAAAAAAAAAAAAAACAAAGAAGAAAAGAAAGTCACACACAGTTGGTGTGCCAGAACAGCAACAAGCAGGACCAACTTGGTTGCTGCAAAGAGCTGAGAGCACCTGCCTTGCAGAAGCTGCAAGCAGACAGCCAAACCATGGTAAACTTCTTTCAGTATCACTGTTTAAGATGAAAATATGCAGTGAGAGAACACTTTGAAAAAATTCAATAGCAAGCTTTGTAAGTCAGATTTAAATGCCAATTGCTGTGTGGTTTTCCCAGACAAAACAGTTGCCTTTCACTCAAGTCTGATATGAGATCCATTAATTTCCCTTCTTTATTCTGTCAATAGTTTAGCCATATTGGTTCTAAAAGGATTCAAACTACCCAGAGATGATTTTCTTGTAACTGTCTTTAATTACACTGTGGCTTCAAAATTTATTATGTTTTCTTTATGGAAACTTGAATTACTGATGTGAAGAATTTAGGACCGGGGGTCAAAATGAGCAGAGCTATTAAAAAAACAAATGTACACAAAAATGAGCACATTGTTGTTTTCTTTAGAGGCTTGCCATTACATTTTAACTAGCATTTCAAGAGCTCTGTTTTTCCCCTTTTATTCCATGAGGTATAATATGTTAATGTTTTCCCTCCCTTTAGTATGGATTTATCAATTCCTGTCTGAAATCTCTTATTATAGAGAACCTCGGGTAAAGAAACCTGGGAAAAAACTCAAGTAAGTATTTTATCCTCCAGAAGAGAAGTACTGGTCCTGGATGGGGACTTTTGTAATGGGGCCAAAGGGGGTTAAAATCTGATTACGTGTTGAGGAGGATTATCAATAGAATTGGGGCCCCCACAGCTCTGCACTTCACCATTATAGTTAATTCCAAGCGACCTGTGCCAAAATTCAGTGCTGAGTCATATCCCCATAGAAGTTGAACGGCTTGTGCTCAGTGTAAATCAGGAAACAACTCAGAATAGGCAAAGACATCCCACATCGGTGGTGACAGATGCATTTGTCCATGAGATTAATAATGCCTTTACCTATTGCCAGGTTCACCTTTCCCCTCTGGGATTTCATGTGTTGCGTATCATAAACCAGACTTGTTCATCTGGACAACCTGTGTTCGAAAGCAGCGAATGGGTGACAGAGACGTTGGCTCGGTGGTGACCCATCACCCCTCTCTTTGGTGGAGGAAAGCCATGAGCCAAGGCCACATTAAATGCCGACAATCCTTTCGAGGGAGGTGGCCGTTGACTGGAAGGGTTTCCTGACCCAGTGAAGGGGTGCAAATAACCCTGTGCTGTGGTGTGGGCTGGGAAAAACTCTGTCAGGGGAAACTCATGCAACTCGCCCTTCTGCGGCCCCATTTCGTTGACAGGAAGGATGATTTCATTAACAGACAGTACATTTATAGCTCTAAAAACCCTCACAAAATTCACAGCATGTTATTAACCTTGCCCATTACTTTTTTGGGCATGCTCTTGTTCAGCAGAAATTTTAAATAACAGGCCCATGGCAATGGACATCCTAGAAATGCTGATACTTAAGGAAAAAAGAGTAGTGAGCTTTCTGACTAGTAATTTTTGAAACAACAGTTACAGCGGCTGCTAGGTGGTTTGCACGGCTCTATTCCTCAGGAAAGAATTTCCATCCCAATCTGCATTGCTTGCCTTAATTATTAATATGAAGACTAAACACAGACAGATGGCAAAATAAACTCTGTTAGGTTGGTGTGAATCTGAAGTTCCTTCCACCAACATAACTGGGAGCAGATATTGAGCCAAAACATATAGAAAGCTCTTGATGTGAGTCTGAGATGTCACAGTTTGCACAAAAAAGATCCGAGAGTCAAGTTCTTGGCCTCTGGGGCCCGTATATCAACCCCGAGTGGATGGTGACATTTGTAGAGATTTTCTGGCTCTCTTCAGCATGCACACACATGCTTAGGTTGGGCCTCACACTCATTTTGTCTGGATCTGGCAGCTTGCTTTCTCTGCTGAGCCGATAGTAGTTTTGTCTTTCAGATGTTTACTTGTGTTGTGCCTGCAAGCACACCAGAAACAGGCAGGCTGTTTGCCTGTGCTCTGATTTTCTGCTCTCAGCCTCTGAAATAGGTTTGCACACAGTGTGTTTTATTCCTCCTTCTTCCCTCGGTATAACTGTATTTCTCTGGTAGTGCCTTACTGCATTAATGTCAGGAGAACAGGAATAGAAATGTAATGATAGATGTAGCCAAAATACAAGAGGATGCAGAGGAAGAAGTCTGACTGATATAAGCATTTTCTATTAGATATAATGAAATGCTTATACATGAATCTTCTGGACAGGGTACATGGGCTCATATTCAACCTGTATAACTGTGTCTGAGATGACTCTTACCATCTAAAGACTTATGCATCTAGTATAAGGCACGCTTCGGCTCCCTGTGCAGTCACTGGAGGCTGACAGCCATTCATACAAGCTATTCATCTCTGGGGTAGGATGGGTAGCATGAATCACCTTCTGAAAATACCTTTCTCTCACAGTCTATAAAAGGACTCCAGGCAATTAGCTCTGGCTACATGCGTGACTTTTAGCAATCCAAAGGTAGGTGAAATTGCAAATATTTTCTTTGCAACATGTATGATATCTTAGAGCAATGTGCCATTCAGCCTGCCTGCTACCCAGAGCTGCTCAAATCCAGTGGAAAGAAGTTACATATTTAAGCACACTGTGGGTAGCCTGTCCCTTCCTCGTAGTTTTTACGCTGCTTTGATGATGCTTATAGGGCCATCAGAAAAGGATTGCAAATTAGATCAACCTCAGCAGCTGCACTGGGAAGATATTTGAATTTACTACCAGCTGCTTTAGGCCATTAGTATCTCAAATCTAGAAAGCAATCATGACAGGACCTGTCTCTATCAGGAGTTTCACTAGGTAGATAAGAGTGACATTTAATGTAGGGAAGAGCACTAAGAGATGAGCGTTCAATCCTGAATGTTCCCTGTGTAGAGGTAAATATTGTTTGTCATAATGCAGTGGTATAGGTCAAGGTTTTCCAAAAGTTCTAGTGATTTTAGGTATTCAGCTTAAAATACTTGGTGATCAGGTCCTTTGAAGTATTTCAAACTGGGTATCCAAAACCTATTTTTGAAACCTTGGTGTTAACCACTCCTCTAAACTCATGCCATCTTTCTTTCCTTCTCAGCCTTTGTCTGCTCCCACTGGGCTGGAGACTCTTTCTTACGCAGGTTTTTGGAGCATCTGACACACCAGGACCAGGGTCTTGTCTGGGCCCTCTGGAAGTTGCTCAAGTGCAGAAGATGCAGAGGGTTGCAGGCTACACACATGCTCTGAGGAATGATTGTGGCCTTCTGCCCAGTTTTCTTATCTAGAGCATCTATGGATCTTCTTTATCAACAAGGGAGGAGGAGAGAGCTCTGCACTGAATTCAAAATGCTTAGGATAAACAAACATAAAGAGATAAGGCTCTCTAAAGAGATAAGGCTAAAGGACTACATTTTCTTTTCTCACATGGCTTTTTTTTTCCACTTGCGTTTCTGTTTGAGCAACCATACCTCCTGGAGAAAGCACTGAGGAACCCCTGCATGCCTCCTGCATTCCCCTCAGCCCACCACTCCAAAGACCTCTTGACAGGGATTGATTCAATTTATTGGAAATTGTTTTTATAAAATCAAGAAGTTTAGAGAATGCTGGGCCCTGCTTTCTGGTTCTCCTGTGTTCAGCCCTATGACTGGCAGGATCATTTTCAGAGGGAACTAGATTGGGTGATTTTCCCTGTATGTTACCTGAAGTCATTATCCTCTGTATTTTTCAGAACACAAGCAGGAGTCAAAAACACCTTCATGACCTATGCTCTGTATGATGATGTTACTGATTGGAGAAGCCTGTGCCACACTAAGAAAAGATAGTTTGCTACTTCTCTATGGCTTAGAGAGAACTGACATCTATCCCAGTGCCTCCTGGCAGACCTTGCTGTCATACCAAGATGCCAGGTTGTGGCAGATCTGCCTATAGCCTCTCTCTGAGGGCAAGAGGGAATCATTTCCCACCCCAGGGTATGCCCTGTGAGGATTTGTCCTGCAAATGACAGGGTCTTTCACCTGGGTTTGGTGAAAGGACATGCAAAGGGCATGTGTATATAATCTACTCACCACCTTTGCACTAGACTATGTCCCAGGCCTTTCCCTCTGATGCCAAAGCAGCACTTCCAGATGGCTAGATCTAATCAGTCTTCTTACAGATAGGCTTCACTGGGCATCAGCACGCCTGTGCAACACTAAGCAGAAACATGTTGTCTCCATTCAGATCCAGAATGTAGACACTGTAGACACTTAAGTTCAGGTGTTGGTGTCCACATAAGTCATGTCTAAGCTCCCATGAAAGACAATGGAGATCTAGCCAATGGGTCAAATGGAGTCTGCATTTTTTTCAGCCGACCGGGTACATATATCTGCCTCCAGGAACTCAATAACTCCACAGACTCTGTTCACTCATTCATGAGGAACTCAGTTCAGGTGCCTTCAAGACTATCCTAGAGGTTGTCCCTACAAAGTGATGGGGAAATGGACACCACCTCTCAGGCTAATGGAGAGCATAGTATCTCTGCGTGAAGAAGCAGTGCCTTGTTCTCTGAATTCACACTTGTCCTGGTTTTGACTGGGATAGAGTTAACTTTCTTTCTAGTAGCTGGGGGGTGCTGTGTTTTGGGTTTGGTATGAGAGGAACGTTGATGGCCCATTGATGCTTTGGTTGTTGCTGAGTGGTGCTTGCACTGGGGACTTTTCGGCCTCCATGCTCTGCCAGGTGCATGGGAAGCCTGGAGGGGGGGAGCATAGCCAGGGCGGTTGACCCAGCTGGCCAATGGGGTATTCCATACCATGTGACATCATGCTCAGTATATACACTAGGAGGCGTGGTCCAGAAAGGGGCGGGGGGGGAGGGTGTCTCGCGGCTCGGGACAGGCTGGACGTCGGTCAGCGAGTGGTGAGCAGTTGCATTGTGCATCACCTGCTTGGTATATTCTATTATTGTTGTTGTTATAATTATTATTATTATCAGTGTTCTACTTTGTTTTATTTCAATTATTAAACTGTTTTTATCTCAACCCTCGAGTTTTCCTACTTGTGCCCTCCCGATTCTCTCTCCCATCCTACTGGAGGAGGGGTGTGAGCGAGCAGCTGCGTGTTTAGTTGCCGGCTGGGGTTAAACCACAACAACACTTGCACAAGATCAACAGCCCTCTCTGTTTCTCCCTGTGGACATTCAAAACTCATGAGAGACAGGCAGCAATTCTATGTGGCTTGCCCCAAACTAGCCTTGATTTTCCTTAGTCATATCTCAAAATATAAATACAAAACTCCACAAAGCAAATAAAAGGGGATGCCTCATTCCAGTAGGTTAGGTTATTTTCCTGATCTTTGCTCGAGATATATCTTTTATGTCAAATGGGTAGTATGCTGATTTCACCAGCAGCTGATATGCCCAAGACATTTTTAGTGTCTGTAGGTCTTTGGAAATGCTATGAAGTTCTGCTCTGAAGAAGAATCTGGGTATTCACCTTTCTGAAATGAATGCACCATCTTTCTGTGTGGAAAGGAGGACAGACAGAGTAATGCTTTTTCACTCTATTTTGCCAGGAGGGCCCTTCATCATGTCATAGAATCATAGAATCGTAGAATCATTAAGGTTGGAAAGGACCTCTAAGATCATCAAGTCCAACCGTCGACCCAACACCACCATGTTGTAAGACAGAAGTGCTACCTCATGTGCACTGCACCTGGCCAGGCATGCCCTGACAGTCTTGCTTCAAGGAAACCTGTGATTAGAGGACACCTTCTGAGGAAGTGTAGTCACATGCAGGGATCCATAATATAAAATGCTTTGTTTTTTCAACTCCAAGCCCCTCCTACTCCTCTCTATCTTTTTCCTCTGAAATGGCATTGTGTTTCTACATGCCAGGCTTTGGATGGAATAGTTGGGGAGCAGTTACATGAGCAGCACAGCTGGCAGATCTGACCGGTAGGTAGGGTGCTGACACACTTCTTGGGCAGGCTGGGAATGGTATTCCCTTCACCAGGGCGATCGAAGCTAGAAGAGGCTGTATGAACAAAGCCTAAGCTACTTGTGAGCCATACCTCTGTGTGCCTAGAAATGCTCTGCATTGGATTCAACACATGATTTGCATTATTTGTGCTTAAAAGTGCCTGAGATCTGAGATCTTGGTTGATGTTTAAGACCCATCCACTTGCAAAGACACAGCACTCGTTGTTCATTTGAAGATCAGGATTTATTTTCTGTACGTGTGTATGTATTACTGTGAGCATCACATTGTTGAGGGCAGTGGGAATCATAATAGAAAATAATGGTTGCTACTCTTAGTCCTATGGCTTTAACTTGATCATATCCAAATAGCTGTGGTTATGCAGCTGGTGCCTGTATGCAGTGACAGATACTCTATAAATACCATAGACAGAAAATAATTGAGAGGGTCAGATGAACATCGTATTTTTGTGTTTATAATTTTATGTTGAGTGTGGGAGACACAACTTGCTTTCGCAGCTTTTAGTAATATAATTACAAAATTGCCTGGCGTTTCCATTTCAGAAAGACACCCGCTTTCTTGCACTTTCCACCCCCCACCAGCACATGCACACAGAAGTTTCACAGTTTGAACCATTTTTACTCTGGATGAAATTCTGAGCCAGATGTTGAATTCGGTTCTTCTGGTGTAAATCTGGAATCGTTATGCCTTGACTAAAATTCTTTGAGATTTACAAAGTTGCAGGAATATAAATCATTATTAAATCAGTTATAATTGTGCCTTATATGGCATATTTTATACCCAATAGTCCTGTTGATGAGCTAGGTAACAGCAAAAATACAGATTGAGCCAGAGGGAGAAGAGAAAGGTTGTTTCATCAATAAACTTAAAAAAATGGAAGGATTTGATGTAGAATGATTTACTTAAACCATTAGGCCACAATACAAAGCTGTGACTGCTTTTAAATCAAGTAACCTAGAGTTTGTTTCCAGAGAGTTCTTCAACAGTGAAGTGACAATGGAAATTTTAAATCAAGGAGAAGAGGAGGAGTGCAAAGGGGGAGAGAAGCACATAGTATTCCTTGTGCTGCAGAAGTTTAACAGCCCAAAGAGGAAAACAAGAATGGACACAAATTCAGAAAATGGAGCCTTTCATAAAGATAATGAGGTGCATTCAATGATTTACAGAAATGAGGAAAATTGCTTACAATTTTCTCTGCCAGTTTAGAGGTTTTTTTCATCTACCAGAAATATCTTAGAGATAACACACATTACAGCCTTGAAGTTTAAAGAGGGATGGAGATGGATGAGTTGGGTTGTCCTTTATCTTGCCATTCATGCAGGGCAATTTTCTGCGAGCTAAATCAAGCCAAGTGGCTGTATTTTATACAGGTATAAATGACGGAAGGGTACTTCTCAAGTGTGATTCTGCTGTCATATTTTAGATGTCTATTTTCAGATGAGATGAATTGCACTGCAGAAATGCCTGTTTCTTCTCATTGACTATAAAGGGAGCCTGGGGTGACTAGCTCGGATAATGGGAAAACATAACAAAAATTTGTAAGAGAGTATTTGAGAAAAGGTGTATGAGCATGTAATGAAAGAATGCATCATCACTCTTTCACAGACTGAAGCAAAATGAATATTGCATGCACCACTGCCATCTCATGTTTAGTAAGTGCTTATCTTTCAGCCTTCATGTTGCCTGAGTGTATCATGTTAAAACAGTTCACCAAGATGATTCATGTCATACACAGGAACATGAGCACACTCACATATGTTCTTCTCTATGCTATTCCCTGGACAGCACAAGATGAAACTTCTCAGGAGACAAAGAACTGTTCAACGCTGTTGTGAAATTGAGAAAAGAAATCCTACTGGGATATTGTGCAGTGTGTGAAATTAAGGCAAGGTGAGAGAACATCCTCTTTACCTCCTGTACAAGGATCAGAATGAGCTATGGGTCTCAGCAGTACAGACACTTTCCCACGAGGGAGACAGCCTGCTGAATATAAATATTGTAGGCAATGAGTCACCAAAGATGATGTCATTGATTTATGCAAGGATTGCAGAGTTTGGATTTGGTGGGAGAGGTTTTCTTGTCTAAATGCAGCCAGACCATGATGTGCAGTGAGTTTATTTGCTTCTGATTGTAGTAGAGCTTTTGCATAACTTTTATTTGTATAGTGGGATGCGTTGGGTTAGCTGCTCAGGAAAAATACGTATTCTGGATGTCTTTTTGTTTCTTTCAATTGTTTTGTGTACATTTTGTCCTGAAAGGAGGTTGTTTTTTCAGCAGTTATATAATTGCTGCGGTTGCTTATACAACCAGAGGAGGAGACAAGAATTGTTTTCAGTTAGCTTTCCAGAGAAGTGTCTGAAGTGAAAAAAACGCAACACATCTTTGATAGATGGTGTCAGATGGGACATTGATGTTTGGAAGGGTGATGAAGAGGAAGAAACAGTTCATTCTTTATCAGGATGATAACTTCTCAGCAGATATGAACTGCTGATGGCTGTCTACCACCATCGCTAGTGTTTATACATACACACACACACACATATATATATATGTACACTAGCTAAAGGCAAGATCTCAGTTTTAAGCATCATGGATCTAGAACATGACAGAATTCATATACAATATGTATTCATATGCATTCCCAGATGTGCTACAGTTCAGCGGTTTTTTATGGGACTGTCTTTGGCTTCTTTTTGAACTCTTCCACTGGCAATTAGAAAATAACTGCACTTTGGTCAGCCGCAGAATTTCAATGGGCTGAGGCAGCCAAGTTACTGCCATTTTTACCAAGCCACATGAACTGCAAGTATTGCTTTTCTGTGTTCATGAGAATATTTGTAATGAAGAAAGCATCATCTCACAAGTCACTGAGGTAGCCTCCAGCGCTATACAAAAGAGTTTTGCATAGCAATAAAAAACATGTTTGCATTACTATGTGCAGGATCCTTTTTCTGGCAGCATTTTCACAAAACTTGCTTTCTGGACTTACTACAGTCTCCATAAAACCATGTTGTGGGCAGAAATTTGGCATTGGGGAGCAGTCTCAACATGATAACTCAGGTTTTCTGATGTTTTGCTGTTATATTTATTTTGGGAAATTAAAATTAATTTAGTTATTGCTAATATGCATGTGACAGTACCTGGGTTCAGGCAGGCAGATTTCATCTTCCTTGTGATGCTCTATGGCTCTCCCTTGACACACCATTATGAACCTGTTGCTTTTACTTTGGTAAGGATGCATTCACCAAGAATAATACAATGTATGTGCATGTTGTCACAAGAACTGAAAAAAATCACTTTCAGCCTGCTTCATAGAAATATTTCAAGCTACTGCATTAGCTTATGTTTCTTTACTTACCAAAATAAAATAGCTAGCCACATTTTCAATTCATTCTTTTGATGAAAGGTGTAACAAAAACATTTCTGCATGCAAAGTAAAATGAAGGTTCACTGAAATAGTTCAGATTTCCTTGAAAATCTGAAAACAAAACTATTTTCCATTTTCCCATAAAAATCACCCCGTGGAAAAGTTTGACAAGTTTCTACAAATCAGTTTTGTTAAGATATTTTGTTTTGTGGAAAATAAAAATATTTTGTTACTAATTGACTGATGCTCTGGGACCAGTTTATTATAGATAAAGAAGGTTTCTGAAAGTACAAAGAGCAACACCTTCAGCTAGACATTTTTTGTTTCAGTACCACTTATGCCTCTCAAAATCCTCTCCTTGGTCTTAGTGTCTCTATTTTGTCTTGTTATGTTCTTTTACAGAGAACTTGTAACTTGTTTTTGATCCTGTTTATCCAGAGAAGCTTTGAGCTGAAGACAGAAGATTCTGCTGTGCATTTCCCTTCCTGTGTTTGGTGAGGCAGTAAGGCAGTATACTTGGTTTGAACATGGAACTAAACCTTTATTTCAGAGAAATAAGTCTATGGGCTGGCTCCTTACCTGGCACAAATTGCGCCAGCCTACTGTGAAATTGATGCAGATATAGATAGACTGATTTTTTTGCAGACTCTTTCTTACCTGATGTTGGAAATCAAGGAACACCACATTGTTGACTTGATGCTTGCGTTAATACACCTGGGAAATGAAAACCAGCTTAGTCAGCATTCCCAAAGTGAGATGTACTTCAGGATTGGGAGACTGGGCCTTTGTGATCTTTGTCATTAGTGTTTCCCAAGGGAAGGGGCTGAGACTGAAGCAGAAGTCTGGCATCTGCAGAGACACAAATTTGTCAGAAATTGAAGCACAAAAGTTAAGAGTTTGGTCAGCCAAGGACCCCTCTATAGTCAGTGGGGAGACAGAGGTCTCCAGAACACCCTCTTCAGAGGTTTGGAGTTCAGAGCACACATCAGGCTCTTAGAGTGCCTGTCTTTATCCCTTGACTACAGAGGGAACTTAGATTGACAGTGTCCTTACATTAAGTGTGATGATGTCCCTACATTAAGTGCCTTAATCTGGCATCAACAGTGCTGATATAAAAATTGTCCCCCTGAGATCTTTCCTCAAGAGAATAGTAGCAGCAGGCCCTTCCTCCAAAGTGGGGATGAGAAACAGGGTTGCACATCATCCAGTGTGTCTTTTCTTTTCTTTTCCTCTCTCACCATGATATCAGTCTTTCCTTGTCTCCCCCATCCGCACACATCTGCAGACACACATTGTGGCATTATCTTACATTTCTTTTGAAAGAGGGCTTTTTTATCTTTATTCATAACTTTCCTTCTTTCCTTCAGCTGTGGATCAAGCAAGCAGATATGAATATTCAGAAGTTCACATCAGGAATATGGAACCTGTTTAGATAAATATTTTGCCATCATCCATCTACCAGTTACCTTCCCCATTTTCAGCAGGAGGAAATGTATCATCAACTTTTGTTCTCAAAGCAAAAGGAGAAAATTCATCTAAATCATGGAGAAACTAGTCCATGCTGAAGCTCAGAGGTATCTTTTTACTTGTCTTTATGGAATGAAAGCAGGGAGAGGAGAAGATTTTAAAAAAAAACAAACAAACCCAAAACTAACAAACAAAAAATTGAGCAACTTAAGCTTTTGTGAATATGTGTTTTATAGAAAAAGAAGTGTGATACAGAATATCAGCTCTTCTGGAGATTTTTTTCCTGTTAGCACCCTCCATTCCCAAGCACTCAAGATCCTAAATGTCATTTTCTGGTATGAACAGATTCTCTTTGCATTGTCATAGCTGCCCCCAGTGAGAGCTTTAGTGCTGACTTCAGTGGGAACACAGATGAGTTGCCAAAGAACACATTAAAAAACCTTTTCATTAATGTATCATTACAATGCTGTTAGCTCCGTCCTTGTTCCTAACAGTTTCTTTTGAAACACCTTGTCCATCTCTCCATGAAGATTACAGTTGTTTGTTAAAATATGTGGAAAACCTTCCAAGTGTCTTTGATTCTGCTCCTTGAAACAAGTCCTGCATTTGTTGTGCCATAGGGCAGGGACTGGAGATGACGGGTTGCAGCGAGGGCAGAATATGTTTCCTAGCAAGCCTTTTGGGTGTACAGAGCTCTTCCTAGATGGCTAGTTATGGCCTTCTCCTGTTCTGTGGCCAGATGCAACAGCCAAATTCATAGGGGAGCTGATTGTCTACATCTAGGGCATGGAAACAAGGAAAGAGCATAGCGTTGCCAATGAATAAGGTGTAGCTCTCTCTGTCGGGGACTGTGATGAAAAGAAGTCAAGGTTGTACCTCAGCCTGTGCAGGAGGCTTTACTCAGTTGTTTATACCAGCCTGTTATTGCAGCTTTCCTTCTCAAGTGTCTTGGTATGTTGGAATGAGTACTACTAGATGTGTCTAAAAAATATTAAGCATTGCTAGATTTTGTTGTTTCTATCACAGTCTAATCCATGGGTTGGGAAGGTGTAAAAGAGAAAAATGTGTGCATTGGTAGTGTCATCCTCTGGGTATTCACCCCCCTGAGCTGGAAGATGGGGACGGGGAGCAGAGTAAACCCCCCATAATCGAAGAGGAAAAGGTTAATGACCTGCTACGCTAGCTGGACATACACAAGTCTATGGGGCCAGATGGGATCCACCCGAGAGTACTGAGGAAGCTGGCGGAGGAGCTTGCCAAGCCGCTCTCCATCATTTATCACCGGTCCTGGTTAACAGAGGAGGTCCCGGATGACTGGAGGCTTGCCAACGTGACGCCCATCTACAAGAAGGGCCGGAGGGAGGATCCGGGGGACTACAGGCCTGTCAGCCTGACCTCGGTGCGGGGGAAGATCATGGAGCGGTTCATCTTGAGGGCGCTCACGAGGCAAGTGCAGGACAACCGGGGGATCGGACCCAGCCAACATGGGTTCGTGAAGGGCAGGTCCTGCTTGACCAACCTGATCTCCTTCTACGACCAGGTGACCCGCCTAGTGGGTGAGGGGAAGGCTGTGGATGTGGTTTACCTGGACTTCAGCAAAGCCTTTGACACTGTCTCCCACAGCATTCTCCTGGAGAAGCTGGCGGCTCATGGCTTGGACGGGTGTACTCTTCGCTGGGTAAAAAACTGGCTGGACGGCCGAGCCCAGAGAGTTGTGGTGAACGGAGTCAAATCCAGTTGGTGGCCGGTCAYGAGCGGTGTTCCCCAGGGCTCAGTTTTGGGGCCCGTCTTGTTTAACGTCTTTATCAATGATCTGGACGAGGGGATCAAATGCACCCTCAGTAAGTTCGCGGATGACACTAAGCTGGGCGGGAGAGTTGATCTGCCTGAGGGTAGGAAGGCTCTGCAGAGGGATCTGGACAGGCTGGATCGATGGGCCGAGGCCAATTGCATGAGGTTCAACAAGGCCAAGTGCCAGGTCCTGCACTTCCGTCACAACAACCCCAGGCAACACTACAGGCTTGGGGAAGAGTGGCTGGAAAGCTGCCTGGCAGAAAAGGACCTGGGGGTGCTGGTCGACAGCTGGCTGAACATGAGCCGGCAGTGTGCCCAGGTGGCCAAGAAGGCCAACAGCATCCTGGCCTGTATCAGGAATAGTGTGGCCAGCAGGCAGAGGGAGGTGATCGTGCCCCTGTACTCGGCACTGGTGAGGCCGCACCTCGAATACTGTGTTCAGTTTTGGGCCCCTCACTACAAGAAGGACACTGAGGTGCTGGAGCGTGCCCAGAGAAGGGCGACGAGGCTGGTGAAGGGTCTGGAGAACAAGTCTTATGAGGAGCGGCTGAGGGAGCTGGGGTTGTTTAGCCTGGAGAAGAGGAGGCTGAGGGGAGACCTTATTGCTCTCTACACCTACCTGAAAGGAGGCTGTAGAGAGGCGGGTGTTGGTCTCTTCTCCCAAGTAACAAGTGTTAGGACGAGAGGAAATGGCCTCAAGTTGCGCCAGGGGAGGTTTAGATTGGATATTAGGAAAAATTTCTTCACTGAAAGGGTAGTCAAGCATTGGAACAGGCTGCCCAGTGAAGTGGCGGAGTCACCATCACTGGAGGTGTTCAAAAAACATGTGGATGTGGCGCTTCGGGACATGGTTTAGTGGGCATGGCTACTGGGTTGATGGTTGGACCTGATGATCTTAGAGGTCTTTTCCAACCTTAATGATTCTATGATTCTATGATTCTATGATTGGCCCATGCTTTTATTTAAAGGATGGATGATCTGTATGGAGTCAATGCAGTACATGATGTACTTGTGCTCCCCCAAGCTCTGGAGCTTGGCGTAACTAGAGGAGCTGAAGATGCAACTCCCTGACACTGCACCTCATGAGGTCACTAGGAACCTTATCCTGATGAACCAGTGGCACCTGGCAGAGACAGAGCTTTCAAACCAGCTGGAGAGGAAAAAGGAAGAGCTCAGAATCTCTTCCAAGAATTTGGAAACAGAAGAGACAGAGAACTTGCTGTATGCCATACTGCTGAAACACATCAACTTAAGGAAGCTTAAGGAATCAGCTTAAGGAAGGGAAAAAGGTGGATGCAGGTACTGCAGGTTCCTTTCTTTTCCTCTGCTTATGTTTTTTTCTAGCATATCTGGTCTAAAACTTTGCTCTCTTTGTAACAGTGTATTTAACAGAGTGGTCCCAAGGTATCCTTTTTCTCTATGTGATGAATTACAACACCCAGCGCATATAAGCATCATCAGGGACCCTTACAGCTATGATGATGGGGAACAGATGGCTGCACATGAAGAACAGGCCTTGCCTGGGAACTCCAGCTATGAGAGTTGCATCATAAATTCATGTCTGAGTACCACCGATACAAAGCTTTTCAAAAGAGAACCCTGTTACAAAGAAGAGGAAGTAGAAGTAGTTCACAGCAGGAAAGGAGGGCATTTGTGGCATGTGTATTGCTTTGTTTTCAATCTGGAATATACCAACTCAGCAAAGTCCCATCCAACACTTGCTAAGCAAAAGCTTTTTAGCTACTCCAGTCAGAGGTGTCTTTACTTAGAACACATAATTTGCTGCCCACTTCGCATGTGTTTATTTGTATCAGAACTCTGAGTCCACAAAATGGTGACTTGACTACACAAAATGGTGACCACGAATTTGGCGTTACTTCTACAAATGTATGCCTTTCATTCTTCACTGAAAATAGGTGTTCAGACAGATTCTCTGATTATGGCCAAACTGGGAGGCACAAGAGTGCTCCTAAATTCCTGGGTGCAGATCTATATCCTCACCCTTCCCAACTCCACAATGCACCATCTCCCTTGGCTCCCTACCCCACCCCAGCTCACTGCTTTCCATAGGCAGGAAAAATCACTGAGTGGGAAAGGAGCTGAGGTATCTTGTTAGCAGCTCCCCAACTTGTCAGTCCATGACTCCACAGCACACTTCCACAACACAGGATATAAGTTTCCTTTGGTCCCATCTTGCTGTTTAGCATGTCTGCTCTGTGGCTCTGGGCACTTGCACTTCAGAAAAATCCTGTCTGAAGAAATGACTTTGTAAACAGATGCAAAATAGAAAGGACTCAAATTTTGCCCAACATGGCAAAGGATATTAGCATACTCAGGCTTGGAAGTCAAAAGAAACTTGGAAGTGAGGTGTCCATACCACACATCAGTGTAATTCAGCTACCAAACAGAGAAAGATGGGAATCTTTCCTATGCTTACAGGGAGCTTTTCTTCAGCTATTAAACCAATTAATAGGATTTTGGCAAGGTACAGAAATCTGTTGTCAAAGTCTATTACTGACTTAGTCAAAAAAGAATAGAAGCCTTTATGAAGAAATGTGCATCTAAGAGCCGACTTCTTCCTCAGGAGAATTTGATTCGTGCACAGTACTCTTCAGTGATGTTGTGACATTCACAAATATCTGCTCTGCCTGTGAGCCCATCCAAGCGGTGAATATACTGAATTCAATGTATTCCAAGTTTGATTGATTAGGCAATGTCCATAGAGTTTATAAAGTAAGTGTTTCTATTACTGTTTTCTTTGGTGGTTTTTTTTCTTTTTTTTGGGGGGTGGTGGGGGGTGGTGTTTGTTTGGTTGGTTGGTTTGTTTTGTTTTTATGGTAAGCTTTCTTCTGTCTAACCAAACAGAACCTGTGGTATTCATAGGAAGTGAAACTGGCTGAAAATTTGGGGTGGGCATTGTTCTTTCAGAACTTCAACCATCAGTTCTTCTAAAGTGACACTCTCTTGCTCTTTTCAATGCTTTGAGATAAGAATTTAGAGATCTTTTCAACTTCCCTTTCACTCGTACATGTAAAAAAAACCCAAACTAAAAATTTGTCACTGCAAATTTGCAATCTTTGAAATGATAAAAAAATATTTGCTTATCCATGATAAGGGTCACTGTTTATCCTTTCAATGGGTGAACATCCATGCCTTCAATGGATATGGAAGCACTTAGCACCTCATAAGATTGGGTCATTATTTGAGTCCATTTCACATCTATTGGAGCTTTTCCATTGACTTCAGTGACTTGCAGGGATTGGGCATTTTATGACTGTAGAATTTCCTGCTGTCAGCATGAAACAATAGGAGATGAATACCTGGTGGCTGGAGGCATCACAGCCCCCATCACTAGCCATGCACTAAGAGTAGCCAATCTTGCATTTGGTATGGGATTTGCCCCCAAAGAGATCATGAACCCCATGACTGAGGCGCCCATTCAGGTAGGGATGACTGAATTCTTGCTTTGAAATAGATGTTATATATTGGTAGATATTTAAGAAAGACCTCAAGTTCCAGTGAAGGTCAACATACTTGCACTTCAGGTTAATATTCATATTAAATGCTATGCTGAATTCAGGCACTGGGGTTTTAATTTTGCAGCAGGAAGAACTTTGCAGTCCATCATCAAGTAATGCACCAAAACATGCATTTAACAATAGCCAAGGAGTCTATTCATTGGCAATTTAGAGAAATGAGTACTCAAAAACAAACTCTGTCTTTACTGGTGTTTGTGTTTAGGGATAACTAGAAGGTAATTTAGCAACTTGCGCACAGACACAAAATAACTGATGTAATGATTTGTTTTGCACTTGCTCCTTGCTTCTAAAAGCTGCTTATACAAGCGCATGTGTTAAATTATTAATTGAAAATATGGAATTTTACAACTCTTCATCGACCAGCTACAAAAGCATAACATTAATTGTATATACACAGAACACTAACTTTAGCATGCTGGGTATTGAGGAGGAGAGAACAGTCCAGTGGAGAGGTGTCCAAAGTGATGTTTGCCATAGGTACAACGGGGCTGTAATCCCTTCTCTTCTGCCAATTGATATCACCAGTGTGACAGTCACAAGATAGATAGGAAAGTAGCTAAACTGCTACACATCATCATCCTCTTCTTCTCCTTACAAACAATGCAGTCCCTGTCATCAGCCCAAGGCTATATCCTTGCTTCTGCAAGCAAGTGCACGGGTTCCTGCAGAGGAGGAAGTTGTTATTTAGTCCCTAGAATGGGAGGTGGGGAAGAGCCTATTCAAGGTTGTGCATGGCATGGTTGTTCAAGAAGGACTGATAAATATTCCAGGTAATGACAATGAGAAGCTGATATGATGTATCAAATGTCCTTTTTGATTCATACCAACTGATCAGAGTTGGGATCCACTCTGGACCAGCGCTGGCTGGGGCTGTTGATGAGAAAATGCCAAAGTACCACTTATTTGGAGACACTGTCAACACAGCTTCACAGATGGAGGAGAGTCACAGTCTTCCCAGGAGCATCCACCTCAGCTCAGCAGTTTTTAGGTAGGAAAAAAGAAGTGCCAAACAGAACAAACAAATATGAGTATTTTCTTTCCCATCACTTCTGGCTAGAGCAGTCATACAATAAGGGACATTTTGGTATTATCTACAACAGGCTACTTTGGAGATTTCATTTGTGGGGCATCCCTCGGATCAGTCAATTCAACATGTGAGTCAGAGGAAAAAAGTAGGTGCTTCAGGGAGACAATCCAGCATGTCTAACAGAGACATCAAGGGAAGCTGTAAGTGGAGGTGTGAACACTGCCACCCACAGACACACATCATGTGAACAGAATTATTTTCACATTACTTAATATTTCCATCCACAACCTAAAATCCAGGTGCTTAAATGGTGGAGCAAGATTCTCCTAACCCTCACCTTGTAAAAATCCTAGCAAATGCTTTACTCACACAAGAGTCAGTTGTTGGCAGACAGATCCAGACCTCTCAGCAGTAGCGTGCTTCCCTGCCTGGACAGGTTTCCATGGGCTCAAGGCCTCTCAGAGCAACAGGGTGTACTGAGTGAAGTAATAACTTGGAAAGGGTATAACATCCACTGCCTTCCGTGTTTGGACTTTTTTGCTGGCAAGCTCTCCTTCTTTTTCTATTCAGGCTTTTACCTGAAGAAAGTTGAGCTGCAGAGGATCTAGACAGTCCAAAAGCATCTCAATCTTGTCCTCTCTAGTGCATCTCAGAAGGAACTCTGCGAGATGGGTTGCATTACAACAGCGCTAGATGTGGGACAGATAAGTTGGAACCAGGCTTTCTGTGGACACACAATAAAGTGAGAGCACAGAACAGAGGGGAGAAGAAAGCAAAATATATAGAGGATGCAGAGAAGTTGCTTGGGCACATAAACATGATTTTTTTGCAGGTACCTATAGATTTTGCAGAACAATTGAGGCAGCCCCTTTGAAAACTTGGGCTCAGTATTTACACTTACCTGTACCTGCAAATGAAAAAGGAACGTATTTCCTAGTAATCCTGATTCTGGCTTCCTATTTTATACTCAGGTTCTCCAGCAGGGACGTGTTGGCTCTGATTTATGGTTCACACATTTTTATTGGTCATGGTCTTTCAGAATAATTCACAGCTAAAGCAATTTTTGGGGCATCCAAAAGAGCAATGCTTAAAAATAAAATTTCCATGACCTGCAGTGATTTAGTACCTGGCACAAATCCTAACCAACCCCAAACTCAGCAATAAATAACTTACAAGAACAGCTTTCTTACTGTGGCATTACTTCCTCCCCTAGTGAACAAATAAAGAGTCCTACTCTGCATTCCATACTGAGGCAAAATTTCTGTTGGTTTTAATGGGACTTTTGCCTCAGTAGTCTAAACTCCGCTCAGCAGTTGTCAGTCATAATGGTGACACAGTGGACTGAAGCTAGTCTGCTGTGCTCCTTGTGTACGGCGGAGGTTCTCTGCTGGCTATCTTATCTCCTAGTCACTTTGGGCATCACTTAATATCATGCAATCCAGAATTATTCTGTTTTTATCTGCAGGAAAACAATTCCCAGTTTGTGAGATCAAGACGTTTCCATGTTGTTATATAAAGCAGGAAAAAATGTTCTTGTAATGCACTTCAGGAGTTGAGCACCATAGTCTTTTTGACTTGCATTGTGCATTACCGACACATGCTCCCACAAGAACAGACAGAAATACTCATTAAATATAGTCACGAAATGCCGCTTGCTGTGCTCTACATATAACACCTTCACATATTTCACACCGTCAAAAACCACTGTAAAGTGCAATAACAAACAGCAAAATGAGTGTGCAAACGAAGTCTTAAATGCCTAAGGCAGATCCCTTTCTGAGAAGTCTTGCAAAACTCTTTTCTGCTCAAAAAAATTGCTAGTAACAAATAATTTTTATTAGCACTACAGAGCTAATGGAGCTGTAGGAGAGAACTCTGGATTCCTTTCTGATTCATGCCTCGCAGTGGAATTGTTAAGTTCCAGTTGCAGGATTTTTTATTTCTGGTGATGTTGCTTGAGCCAGAAAGGAGCAGAGGCTGAATGGTTTCAGAACTGGCACTCATGAAAAAGATTTCCTGGTAAAACTGAGCAAATCAAATCAGAAGCCACAAGTATGGACCCTCACACTCTTTTTTCTACAAGCTGATTTTTCCTGTTTTCTTGTTTTGTATATGAAATTTGCATGCTTGAACGAAATCCACCATTACATAAGGTTTTGCTGAGCCCCAAACCTGCAACATGGCATGCTTGGTCAGAGTGTCACCCCATGTACAGGGAGGGAAGCAGGAGAGCTCTATGTGGTGTAGCTGTCTACCCATATGCTGTACCTTATGAACTAGATTTTTTGGGGTTTTCTGTTTTAATTTATTTGTACAGCTACTTAATATCTAGAGAACCTGCCCTCCATCCAGCTTTTAAAAAATTGTCTCCTTTCTCAAAATAAATGAGCTTTTGATATCTCTTTCAGTCCGGGTAGATCCTTATCAGAAGTAGCCATCTGTGGTATATTGACTGCTTAGGGGATTGGGGCTGACACTATTAGGTGCTTTTATATAATGCTATATAAAAGGACATAGTACACAGGGAGCTGCTTACACCCAGAACCAATTACAGCACAAATTCACCTAGAACAATAAGATATTGCTTTGGGTACCGTTGTTCTGGCCATCCAAATGTACCCAGCACTAATGATGCTGCACTGTCTTTTCAGTTTTTAGCTTCCTTTTGATAATTCTTGGTCCCCATGTTGCCATAGGCTTCCTTGTCCTAACTTCCACATTTTCTCGTGTGCAGAGCTCTGCCAAATCAAAACTTCAAAATAGATGAAAGAAGGGAAACTGAAGAGGAAGGGAAAAGGGAAAAGGGCCACATGCTTTTGGAGGAGGAATCTGCATGCAACTGAGGATGAAATCAAAGCCTCACTGCAACCAGGCTGAGCAGAAAGGCACGTACAGGGGGCCTGCTGGCCCTATGTAAAGCAGATAAAACAATGTTGCTCTGAATTCTGGGAAAAGGTAGTGAGCTCAATTTATTTTGAAGTGTCAAGTAATTCAGCCATTCTTCATTTGAAGCGCAAAGAAATTCCTTCAAGAAATTCGATTTATATCACAGTGCCCAGTTATACCTTCTTTTCCCCTTCCCTGTTGATGCTCAGTGAGCACACTGGATGATATGAAAATGAGATAGCAGGATGTCTTTTGAAAGCAGGCGGAGAGGAAAATTTAAGTAGTAGACACAGAATTAGATCTATGCCTCCCCATGCTTGGGAAACCATACATGTAAAACAGGGAAGCACTGTCCTGGCCCCAGAAAGATAGCGACCAAGCACTTGGAACTGGAGGACACAACACAAAACCTACGTGAAGAGGATATCAAATGGCATAACAGTTAAAGTTTTCTTTGTCTCAGCTACTTTAATATTTTTGGAGAGTGTCAAGCCAACAAGCACCCAGAGGCAGGAATAGGGGAACATGTCTTGAAATGGTCTGGGCAGACCAGGAGACAGACACGCAGAAGGATGAGGGAGCAGGGGGAGAGCATTGCAAAGGGTCAGAGGCACAAATAGAAGCTCTCTCTGGGGTGTAGGAAAGGGAAATTTCAGGGATGGTTTATGTTTAGAAACATGACTCAAATGGCTGGTTTTGAGCCCTGTTTCTGAAAAAAATTACCCCAGGACATGGAATATGGGCTGCCCCCCGCCTTCACATGTGGCAGCCTATGCTTGCATGAAAAGGTGTGTCTCCTTGGGCCATGTACCACCTACCTTCTGCCAGCAGGAGCCAGACAAAATCTGTTACTAACACGCCTCTGCCCCCGAGAGGCGGGGATTTCACTGCAACATGTGCTTAGTTGCTTGTCTTTGAAATGCCCATGGATGGGGTGTTTGCTCCTACCCTGCAGTAAACAAAGAAAACAAATGTCAGCAATGTACCATGAAGTGGCCCATGAACCTCGGACCAGATGCAAACACTTTGCCTGTTCGTTGGCTCATATATCACTCCACGCAGGGATGGGACCCCGCCATAGAGAAAGAGTGAAATACTGACAGAGCGGGAGCATCTGTGGCAGAAAGCAAGTCAGCAGGATCCCACTTCCCATCTAGCGAGACGAAAAGGCTATTGTTTCTGGCAAAGACAAAGTTTTGAACCTCAGGAGTGCGAAAACAGTAACAGATTTATGAATTCCTCCTCGATGCATGTAGCCGCCAGCCTTTAGCCAGCACACGCTAGGAGTGCAGAGCCTACATGCGCTGGGCATGCTGGGGATGGCGCTGGGATTGAGGAGCACAGCTAAGCTCATTTCCCACTTTTGTGCCCAAATTACATATGGGAATAACAACATGAAGGCGGAGGAACATGGTCAGATCAAACATCCATTTAGCTCAGCATCCCAGCAGGGGCTAGTCGAAAATCCTTAGGGAATACCCTTAAGAATGGGAAATGCAGAGACTGAGGCTCTGCTTGGCATCCTCTCCTGGCTTCCAGCAACCAGCAACTTAAAGGCCCAGGGTTGTGTCCAGACCACCAAGTTTAACAGCCAACACAGACTTACCCTCCCTGAATTTGTCTAATCCCTTTTTGGACCCATTACTCCACAGCTCTGTGATAGCTGCACATACAAACGCAGCTTGGCAACTACGCACGCCCTTGTGTGGGTGTGAGGATCCAAGCAAGCCTGCGCTCATTAAAGGAAAATAAAATGTAAGAAAGCCTGGCCCTTAAGAGCCTTCCTTCCCTCCCACTCCTCTTTTGACTCCTTGGTTTCCAGGCTCCTCAGGGCACTAGGTATTGTCACCTCTGCTTTCTTCCTCCTCTAACTCCTTCTGGAGGCCGATGCTGCAGGAAGCCTGGGCAGCGAGGTGGTCACTGTGATGGAGTACACTGATGACGAGCAGCTGCTCATCACAAGTGGCACTGCTGGCAGTGAGTATGTCAAAGGCTTGTATTAAAATGTTCCTGACACTTTATTTCACAGAAGAGGGGGTGGGCTGAGGATCATCCAGATGAGCCAAGTAAAGCCAGGTCATACCTCATCTGGCTCCTGTGGCAAATAGCACCCCAAGGGACAGATTTTTTTTCCACGGCATTTATGTGCTCTACTTTTCCTGATTGCCCTGGGAGTGAGGCAACAAAGTCCCTTTAAAATCTATCCCTTTGGCTTTGCTGCTGGAGTCCCCACATCCCTAACAATTTACCTCTGCTTGTAGCTGGCGGAAGCTGTGGCTTTGTTTGCTGACTGGGTTTGCACCTGGTCCCTGGCCGTTCCCAGGACAAAGACTCATGATCGCCAATGCCAGTGGAAAGTTATGCTCCAGCCTGGTGGACCTGCACAACAGCAACGGGATTTGGCAGCAGGGATTTATGTTAGTGATCAGCCCAACCATAGCTAAAGGGCATCACTACTAGGTTCCCACCGCAGCAAACCATGCTAAAAGCCAGATTTCAAATTTTGCACTATGTGGGACCCTTTAACACAAGTTGAAGCAGTTTTATAACTTGATTTGGCCTTATTCACTCTGAACACTGCTGCCATGAAATACAGTACTAATCTGGTCTGGTCACAGCAGGGTTCACACTTTTATGGGTTGATGATGAGTTACTATGAGGGTCATTTACTTTGTGTAGAACAAGCCATCACCTCCCAAGCTGTTTTGGCAACCAGTCCTGCTGATGCCAAACCACCTGCCTCTCCAATAGCCATTTTCCCTGCAGCAGCCTCACTTCAAAATCAGAAGTCACCTTCATCACTGAGTTTTCAAGAGTGTTTTGGGGGAGTCTGGAATCCCCTAGGGACATTGTAAAATTGCTATTGGATTCATGGGGAAATGAAGGTAGGCGAGTCAGTACAGCTCCAAGGAAGAAAAATGGATATAAGAATGCAGACACCCTGTTGCTCCCTCAGCCCATCATCCTCACCTCTGGTCTGCTGGGTAGCAGTTGCAAAGCAGAAGGGGATTGCTCGCAGGACTTTGCGCTCCACTCCTTTGGTCTGATATGTTCCTTCAAGCCCCCTCATGTGCATTTGCTGTGCCTGGTTTTCCTCCACCTCGCCTGTCTTCCTCTGTCTCCCATAAGCAAGTTTCTAGCACACTTTTGCTCTGAGGTTTTTGGTTTTGCTGCTTTTGCTATATGACCTGTAGAACTTGTGATACAGCAGATGACAAAAGAAGTCAGAAGCGAAGCAGCATCTCTGTCAGACAGAGAGGGACACAATGCACCCGCCCTGCCCAGGAGAACAAGCGACTCTCACTGGACAGCACAGGAATCTAAGAAAGGGGCTTCTCAACTTCGTCAGAGTTTTCTCCTGGGGTGGCTAACAAGCTAGATCTGTTCACACTGAGGACTACTTGGAGATTTTCCTGGCACTTTTTTTTAACACCTCTTTTTGTTCTCACTTGTTATCTGCCAGCAGCTGAAGCCAGTTGGCTTAACAGAGAGTGTACAAAAGGGAACAATGAAGAGTGGCTTTCCAATCAGACAAGGACACAGAGCTTTAGCAATAGCAACGGACATCCTAGGATTAGTGTTTTGTCATAATACATGGAAAATAAGGAACAATAAATTGCAGAAAGCTTGATATTGAGCACTTTAATGAAAAAAGATGATGAGTTTTCAGTCCAGACTTTAAGAATGCCAATACTGTGTAATAAAAAAGGTAAACAGAAGTGTTCAGTGCTTTTGCTATTGAGTCCCAAAATGAAAAAAGATGAAGTATTATTACTTACTTTTTAAAAATCAAATACAGTCTAGAGCCTTTCTCTTTGGCTGCTAATATAAAGATGATGATGAGATATAATGTCATGACACAGTGACTGCCCTTTAAAAAAGGAAAGAGCTCCCAAACTTTGGTTTGCTAATATGATGTTCGCTGAGAGACTATTTTAATAAAAAACATACAGGATGAGGGCAGGTATCTACAAGCTGGATCTGGAGCCATAATTCAAATCTCTGCGCTATACAGAAGATTCAGAGGTAACACTGACCAAGGACTTTGGCTCCCTATGCTTGATTTCATTCACAAGTGAAGCGCAGCACAAAGTTAAGCACGGGGAGCCAGAGATCCGGTAGTAGGCGGCCCATGTAATACTTTGGCTAAGATACCGAGATTGTGTCGTCCTCTAAGGTCTGGAACAGCAAGTACCTAAGAGTTATTACTTATAGCAGATATTTTCAACCTGGGGTCTTTGTGACCTATGGAGACCAGGAATGCCTCTTGTTAGCAGACTTAAATTCACTAAACAGCGATGTGTCTTCCCTTAGAAAAACTTTCAAGGGTCTGAAAAGAGGGAAGAAAAAAGTTGGAAAACATAAATTTACAGAATTGAGTAAAGCTGTGATTTCTGGCCCTGACACCTGCTTGATTCTCATGATGATGGGCTCTGTCCCTCCTTGATGTCTGCACAGACCGGCCTGATTATTTTGCCTGTGATTTCTTCCTTTCCTGCTGCAGGCATTCCCAAAGCCTGACCCCATAAACAGCATGGTTACTCCTTGACACAATTTAGCCCTTTCATTGTAGGAGCCCCAGATGCCTCACTGAGCTGCATAAGCACCATTTGATTTCGCTCAAGGGGAAGCAGACACAGAAAGACAAAATGACTTGGCAAAGATCAGGACATGAACAAGAGAAAGCCGGGGCTCTCATCCTCCACAGTCCCTTCCTTTCTGTTAGGTCATCCATTGAAAAGGTCCCACAAGCACTCCCAGGCCCATCCCTGGGAGATATAAGAGCACAAAAGTGCTCATTGCTCCTCCGGAACCAGCAAGCATTAACTCATGCTGCCCTATCTCTGTGAGTGCACTTCTACCCTCCCTGACTGGAAACCAAGTGAAGGCAGTGCTGAGCTGTGGTTCTTATTATGGCCTGTTTTAGCTGGCTGTGTTAACCACATTCACACAACTTCCAGAGCTGTGTGGCCCAGCAGTGGTGTGCAGAGCCAGGTGCTCCAGTCCACAACAGGTCACATAGATGTACCCTCACTGCTGTGATGGCCTGCACTAGGCTGGACATTCAGCAGCAAGGCATTTACCTGGCCCAGGTGAAGGAGACAATAGGAGACAGAGGGAAAGTCCCGATGCCATCTCATCCCTTTGTGCTTCTGTGAGATGCAGAGATGAGCTAAGAGAGGAATAGGGCAGTTGTGGTGGAGGGGTGCTTACAGGCTCTGATGGGGCTGGAGAAACAAGAGACCTGTCAACGGCATTGTAGTGGATCATAGCAATTCCCATGTTACAGACCAGCTCAATGGGACCCGGGGGGAAGGAGTTTGGAAGGAACTGTCTGGCCCAGCACAGACAGTTTGCTCATTTGTTTGGATTCTTCATGGCTACTCAGTGTTATCACACCTCACAGGCTCCCTCTGGAAAGGAACAGCAAATGGGACCAGGTGTGGTTGGATGGCCACAGCAGTATGGTGAATAAGCAGCCAGCAACAGGAAGGAAGCAATGGACTCTGAGCTTTAGGAAGATGTTCAGCTCTAGCAGCCCAGAACTTCCAGCTCTTTGTTAGGTTTTATGCCTGGTTGTGCCATTTCACCTATGTCTTAAGTGAAGCAGAAGCATTCGTGTCTTCTGCCATCCAGTGTGTCCTGGTTTTGGCTGGAGTGGAATTAATTTTCTTTCTAGTAGTTGGTATAGTGCTATGTTTTGGATTTAGTGTAAGAAGAATGTTGATGACACGCTGATGTTTTTAGTTGTTGCTAGGTAGTCTACTTTCTCAAGGACTTTTCAGCTCACATGCTCTGTGAGGTGCACAAGAAGCTGGGAGGGAGCATAGCCGGGACAGCTAGGCCAGCTGGCCAATGGGGTATTCCATACCATGTGATGTCATGCTCAGCATATAAGGCTGGGGGAAGAAGAAGGAAGTGGGGGACGTTCGGGGTGATGGCGCTTGTCTTCCCAAGTAACCGTTACGCGTGATGGAGCCCTGCTTTCCTGGGGATGGCTCAACACCTGCCTGCCCATGGGAAGTAGTGAAGGAATTCCTTGTTTTGCTTTGCTTGCGTGCGCGGCTTTTGCTTTCCCTATTAAACTGCCTTTATCTCAACCCACGAGTTTTCTCACTTTTACCCTTCCAATTCTCTCCCCCGTCCCACCCGGGGGAGAGTGAGCGAGCGGCTGTGTGGTGCTTAGTTGCCAGCTGGGGTTAAACCACGACAAGTGTTAAGACTACAGCACCTCTAAAGGATATTCCAAGGAAGTTCTTCAAGCTCTTCCGTGATCTACGAAAAAAGAGCTTGGCCCCCTATCCTTGGAGGAACGTTGTCTTGTGTTGTCTGCCCATCCAAATGACACCAGGGGAGAAGATGAGGATTTCATAGTCACCAAATCATTCACTTCTTCCTAAAGGGAAGAACTTTCAACCGCAGGGTTGAAGAGGGATATTGGTTTTGAATCTTAGGGGTATTTTACCTTCTTGGATACCCCATTTCTATTTCCTGCTCACTGTCCTACCAGAAGGTGCCACTATGAACAGAGAACTAGTGATTAAATGCTTGGATTATTTCTGCTAATTGTAAGAGCGGGTAGCTAAGCTGCATTTCCTTGCAATGTTAAATCACCTGTGATCGTGAGCATGAAACCTCTCCCATAGGACACCCAAGAACCTTCTCCAGTGATCAAAGACAGCAGTCAGATGGTCAGGCAATAGGGCAAAGACTGCAGCCTTAGACTGCAGGAGGAGCAGGGGACTCACTAACAGGATGCCCCTCAGCTGTTTTGTGGCCACCAGGTGATGACTAAGCTGCTGAAGCCAGTCAGATGAAGCCAGCTAGCTGTCCTTTGAAAGAGAGGTCAGAGAGCACTACAGAGTGGAACTGCAGATGTATGAGTGCAGAATGACAAGGCTCCGAGGGGGAAGCCATATGTGGGATTCCCCTGCTCAGTAAATGAGATACAGTATGTGTGCACCCAGCATATGTACTCTTGACCCTTCTGTGATGGTCTTAATCAAACCAGGCCTTCCATGGAGGCAAGGGACTACAAACCTGAGCAGAAAGGAGCCCCTTGAGTGCCTTGGGATGTTCTCTACTCAGGAGAGCAGGACGACCTCCTTCCAGCTATTTCCCTCCTCCATCTTATGGACCACATCTGATCTTAAAAGGCATGGTAATGAACGTGCTTTGATTAAGGCCACTGAGAATTATTGATTTTCCATTTGGGGAGGAGACTATGCATTGAACTGAAACAGAAAGAAAAAAATTCCCAATATTCAGCAGAATGAAACAATTATTTCTGGCTGACTGAAGTATTTGAAGTGACCCCAAACAAATGCTTTCCTTCCATTGCCTTGGGGCTTTAAAATAAGCCAAGAGGCAAAGAAAGACAGTAAGATGGGGAGGCTAGGTGTCCTAGCCAAAGTCATTGAAAGAAATGCTGCCTTTCTCCACACTTTGTGGCTGAAGGTCTTAAGCAATAGTCCGTGGGGGCTTTTGCCTGGGATCTTTTGCCTGTGAACAGGCGCCAAATCTTTGGTATACCCATTTCAGACTAAGGGACCTGCACTGATATCTTATGAGAGGGTGAGAGGATGGACACATGCTCTGAGTGTTGATGTTGTTTCAATTTCTAAAAAAGGCTACTGTGTGGGCAAGGGGAAGTATATGTGTGATGAGGAGGACTTGAGGCTGGAGCTGAAGGAAGCGAGCTCCAGCTGCAGGCAGTGAACACCCATCTTCTTGCGCCTGACATTGAGAATGACTGGAAACCACAAATGAGTCAGGACAGCTTCAACCAGGATGCTGGGGAGAACATCCTGATGGTGGGGAGATTCAGCTGGGGACCCCCTGCGCAGAGCCATGAATCAGGCAGCAGGGGTATTTGAAGTCAGGTCAAAAGTATTTGAACCAATTGCCTGTGTACTAGGTAGTTAGGGGAAGCTCCAAAAACAACCGCTCTTTGCAAAAAGGGGCCCAGGTCCCCCTGAGAAACCAACCCCTCCAGATGGAAATCATTTGTATCAGAAATGTCAGCACTGATCATAAATAATGCTGGTGGCCACCCAATGTTGGCTTTTGGCAAATTAAAGGTGTGCCCAACCCCTCATCTCTGAACGCATTCCTTTTATCAGCATTGCCACAGGTACAAAATGAAGGACAAGCATAACGTGAATTTACTGAGCTTTTGAGTACACAGTATGATGGCACATTCGTTACCTAGACTCACTGGCTGCTAACCGTGTCATTTACTTGGGTTGCTTGTTCTGCCAAGTCCGCATAAGTCATCAGGAGAAATGCAAACACATTTCCAATTTTTTACATGAATTAGAGTCACGGCACAGGCTTTCTTATATTTTGCTTCTATGGAAAATACTTTTTTTTTCATTTTGTACCCGGCAGTTTTCCTCCTACACATCATGCAGATAAATAAACAGCCCCACAATCTAGCCAGGGAGGTTAGCAGGCTTGATACTGTGCTGCGTCTAACTGAGCCAGTCTTTTACATATGTTATATATTCACCTTTTCTCTGGCATCTGCATTGCACTTGGGAAAACACTCGCACGCAAAGGGATGGGCTCTGGGGAATGGAGAAACATTATCTAGCACGGGAATACTCAATTAATTTTCAGCAAGCAGCTTTTATAATACATAACATACACTTAACATAATACACTTTGGTCTTGTGCCAGAGATTCTAAATGATTAGGCTGTATCAATTTACTCTTGAAACACTGATTAAAATCTCAAAACTTTCATAGCAAATGATGCATGAACCAGAATCTGAAATGTGATGATTGAAATATTGCAATGTCACAAATTCATCACACAGCCTTTCCAAATCCACTCTCGGTTTCAGCTGGCCCCTTAAATGTTCTACTCACACGTCTTAGTGATCAGCTTTTTTCTCCCGCTCTGTCTCCCCCTCCCCAACCCTTTGCCTCTTGGAAAGATAATAGCCAGGCCTTAATTGAAGCAAACAGGTCATTAAAATAGTAATTTTGTAGACATTCGCAATGACAGACATTCATTCACTGCCAAAGACAAGCAAAGAATCAAGGACTGGATATTCCATGCGCATTAATTCTACCATAGACCAAATCAAAGTTAAATATCCTCCTCCCTTCTTACTGTGAGAAATTTCCATTGGGCACAGAATTTAAACAAAGAAAAACGAAAAATAACTATTCAGCTCTTGCCCTGTGAATTGTGCCCTAGCCTCGAAGCAGGTCTTGACAAACGGTGTCACACCTTCTCCTATGAGAAGGAGGATTCTCATCTCCTGTTTCTTGGTGCACAGTCACATGTCATCACTTGTTGCAGATAAGAGAGGTCAAATCACCCTGATTACTTTTACAGCCTCTCTGTAGGATGACTCTCATCACAGTGTCACTAAGATGCACTTAGTTCTCAGTGGAATCCGGAAACCTCAAGCCAAATTGCCTGCTGTGTGAAGTACGATGTCCAAAAATGATGCCTGACCTAGGAACCATTGTACAAGTTTTCTTGAAATGATACTTTAGCAGCAAGCCATTGCTATAAATCTAGTATTGGGTCTCAAAAGTCTGTAAAGATAAGGACATTTGGCCTTCTTCAAACTGCCAGTTACAGGTCCCTTACGTAGCTGTCAAACTGCAGTGTCTCCAGGGAGAAGTTATGTGCGATTCAGATAGTCTGCTTCTGAGGATGTCCTGACCTGCTCCAGCAAAGGAGAGCAGTCATCGCCCTGAAGGTAGGCATCTGAACCTGGACTCATCCCATTTAACTTCAGGCCAAATTGAGAGTCTTATTACCCTAGGATTTTTTCCCACAATCTGTAGAGAGAGGCACCACCAGACCCTTTGTCAGCACTCAAATGAAGACACATTTCTGTCTCCAGTGACTCTGGAGGAAACTGCTCCTAATGAAGCGTTCAGTTAAATGCCTAAAATGAGGTGAGGTGACCTGGACCAAGCAGTAGCCCGGTGTAGCTACCTCCACATGAACTGCCTGTGTGCTCCATTGCCAAGTCCATTGGCAGGTTAGGACCAACATGCCTGGCCATGACTGGCATCACATTAGCATCTAAGGATGCTAGGAAGTAGGGCCTGGGGAGATGACCTCTTCTCCAAACATTTTAGGGGCCACACAAGAGAGGGAGAGGTCAGAGGAGAAAGCACATCATCATTTCAAGGTGCAGCATAGATGCCCCGCTAGAACCAGTGGCAGTCCCCGAAGGGCTCCCCTCTTCCCAGCTGGCAGTGCTCTCCGCTATGCTTTCTGCATGCTTGAACTCATGTCCGTGAGCTCTCCTGGTCCATCACACGCCACTGTTAGGGGACAACTTCTGTGTTCTTTTCAGAGCTTTTGCTCTGCTCCAGCTCAAGCTGTATGTATGCAAGAAGGAAAGAAAAAAACCAACTGAATGAGATCATTTTTCTCTTCTCATCTCAGACATTCAGCCTGCTAGCCAGGGTTACTGGAATAAAGCAGGGAAGCTCTTTTTCCATAGCAAGCCATCTGGTTGACATAGACTCACACTGATGCTAATCTGTTGGTTTCTTTCTTTTTATTATTTTTTTTTTTTTCCTGAGGAACACTTCATCTGCAGCTGTAAATTCAGACCTGCTCCCTCTGTGTGCGGAGCATTCATTTTGCACACATATTTATTACCGCATTATGCCCCATTGTAGGTGTCAGGAAATCATTGTTATCCTTGGTGTGTCTACGTTGTTCTAATGTCAGGGATGTACTTTCAAATGGAAATTAAGCAATTATGTTTCACATGGGGAAACCTGACAGACGCATAGATTTTTACACCACTGGCAATGTCGCTGTCACAAAAGCAGACATTGTTCTCGGCGGACTGTCAAAGAAATATAATGTATTTCAAGAGCAAAGCGGGGCGGGGGAGGGGAGCAAGGAGGGGGAACGCGGGGTAATTAACTGTGTGATTCGAGTTCATAGATCACGGAGCTGTTTAACTTCAAAATGCAATAACGACACGACAATGAGGCTACTTAACTCATCCTTGAAAACAAGGTTTTGAGTAGTCTTTTAAAACACAAATAAATGCTTTCAACCCTATCTTCACCTCCAGCCCGGTTAAACTGGGATGATTCTGCGTGTTTACTATTTGCACTGTTTATTTAGGAATTGGTTTAAGCAGCCACCGGGACAAGGGCTGTAGGAGTGAAGAGCCATGCTGGTTCCCAGTTTATTAAATATCAGCCCTCTAAGCGAGCTGGCCAAGCGGTGTCCTTGGGGCAGGGAGCTGGGGGATTCTTCGCCTGGCGAGAACCGTGTGCCGCAGGTTGGTGCCGCACATGAAATAGGGATGGGGACCTTCTTCTTGCCCCCCTTGGCTCCGTCGTTGTAATGCAGCACACAGCACCGGTCTAGAGCCTCGTGCAGCACAACCTGCCTTCCCTCCTCCTCACCTCCCCCCAGTTATTTTTGGTTTGTTACAGGCTTTATTCAGCAGTCTTTTGTGTAACTCTCCACTGCCCTTGGTCGTTAGCTTCATACTACTCCCCCGGGTGTAATAGACCAACAGCAGTCCAAAGCCGGCAGCCAGTGAGCGCAGGCAAAGGGCTTTACTCGTGCCCAGTTGAATTCAACAGGAATCTGGGGCCCAAGGAAGAGAATATCTTAAAAAATAAAATCTCTTAAAAATGTTTCAATCAAATATTCACCAGTAAACACACATGTTTTAAAGCAAGGGCTGTAAAGAAGTACAGCTGTGTACATCGAAATCTAAGCAACCAGTTCAATGGATTTCTAGACAAGATCAAAAAGCACTTTGCACCCTTAGCACCATTCAGGGAGAATTTATTTGTTTAATGGATATTTTAGATGGGCAAATCCTGTAGTCTTCACTAAGGCAAAATTCCTATGATTGAGATTACAGAGGGACAACTGAAGATCAGGACTCCTGTAAGCCAAGAGCTGCCTGAACATGGCTGAGGAAATGGGCCTCACCTCAAGGAGTTCACATTAAAAATACAAGGCATCACAAAACCACTGACAGGGGGGAAAAGCAGAGATTTCTATCTTTCCTCCCCTCTATGAGGCAGAAAAAGGTATATATCCCACCCCAGGTCTCAGTGGAGTTTTGGAGAAAGCCAAGAACTGAACCCAGACCGCACAGATGCCAACCTGGGCTTTTAAGCTCTTCCTCTGGTCAGTCAGGTCACCTTTACCTTTGTGAGAAGGGAATAAAACCCACAGCTGTTGGTTTGGGTCCAGCTGGGTGCAGGTGTCCAGGATCTGCTGCTCCTAGAGATGCAGAGCAGAAGCACTTGTTGGCACCTGGACATATCTGCTGAATCTGAGGAGACCCTACCCCATCCCCACCCATCGCCCAAGGAGCCTCGCTGGGAAACTGCCTACTCAGTTCTCAGTTCCCAGCTCTCAGGCTGGGAACCAGTGTTGATGTCATTGGCTTCAGGACATGAACCCTTCTGTTCCTGTCTTCTGCAGCTCCCTGCTCACTTTTCCTAATTACTCACTGACCCTGGTCACAGGCTCTGGTTTTAATTCTTTTCCTGGTCCCCCAGGGAAAGCATCATTTGTTCACTAAGACACCCCCCTCCTGATCTTTCCTCTCATCTCATTTATTTCATTCTCAGCCCCTTGCAGAAGATAAACCACATGAAACCTGAAAGCGCTCCTTGAGGAGATGAAGGATCACTGGACAAACAAGTGCTGCTGTAACACCAGTAGATTAGCACCACATGGCTTCTTCAACAAGGGACAAAAATCAATGCCCCACAGTTTAGGTGGGTAAAATGAACACACAAACAAGCCTAAATGATAGAGCTCCCTGTAAGTGCGGAAGGGGCATCAGTATCAGCATCAGCTGGGCTTCTGTCAAGCAAGGCTGGGGTGGAGGGAGATGACCTTTTTTGGCCCTCTGCAAATATGTATTTTACAACAACTTGCCAAAATGCACAAAATCTTTCCTAGAAATATTTGCAGCTGATGGGGTGCTAAAGGAGAGAAACAAGTTAGTGACACTGTTAGGACAGTGGGCCACAAGTAATCCATATGCACGGCAGTGCTGCCATGCCTAGGGGTAAAGAGCACAGGCCACCCCAGGAAGCAATGAATCTGAGAAAAAAGCATGGTGTGGGCCCAGTGTACTACTGATGGACCACCCACACCATGTGCAATATTGTGGTCGAAAGGGAGAATTTGATCCTTGGATATCGGACTGCAAAATCCCAAGTAGGATCCAGATTTTGAAAAATTCAGACTTGAACCAAGAGAACGGGAAAGTAAGTCTTATGATGAAAGACTCCAATCTATTCAGTTTCCCCCAAAAAAGCTGAAGGGTGACAACTTAGGGTACAGAGGGTGGTTATGTTCTCCACCCCACAAAGGAGGAAGAAATCCAGTGGCTAGAAGGTAAAGCCCCATGTACTCTGGATAAAAATAAAGTACATACTTTCAGTCAGGAGGATACTTAAGCACAAACACCTTGCCAAGATCTGGATGAGCAAATCAACGTTGAGTGTTTCTTATTCTCCTAAGAATGGTGGTTTGCTTTATATGGAATTTCATCTAGGTTCTCTATTATCATAGGACAGTAGAATAATTCAGGTTGGGAGGGACCTCAGGAGGTCTCTATGCAACCTCCTGCTCAAAGCAGGGTCAGATATGAGATCAGACCAGGTTGTTCAGGGCTTTATTCAGTCAGGTCTTGACACCTTCAGTAATGTAGACAGCACCACCTCTTTACTGTTACACTGCTGGACTGTTCGCATGGGGAAAAAGTTTTTCCTTATTTGCAGTCAGAACCTCTCTTGTTTCCACTTCAGTGTGTTTTCTCTCATATTGTACTGCTGTGAAGAGCTTGGCTCCGTCTTCTCTGTGACCTTCCTATAGGCACTGGGGGACTGCTGGTGGGTCCCCCCAAGAATGTATCTTCTCCAGGCTGAAAAAGCCCATCTCTCCCACCCTCTCCTCACAGGGCAGGTGCTCCAGACCCCAACCATCTCAGTAGCTTCCCCTGAGCTCCCTTCACTTTATCAATGTCTTTCTTGTACGAGGGGCCAAAAACTGAACGCAGTATTGAGATGTGGTGTAATGAGTGCTGATCAGGGTGGGGTGACCACTTTCCTAGACATACTGGCTCTGCTCCTGTCAATGCAGCCCAGGAGGCTGTTGCCCATCATTGCTGCCAGGTCATGCTGCTGGCTGCTGTGCAGCTCGCTGTCCCCAGGCCCCTAGGTCCTTTCTACAGAAAGGCCTCTGGCCTGTGTCACTGCAGGGGTCCTTCCTTCCCAGGTGTAGAACTTGGCATTTGTCCTTGTTGAATTTCATAAGGTTCCTGTCAGCCCGTTCCTCCAGCCTGTCTCAGTCCCTGTGGATGGCAGCCCTACCCCTCAGTATATGGACTGATCCCACTAACTTGGTGTCATCTGCAAACTTGACAAGAGCACACTCCTCACCTCATCCAGGTTGCTGATAAAGCTGTTAAACAGGACAGATTCCAGGATAGACCTGTGATACCCCACTAGCCACATGCTTCCAGGTAGGGTCTGATCAGTAACCATGACCTTTCAAGCCTGGCCATCCAGCCACGCTTTTACCCATCTGGTTGCCCAACCATACAGACCATAATGTCCCAACCTGGGTACAAGAATACTATGGGAAAGTGTGTCAAAAGCCTTACTAAATTCAGTATAAATGACATCCACTGCTCTTGCCTCAACCACAAACCCAGTCATTTTATCATAGAAACCCATCAAGTAGGCCAGGTGTGATTTAACTTCTTGTAAATTTGTGCTGTTTTTCTCCTTCATGTGCCTTGACATGGGCTTCAAAAGGACTTGTTCCATGCTTTTCTCAGGGACTGCAGTGAGGCCAACAGGCCTTTAGTTCCCTAGACTACTCTTTTGGCTTTTTTTGCAGATGGGTGCAATGTTCACCTTTCTCCAGTCATCAGAGACCTCCCTCAGCCTCCACAAACTTTCAAAAATTATAGAAAGCAACCTAGCAAGGGCATCGGCCTGAACTCTCATCAACCTTGGATGCAGCCTGTCAGTCCCATGGACTTGTACAGGTTGGATTCACTCGTAGTCCCTGAATCAGTCCTGCACTGCTGTTTTTTCTCCTTGAACCCTTTCAATGTGCACAGAGGTCTGGGACACCTTTTTTGGTGAAGATTGAAGCAAAAGAAGGCATTGAGCATCTCAGCCTGTAGGTGTCCACTGTCAATATATCACCTGCCCTATTAAGCAACAGGACCACATATTTCTTGATCAGCCTTTTACTACTAATGTAGAAGCCCTTCATGTTGTCCTTCGTGTCCCTTGCAAACCTCAATTCCAGTTGTGCTTCAGCTTTCCTGACACCATCCCTTTATGCCTGGGAAATGTGTCTAAATTTCTCCTCTGTAGTCTGGCCATGTATGCTGCCTTTTTGCACTGGAGTCATGAGTCACTTGCTTAGCAAGCTGGTCTGCTGGTATGTTTACTTGTTTCCATGAATTTTGGGATGATCTGTTCCTGTGCTTGGAGGATGCCGTCCTTAAAGTCATGCCAGCTTTCATGAGGTCTGCTGCCCTCCAGAGCAGCCCCCATGGGCTCTGACATACCAGTTAACCTGACTAAGCTGAATTCTGCTCGCCTGAAGTCCAGGGTCTGTATTCTGCTGCTCTCTTTCCTCGTTCCCATCAGGATCTTAACTTCCACTATTTCATGGTCATTACAGCCAAGGCTGCCATTATCACATCCCCAACCAGGTCTTCCTTGTTAGATAATAGCAGATTCAGCTGTGCACCACTCCTGGTTGGTACATCCAGTTAGCTGTCCCAAGGAATTATCTCTGATACCCTCCAGAAATCTTGACTGCTTCTGTCCAGCTCTTCCAGCAGATGTTAGGCAGGTTAAAGTCCCCCATGAGAATCAGGGTCTGTGATTCAGAGACTTCCTCAAACTGTTTAAAGGCTTCATATGCTTCCTCACCATGGTCTGTAACACACTCCCAGCATGATGTCACACTCACTGGCTTCTCCTCCGGTCCCATTCCATAAGCCGTCAATCAGCTTGTTGTTGGTCCTGTAGAAGAACTCCAAACATCCAAACTGCTCCTTCATGTAGATGGTAGTCCCTCTCCTCATCTTTCCTGTTTCTTTGCTGAAGAGTTTGTATCGGTCCATCACAGCTCTCCACAGGGGTGAACTGTCCCGCTATGTCTCAGTTATTCCAATGGTGTTGTAGTGTTGTGGCTGCATGCAGAGCTCTAGCTCCTCCTCCTTCTTTCCCAGACTGACTGTATTTGCATAATTATACTTGAGGCAAGTGTCCCTTTGCTCTGCTTTATAGTTTCTGAATTCTTTCATTTACTCAACACCCTGCAGCCTCTGCTTTTGACCCTTGTACGCTGCTACCTCACTTAACTGGGTCATCATCGCCCCCTCCCTCCCCTGTCCTTCCTAGTTCAGCTCTCCTTACCGGGTTGGTCAGACTATTGGCAAAGATGCTTTTGCTCCACTTCATCAGGTGGATCCCATCTCTCCCTAGCAGGCCTCAATCCTCAGAGTGGGTCCCATGGTCGTAAATACCCAATTCCTGTTGATACCAGGTGTGCAACCAGGTGTTGACCCACTGGAGCCATCTGTTCCTCCCCAAGCCCTTCCCCTTCACTCATGGAGACCAGGTATTGTGAACATAATGGCTTAGGCTCTGCCAACCTATAAACATAAGTATGTTAATACACACTGTTCCTTTAAACTCAATACTTCCAAACCCCAGGACAGAATTTAGCTACACAACTCCCATTCTGCTCAATTGGATTTGTGTGGTTAAACTTTGGCAGAGTTGAAAATACTCACACACACAGAGAGCAAAACACATGGACACGAGTATGAGGACATCTGAGAATGTCACTGTTGTTTGTAGTTATTCTGCAAGTCCTCTGGGACAAATACCTCATCTCTCAGTGGTCTTCAAAGCCAAGTAGGACTTTTTTGTTCACTGTAAAAATAAACAGTCCTCTATAAAGAACTGCTGAAAAGGGCCCTGGAAAACTCTGGACCCAGAATCTCTCTGATCCTTGTAAGTGCTACTGGCAAACTCATTCCAGTGGTGGTTTTCTCTTAAAAAGGTCCAGTAAAGTTTTCTTCTTGCCATGGAGTAGCATGTCCATTCAAATGAGTTACTGCTTTTTAGTAGTTGCCTGCTACCTAGTGGTTTTCACATACCACTGGCACAAGTAAAGAAGATCATTTACTGCACAACTCCCAGACAAAATGAGAGGATGGAAAAGTGCTGAACCACAGACCTCTTTGCTCCCCTGTGCTATCCGAGCTGTCTTTCTCCTTCCTGCCCTTCCTACATCTGCTCCTTTATTTCCCATCTTGAGCCTTTTTTCCCCCATAACTTCCTGCAAAAAACCCCCTCTGATCCCTGTAGAAGAGCATTTGGCCCATGCTGCTCATCACTAAGCAGTAGCCCTAGAAGGGAAATGTCAATCTCTTTGAGCCTGACATATGCACACAGGGACAACTTGCCTTGGAAATAAAAAACACAGCAGACAGTCCTCCCTGAGGGTCTGCCTTCTGCCAAAGCTGCACTCTCTAACCAACTGGCTGGGAAAAAGGGACATAGCACACTTGCTGCAGTTCTGTGGCAGCACATCCATTACAGATTCCTTAGAATTATAAAACAGTCCAGGTTGGAAGGGACCTGAAGGATCATCTGGTCCAACCTTTCAGGGAAAAGGGAGCCTAGATGAGATTATGTAGCACCCTGTCCACTCACATCTTGAAAACCTCCAGTGATGGGGACTCTACCACGTCCCTGGGGAGGTTGTTCCAGTGAATGATTGTTCCTACTGTAAAAAATTTCTTTCTTATGTTGAGATAAAACCTCTCCCAGTGCAACTTATACCTGTTGCCCCTTGTCTTCTCCATGTGACTCCTCATTAAGAGAGAGCCTCATTCCTCTTTGCAGTAGCCCTTTAAGTACTGGAACACTGTGATGAGGTCCTCTCTGAGCTGTCTCTTCTCCAGAGAGAAAAGACCTAACTCCTTCAGTCTTTCCTCATAGGGCAGATTCTCCAGCCCTTCGATCATCTTTATGGCCCTCCTTCAGACCCTCTCCAGCCTGCCCACGTCCTTCTTGAATTGTGGAGACCAGAACTGGACACAGTTCTCCAGGTGCATCCTGACAAATGCTGAGCAGAGAGGGATGATCATGTCTCTATCTCTGCTAGATTTCCCCACTACATTCAAACTTCATTCCTCGTTTCAACCTCACTTCAGTTCCGCCACTGCCCCATCTACTTAGAGCTGAAGCAGAGCACATTCTTATGCCTTGCAAAGGTTAAAATCCTGTCTCGCCTGGGAGGAGTGTGCATGGCGAATCTCTCCTTGTCTTCATAGATCTTGCAAATTGCCCAAATAACCTGTCATGGGAGCAACCATCCTGCTAAAACCCCAAAACCATGGTTTTTTGCTAGGCTTATGGTATAACCAGACTCCAGGAAGGCCGGAAGTTACAATTTGTGCTTACTAGAGGCAAAATCATACCAAAGCAGCACAAAAAACTGTAGGGACTTTTGTTTGTGGGAACAAATGGCAGCACTAAGTCCTCCATAAAGCTTCTATTCCACAGAGCTCTGCCTAAACCAACAACTCATGACCTGGATCTAGAGAAAAACTTCCCTCCATCAAGATTTGGGAGCCTGGGTCAGGGCCCAGTTACCCTGCAGCAGGTTGTCTGCCTCACATGGTGTCACGAACCAAGTGGTAATCTCCCATTGCTTTTCCTGAAATCAGAGCAAATCAGTGTCTCTGTGTAGCTTTGGTCTCCAAAGAGGTATTCCTGCTTGTGGTAGGCATATGGGAATTCAAAGAAGTTCAGGTTGAGTTCACCGGATTCAGTTTTAAATGTATTTTTATTTAAACTGTAATCCTGTGAGTCACAACTGTCACAACTTACTGTGATGAGGTAGGGAGACATAATTCACAGTTTATAGATTGAAGGCTGAGGCACAGAGAGTTGAAGTACACTTGGATATACTCTTTCAGTTGAGCCTTAACAGATTAAACAGTTACGACCCTCTGGCTGTTGGTTGCTGTTTTAATTCACACTGAAAGGCTGAATGTGCCTCGCACAATAAGTCACAGCATCGCAGCCAAAGGGGCAGGGGGCAGTTAACAGCTGAGAAACAATAACTCGAAATTAAGGGGCTGAAACTCCTTAAAATCAGTCACAAGAGTACATCTGGAAAGGGGGAGAGAGGCCCAGATCAACTTACCAACCTTCACTGCTTGCAGATAAAGCAGATAGTCTAGTCCAATTTCTCAGTGCTTCCTTGTGGGCTGATGGGAATGTTTTAGGCACCAGAGACTGGACTGCAAAATTATTACAAACAAATTCTGCCGTCTCAAACATAGAACAGTAATTTGAGGGGGGGAGTAATAGGGTGAAATTTCAGTGATTGTTTTAGTGGGCTGTAAGTGAAAACAATATGGCAACATTGCAGAATATAATCTGTAGGGTGGAGAGGGGAGGTTTCTCCTCCCAACAGAACAGGTTAAAAAATAAGTTTATTATGTATTTATAAAATAAAGAGAGAGAAGAAAGAGAGCGAGAAACCATACTTAATGGAAAGCTAGAGAGATCTTGAGAGCCTGACCTATCCTGTCTAGCCTGGAGGCTAATTCAATTCCTCAAACACAGGACTGCCTCCAATTCTTGAAGGCACTACAGTCATACTGAGGACAGCCATCTACAAATTTTGTGTGCAGACACACACAGTGTCTAGGCTCATCTTACTGTGCATGAGAAAAAGCCACAGCTCCAGAGGACGATTCTTCCCGGAATAGAAAAAGTCACCTTTTCAGGATGCTCTCTATTAAGAACAGAGAAGCTGTGTGGAGGTGCATAGAGACCTAACTTTCAGGTGGTTAAAATGAGGTGGAATGACTCCTTAATGACTTCCTTCAAGGAAGCTTCAGTTATCCCTAGCTACCAACCTCTGTAACCATTCTGCTCAGTTTATCTGATGTAGGATTGACTACAAGATCAGAAAGTGCATCAGCTATTTTCTACTTTCACTCCTACTAAATCAAGTTTGAACTGTTTATGAAGAACCTCCGGCAATGCCAGCTGCCCACGGAATTCAAGAGGAAGCGGCTGGTGGTTCCATTCACCACCACGACCAGCTTCACTCATTCGTAGGGCTGCAGAAAGCTTTGATTTTGGCTGTCGTCATGAATGCAGGTGCCTCTTCTGAAACAGTTTGCTTGGCTGGCCTGAAGTCAAGGGGAGGTGGGGCTGTACCAAGTTAGCATCTTTTGAAAAAGATCTTTTGAAAAAGAATCAGGCCCTCAGAGTGAAAAGACAAAGGGTGAACACAACAATGAACATAACCCCAAATTAGAAGCCAGATTTTAAAGCACAGCTTTTCACTTTTCTATTAGCTTCCCTTTTTTAAAATTGATGAGACACACTGGGGCATTGTTTTACCTGTGATAACATTGCTTGCTTTGCAACTATCTCAAGGTACCAAATGCATTTTAAAAGGGAGCTTTGGAAAAATTAGGCCAATTAGCAATGTGACAGGCCCTAAGAGACGTAACAGTTGTGCACACAGGGTACTAGAGAGCTAAGCTTAGACACCTGAGCTATGGCAGTTCTTTAAAGATGTAAAGCAATGTGCCATTTTCTTTAGTCTTTGCATTACTTTGTGAATTGACTTTATTGACCTAAGCAATGTAAATGCTATTTCATATTTAAATAGAAGCTGCCTTAGTGCTTTGTCCTTAGCACCGGTAATTCTGTTTCTACTGATAAGTGCTGGTGAGTGATGGGTTTATGAAACGGTACAAATCTTACTGCTTTTCTTGCTCGGTTCTCATTAATACCAATAAACCAACTTAACCGCCAAATAAAAAAATCTCCACCTTTGCTTTGCCCCATGTTCTCTGGATTTTACAGATGAAATGGCAATAACTCTAACAGCCTTGAAGCCTCATGTCAGCACTTAGTACAGCATCATGGTGATACCAATATAATGTTTTGGCAGAGGAACAGCTTTTCCCTTGTGTTTCATTAACTGCCTGCTACACAAAACATGGAAAAGAATTGTCTACCAGTTCTGCGTAAGTCTGTGATGGAGCACCTATATACTACATATGTATGCAGTTTGCAAAGGAGGCAAAATATGTAAAAAATGACATGAATATCACATCATTCTCTTCACCTCGACTCTTCTCATCTCACCATCGCTCAGAGATTCACCACCACGTTCATGAAAATCAAAATGGCCGGAGTACTTAGGCCAACAAGTATATGTACACAGAAATGGGTTTTCACTAGAACATCTGTTCAGTACGGTCCTCGAGGATTAGCCTAATTGCTTCACTGAATCTGTCTTAATGAACTTTTAGATTCGTATCTATCTCAGGATTCATTATTTCCTTCAACTCAGTCTGAGGATTACTGACTAGCTTGTGGAGGCTAGCAATATTAGTAGTCTGATTGCACTGTATTTTTGTTTGTATTTCTCTGTGAAATTAATGAAATAATAATCAACAAATTATTCCAAAGATATTTATTTCTTTCTTGTACATGAATTAAAAATAAAATCTTACAAAAAATGGAACCACACGTTACTGAAATATATCACCTTATTCATACATCAAGCTTTTTTTTTAATATAAGCTAGAAAAATAGAAATTTCATCTTGGACCCATATAATATTCTTGCAGTACTGCCTAGAAAACTATGTTAAAATAAACATTTTTTCCTTGAAAAGGGACAGTGCACATTGCTTAAGCAGACAAGCGTAAAAGTAACAAAAAGAATTCAGTGCAAATTTCTAAAATAAGCATTCAGATTACCTTTCCTTTCATACATGATTTCTAAATGGTTAACAGTTCAGGTTTTTCATATTCTGAAACAGAGTTGGTCAGAATCAGTTGAAAAGAAAGTTGAATAAGCTATTGCCTCTTTGTCTTGGAATTTAGTTTTCAGCAATGTCCTAATAAACTCTTCTTGGAGCTCTCTTTTGACTTGAAGTTAGGCAGAATTTGCCAGAGTGGAAGAAAAATATTTTTTTACTTCTTACCTAGAACACTTCAAATATATTCAAGTTTTACAGAACATTTTCGCCATTTGCTGTACGTGTCTGTGTACTGGGGTCATAGTTAAAATCTACAGAAGTACACATTCATTACGTGTATGTTCAAAATCCTGTCAATTATTACTCTTAAAAAGTTTCATAGCAAAGAGTTAGATATTAATGGTAGTTTGATAAACAGGTATTTAAGTTAAAAACATCAGACTGCATCTGACACAGATCACTTAAGGATCTCATCAGCATCCATTTTCTGCATATTTTATGTAGAGTCAAGTTGACATTTTGGTTGAAGTTTACTCCACAGAAAGTGCCTCTTACATGATTAAAAAAAAAAATAATAATTAGGTCTTTTTTTTTTACCTGGAGGATTACATAGGTTTTGGCTTAGTTCTCAACACAAAATGTACATGTCATTTTATACATGTTTCTAAGGTTTCAATCCCTTAGAAAAAAAGAAGTAACATCAAAATACAACTTCTCCATCTGCCCTTCTGAACACATATCCTACCTCAAGCTTTGGCACTTCAAGAGTCAGACTGTCCGCACAACCAGAGCTAGGTGACATCTTCTGGATAAAAGGTCAGGATTGGACAAAACCATTTAAATCAAACTCAGTGAAGTAATTTCAAAAAATGTAAATGTCCTAAAAAATAGAGTTAACTGTTTTCATTTTGGATGATTCTAAGTCTGAACATTGGAATTCTAGTCCAAAAAGGCCATCTTGCTGAATTTGGCTAGATTTTGAAAAAGAAAGGAGAAAATTACATACAACATATTTTGCTATGCAGCTTCTAAAACTTGTAATTATGACCACTAAAATCATATACTCTGTTAAAAACCGAGTACAAAAAAAGAAAATTCATACAAAATCAAGTAATTATTTGAGACTTGCTCAAGGATGCTGTTGGTCTGACCTTGCAAAATACTTAGGCAGGTGCTTAATTTTAAGCACGTGAGTCATTGTGCCAAGAGAGATTTTAGGGTGAACACTAATGCACAAATATTAGTTAGACTGGCTCTTCCACTTCAAGATAAGCATGGACGTAAGTGCTTTGCTGGATATGGATCAGGATGCTCAGCACCTAACAGGACTTCAGGCGCTGATCCAGCAAAGCACTTATCCATACGAACACACTGCTGACTTTAAGATCAAGCACTTATCCACATGAACAACACTGCTGACTTTAAGATCACTGCTCATGTGCTTAACATTAGGCATGCTCGTAAGTGCTTTCCTGGAAGGGCCCGATAGACCAATAGTGTATAAGCTATAAAATTTGAAGCAGTGTATATTTAACACACCGCATATTTAACAATGTTAATCTGCTGAGATTTGCTTTTTCTTGGAACAGGGCATGTCTAACTTCTAGCATTTATTTTCAGAAAGTGCGTAAAAAAAGCCTTTAAAAGCTGCTTTGAGATTATGGCAAGTTAAAATAATATTAGCGACTCTCCTTATGCTCCTTTTATTTCTTCTTTGCATGTCTTTGCACAGGCATCTAAAAAGGAAAGAGAAAACCCTAGTCGTAAACATTAATCTATTCAAATAAGCATCCATGCATTTAGTTTCCCTCCAAAAAACATCATCAGATGCAACTGAACACCTGAAAACAAGCATCACTGAACTCTTCTAAATTTCAGATCTGAATGCAAATTCTGCCAAGTATGCCACGTTTTCCACTGAAAACATTCAAATCACCAATTGTCACTTCTACAAATAGAACTAAGTTTATTACTTAAGACTGAAAATGATGTGCAAGTCCAACCCTTACATATCCCTAAGTCAGCGCTGGTATTTCCATATGAAGTTTTCCATGCCCACTGATGTCAATTCATTTGCAATGTGAAGTCTAAAAAACTGGAAATGTAAGAGCTGCTTAATCCCAAAACAACAACTATAAAAGCATCACAACTCATCAGATATTTACATGAACAGTAGAGATGGCATGTTAATGCCAAAAAGAAATAAAGTAAGACCACATTTCTATAATGGTGCTGCATGTTGTTTCATACTAAGCTAACCAAGGAAGAAACAGCAAAGCAGCACTTCATAATGACCTACTGCTACTGCTGGCCAGGCATAGTAACTATATTTAAATCCTCGTTGTGGTAGGAAATATTGTTTTATGTATTTGGCACCACATGCTCTTCATAACTTCTTACAGCTACATGTTGAGGAAGTTTCAAAGTTACTAAATGTATTTCATTCTCTCCTAAAGGGAAAAGAGTTTTTGTTTTCACGTGAAAGCTCTAATGGCTTTTGGAAATGGCTTATTTTTTTTTGTCATGCACAAATTCCTGCTCAACCAAAAGCACAGTCACTAATAAAATTACTATTGTTGTAAGTTACGGCATAGCTGACAGCTGAAGTCGAGATGTGACACACTAAAGCACAATGCATCTATGCACAGAGGAAGAACTCTAGATTTAGTCCTTGAGTGCAGCAGCAGATGTGAAAGTCATGTACAGAGAAAAAAAAAAAAACTGGTACCCCAGATCAGAAGTCAGCACAAAGGCCTCCCAACTCTATCAGAATTGTCCTCCTTCCATCCTAAATTCTGACCAGAGAAACTGGGACTTCTTCTTAGAAGAAAGGTTCTTGAACTGTTCAGTCAATGAAAAGATGCATTTCCAAAATTTCATAAAACTTTTGAACTATTAAAAACCAAACCCCTAAAACTAGCAGATTTAAATATTCAGAAGAGCAGCTTCTACCAGTGTATCTGTCCTACATCATAGTTCCTGTTTCTAAGGTAACTCTCTCCCACTCTTGGTTTTCCACTCAAATGTCCATCCCATGCTTGTCTGCCTTCTCAACATCTTCCAGTACTTGGAATCGGCTTTCCATTAATAGATACACAATTCCTTTCCTCTCATTTACCAAAATACTCCCTGGGATGTTGCTTACTGCACAAAACTTCTCCATTAACATGACAGTATGTGCCTGTTCTTTTTCTTCTTTTTTTCTCATAACATTATCCGGTACTTTGAGTGCTGGTTTTCAAAAGTTGTCATCACTGGTGCATCCCTTCTCCTACCGATAAGAAGTTGGGGGGTTTCTTTGACTGTCAAATAAACTGCTGGGCTAGGCTGAATGTTCCTCAAAATCTAACCCTTCCAGTTCATGACTGTAATTGCTCATTCTGGGCTCACCAAATGCTAATTCTTTCCAATCACAGCAAGGACTCATTGGATAAACCAATATGTGCTGCTACAGGGCTGGTCTTCACTTACAGCCTAGACAAGTAAGGCAGGAAAAAAGCAAGATGGCAATTCTAAAGGTGGTGCACATAGAAGTAGTCACATATATGGACACTTACTATTAATTTTTAAACTCGTTTCATAGTTAATGTCAGAAAAGGAAACTACTGATAGGGCTGGTGAAATTCTGCTAAAGACAGCTGAACAACAAGGCAGTGCGGTATAACAGGAATTTCTCTATGGCTCCACATAGCAACTCCTGTGTTTTTTGTGTCCCCTGCTGCTCCCCACCCCCTTATATTGTTTCAGAAAGTTGACATTCATGACTGGAATTTTATTAAAGCACCAAATGGCTTGGGATAATGATTCTAGCTGAAAAATCAGTAAAGTCTCTGCATCTGAATCACACACTTCTCAACCTATGTTCAAACACTAGTACTACAGGCTGATTTTCAGAGATAAGGAAGACTTACAGTAGTGATTCCTTAGAATGCCTGAAAAGCATTTTTTTCTAAGGAACTTCATTTTGGTTCTAGATAATCCACTTCAGGCAAACATTTTTAGAACTGGAAACATTAACTGTACGCTATTGGGAGGCCATCCACATTTGTTAAATAAATCTCTCTGTCATCAGAGATAAGTCATCCATAGATTTCCAAACATCTTCCTCTATCTCGAATTCCAACCATACTCACTTCCCCATTTACAAACTATGCCCGAAACTCTGAAAAAAACACTGGTTTGAAAGGCATACAAAGTGCAACAACAATTGCAAAACTGCACATAACACACAGCCAAGGCTTCTCATTCATTTCTGGTTGGAAGAGAATGCCACAGAGCTGTTTAACCTAACAGACACCACTGTAATCCATGGGTTGTAACCGGCAGCAAGTAAGTCTGAAGTGGAAAAATGGCATAGTTATTAAAAATGAAGCAGCTCCTAGTTGCTCTAAAACTCCCCATTACCAAGGGATACAGGCAGATTCTCTACTTTGCTGAAGTAGCAAAGAATGATGTATTTTAAGAGCATCTTTCTAAAACACACATTGTAGTTGATCCACAGTAACGGCTCAGTGCAACAACTGGTGGATGAAACTATGAGTTAGTGTCCTGCAGAACTGGCTAGACCTACACAAATGATCCCAGTGACTCCATCCAGTTGCAACATAGCAGATAGCTAGCCTTCTGAATATATAGGAATACCCTGTAATGAGGAAAGAACACACCCAAGAGTGAGTAGTGCGTTTTAAGTAACAGTCCTACCTTGTGCAAAACTTCATAAAACTAAATCTTATCCAAGACACTCATACTTAAGTTTTTGAATTACACATCCAGCTCCAAATAGGCTTCTTTAAAAGCCCCAGCTTTGCCTTTAAATAAATCTTTCCCTAATTATTTTGTAAGGGCCTATTGACCTTGGAACTGAACATAAAAATACCCCCATATTGCTATGTGTTAAGAGATTTATCATGTAAGCCCAAAGTGATGTTGTAATTCTTTAAGGATTAAAATTTATACACAGGAAAATACCAAAACCCCTTAAGAAATGTCCTGAAGCCTAATCTAACTCCTGAAACATACAGCAAATACAACAAGCACAAATTTGTTACACAAAGCACTTTATTGCATTACATGCACATTGACATTTATTGCAATTTGTTTCCAGCATATTCAAAACAACCAAAACCCCAATATAGACACTATCTTTGCCTCGATAAATTGCCACCAATGGCAATGTTTACATCAGCACTTAGATCTGGGTCAACATAAAAATCTAATGATGCCATCCTACTCTGGTGTTATACTGGGTAAAAATCTCCAGAAAGTCTCAAAAAATAATGCTCCTTATGAACGAAAAGAGTCTCCTTAAAAACTCACCAAAGGAGGGCACGTTTCCAGCCCAGAATGGAGTGCAATGGAGAAAACTCGGTGGTGGCCTTGACTGAGCTTGCTCTGGAACAAGCAGCAGTACAGCACGGTACTCTGCTAAACCTCGCTTCTCAGCTCACAGGACCATGCTAATGCAGCTAGGCTGTCCTCCTGACCCAGGCTGGGATATCTGCATGGTACTGCCTTGCCCCACTGAGGCGTAACAGCTCTATCCCACACTAGCTCACAGATCTCTCCATCACACTCCACCATGTACACAGACATGCCCAGCATATACTATACTAACAAAAAAAACCAGGAGACATCTTTAGCTTAACATAAAAATAACCACTGTATAAAACTCTTTCAAGAACAAGTCTTTATTTTGATGCTTTAGGTTTGGAGCTGAAGAAAGTAGAAATGGATTTCATTCCACTCTTATCAACTTTGGCCAGAGCCTTCTGTGCTGCAGACATCTTGCTGTTTGCCTGTTAGTGAAATGATAAACAGAAAAAGTTAAGCAGCACCTCCATAGGAGGGGAGTATAAGCTACAAACTCCTAAATACAGAAGTCAAGGAAGAACTTGAATTGCTTTTTTACTATACAGCAGTAAAGATAATGTTATACAGGCTTTAAATTGTAGGAGAAAAACCTTGCTAAACAAATTTGAGATTATTCAAACAGAAAAATACTTGTCACGAATTACTTAACCTCAGACAAAGACAGAGAATCAATTACAAGGACAAGGAGGTGAAACATCTTTCCTTTCTGCAGAATGAGGTATCCCAACTCAAACGCTTACTTTGGGATAATCCCTGAGTGTACATTAAGAGGAATAATGCATGCAATATAACAGATGCATACTGTACCCTCCGACTCAATCTCATGATTATGCTGTCAGCAGGCTGAATTACAGCCTTGCATTACAGATGATGAATAATTCACACTGATTTATTATCAAAGACTCTATGCACAGTGAAATAAAGAGAAAAAAGATGGAAGAACTAAGAATGAAGAAGGTAACTAACATTTGCAAAGCACTTCGAGGCCACTGGGACAACTTCCCAGACTTTTACACCTAAAACACATTTTATGAGCCACGTTTTATAGAGTTGACCTCTTTTCTTTCTTACATTTTAAAATGTTATGTTTTAAATCTCTAGCTGTTTTCCCTATTAAGAAAACTTTGCATTGACCTTTCTTTATGATACTGCTCAGTCTGCAGGACTTCACAATTACAATACTTGGGATCAGCTAGAAGGTTATGGATAGGATGAAGATATGCAACAACAGTATGATCGTCTGTGTTACTATACAAACAAAAACACTGCCAAAGTATTTAAAAAAGAGTAGTATACTGTACAGAGTCCAAGAACTCTCTTTTCTTTCCCAGATTCTCTCATCAATGTGCTTCATTATTTCAGAAGTAAATCATATTTAATGTTAAAATGAATTATCTCTCCTCAGTCTATTTCTATCTTTATGCTCAGTTCAAAAGCTATAGGTACATAACGGGGGAAGGGGGAAACATGCATATTTTAAACTATTTACCACCTTCACTTAGGGGGGCAATCCTCTTCTTACTTCAAAACTAGAATGTGTCCCAAATACAAAAAATTCTGGGGGTTTTGGGGGGAGGAAGGAATGCATCTGTCACCAGCTGCTTCTCTTTGCAAATGGATAAAGAGTAGTCAGCATTAGTCTGAAGGTCACAAGACCAGCACAGAGGGCTTTTTTGGTTCCCAATGGACTGAAGAAGGATTCATTTTCTTCCAACGTTCAGAGAAATAAGCCAGTGCAAGCCTCACAACTTTGGCACACACAGACATAATCTATTTCTTTTCACATCTCTGTTGCTCTCCTAGGAATAGTACAGTGGCAGGCACCACTGGACTCAGATTTGAATTGGCCTCCAAACTTGCGCTGGAGCTGGCAATCAGCAAGCTCTGTGTTGATTTAACTTCATTAAGTTGACATAAGTAAGCGCACAAGCAATATTTCTAGGTAAAAATAAAGTCTGTCTTCGCATCCCTTGGAATTTAAGTGAATGCTGCCATCTTTGTTTCTTTTTCAAATAACTGAAATTTAACAGTTGCTATCGCTAAGCCATAGGATTTCTCATCTAAAGATCTCAGAGCTTTGCAAACATCAGTTGAGCACCCTAACACATGTCAAAGTCTGTGAGGTTCACTGGACTGTTCACTGATAAAATACAGTCAAATAGTAACAGTATAGAAGAGTTCAGAATGGGACATCAAGACTATCATAGAATCATAGAATCATAGAATCATAGTTATAGTCAAATTAAACATGAATGAAAAGTTCAAGGAAATACAACTACAGACATCTGCCATTTTGTATTTCTTATGTGTTTTGGAGGAGAAAAATAGGCACTCTGTGCTAATGTTGGATATTAATCTATGCTTTAGCAAAACATGCATGAATGCAAGGCTTGCTTACCTTTTTGGTTTTCAGATTGCTGCTGTTAAACTTAGTATAGTCTTCTTCTGCTTCCACAGGGACATCTGATAATTTCCTTTTCTGAAATGTTAGAGTGAGGAAGTTGCTCTGTCAACCACTTGTATGATGTACGCACATGGAAGTTTAAAGCTTTGGCTTTACAGCGTAACCATAGCACCAAAATAAGACTGGCAATCAACTGAAGAATCTGCAGTAACAGTGGAAGATTTCTCTTTGTAATTGTCTTCTTTACACGTGAATATATACCATCTCTACAGTATTCAAAAGAGATCATTCAGTGTCATGGGAAGCACTTTCTTCTTCCTAGCCTCCTGAAGAATGACTTCTATAAATCACTTGAATTCCGTTTTTAACTTCCATGATTGTGACTTTGGTGTCAGAGTATATTTAGAGAACCTTTACGGAGCAGCTGTTGGAAGTTAGTGTCTAACAGCCAGGGAACCTAGACTCTGGTCCCCATGGTCTCATGGAACTGTGCAGCAACTCCAGTGTTATTGCTATCTGCCAACACAAGTGGATCATCATCTAGTCTATTATCTGTTTGTGCACAACCTTTAGAAGTAATTAGTTTCTACAGTTTGGCAACAGTGAAACACTGACATAGTTCTGCTGACTGCTTCATCACTTGAATCCAACAGTGTATTAAGCAGCTTGACTCTGGATGTGCTGGTTGCCTTCTAACTTCAGAAATAATGGAAGTGAACGGTTCTCGGCACTTCACATGATCAGGCCGTAAGAATGAATATTTCTTTCCATAAACTGTGAGCATGTGTTTAGTTTAAAGGTGAAAACTTCCTGGTATGTTTCCAAAAGTGAAAAAAAAATATATAGTATTTTACAACACCGTATTTTTACTATTATTATATATCTGATATTACTACCCTGTCCTTAATATCCTGTGAAATCTAAACTGTGGCCTTCCTAGTTTTTGTGCCAAAGAGAGTGATTTTGCAAGCAACTTGGATGGTACCATACATTTTAAGATCCTGTTTTATTCATTTTGTTTATGGTGCTTGTGATCTCTCTCTCTCCCCCTCCCTCTCTCTCTTTGGCACAGAAGCCAGGTCTGCAGCTTAGATTTCTCAGCTCTTAGAACCAGATCCAACAGCAGCCTTTTCTTTTGATTTCAATGGGATCTGGATCAGCCTCTCTAGGAGGCTGTTTACTGTGCTGTGATTACATTTTCAAATGACAATCTAATGAATAATTACTATTCTCCTCTTTTTAGAATCTGATAAACAAGTTTTTGAAACTTACAACAAAATGTTTCCATTTCAGCACAACATTTGCTGTTTAGTTGTAGCAGAGCCTACATATTCTTTGTAAATGTCTGTCATCATCTGCCAATGGCCAGACTCCCTATGCTCACAAACTGGACAGTATGACGATTACAACACAAGATCAATGGCTTACAATTATTACAAAGAACATGTAATTTTGATTTAATCATTAAATCACAGAGTCCAGACTGTACCCAGTTTACTTTTGTACTACAAGAGAGAGAATCTGTCGTAGCTTTTCTGTTAACCACTGAAGTTTCTAAATCTCTCCTCCCTTTAGAATTTATTTTAACATCATTTCTAAACATGCAATTATTTTACCATAATAGGAAATACATGTTAGACCCTTCTTTATTTGCAATAATCCTATACTATGTCTGTCAATACACCTTGCCCTCATGAAAAGAAATGTCAATGCAAGTGAATAAAAATGGTCTGAAGGGGACTACAGGTTCCAGTGTACAAGCATGCCTTGCTCCTCTGAGATTGTGAAATAAAGGAGTGTCTTAATCTCTGAAGTTGCAAACACTTAAACACAGAAGCATCATACACACCCTGGTCAGTGCTCTGGAAATTAATCAGATCCTCAGCAAAATTTCACTGCCCAACAACTGAACTGTTCTAAGCCTCATTTCCTCTGTAACCAAACTGCTGAAATAAAACTATTTTTAAAAATAGATTCTCAGAACTATCCCAATGGTATAAAAGCTATTCGTACATAATATGTAATGTACATCACATGTAGTTTAATACAGTTGTTGTAACATGCTTATATGGCTAATGAATATCAGTTGGCTCCTGATGTGTGTTTAATACTTCTTACAATGCATAAAGATAATTCTTAACTGAATCAAAGGGCCAAGCAACTGTGCAGCCAGAACAACTGTCCAACCACATGGAAATAACTTAAATCCATGGACATACATTGGAGAACAAATGCTATTAATAACAGTAGGGCCCAATTATTCCTGCATGTGCTAACTGACATACTGCTTAACAGAACAGTCACTGAACCAGCCAGAAATGAGGTTATTTTAGACTTTGTTTCGGTAAGTAGCAGGGACATTGCAGGAAAGGTCGGTGTAGCAAGTAACCTAGTTTCAGTAGACATAGGGTGCCTCAGTTTAAATTAAATGGAAAGGATAATAAAAAGTGGAGTTCTTGACTCTAGAGGGGTAAACTTTGCAAACCATATGCCTTACTTCTCTAAGCCAAAGCAAAGGGACTTGATGTGTGAGGAGGACACTTGGAATGTAAAAGAAAAAGATGGAAGAAGTGATTTTGGACCTTTTACTTCAAACAAGGTGAAAAATCTTGAAGCAAAGAGCTTCCCAGACTAAACTATACATATGGCCCCCCTTGCTCACACAGAAGCACACATATTCCCCCCCGCACCGCAAACAAAAAAAGATACTAGGAGTAAGCAGAATTCTACAATGAATGGGGAAAAAAAGACTGCCAAAAAAAAAAAAAAAAGATTTGTTTTAGGGGTCAGGTAATACTGGGGTAAAGTGAGAACTGCCAAAAAGTCAAGCTGAGTTAGACCTTGGAAAGGAAATTAAAACAAATAGTAGAAGGTTGTTTAGCTACAGAGGCAAAAAGGGAATCAAAAAAGAAAAAGTGAAGCTGCTATACAGTAAGGATTGGATAGATATTAAATCTAATCTATGTGTAGCCCCAAAATGGGATAAATCCTTTGCCTCAGTAAATTGTTTTCAATAACGATGAAGAGGTTAAACAGAAAAGAGCATAGAAATCCATCTATTCAAGATAGAAGTAAAACTCAGTATGCTGACGCTGTTGGGAGACTGCCTCAGAAATCACAAGTCCAGAGGCAAAACCTGGCAACTATTCTATCAGGTAGGGACCATATTGCTGCAGAATAGCCGAACACCCACCTATACGTAAGGAGGAGGAAAAAGTGATAGTAGGCCTCAGCAGAATGGAGGGGGAAGAAAAAGTGAAAGACAGAAGAATAATTAAAGATATAGAGTAAATGAAAACTAAACATAGGCAATGCCTATTGACTTATCTTTTTTTTCCTCAAAGCGAACACATTTTTGGGTGACAGAAAATGTGAAGGATTGCCCGAGAACTTGACATGGTGCCACTTAAGCAACTGAAATTATAGAAAACAAAGACTGCATAAGAATTTTAAGGTAGGTAAGAAACTGGGTAAAAGGGAAACAAAGGCAAATAATGCAGAAAGGGACGTCATTGGATCAGATGGAGATTACTAGTGGAGTGCCATGAACAGTATCTATTAAAAATGTTCATTAATTGCTAAGTAAAGATAACAGCATGCTAACAATTGCTGAATGTGCACCACGGAGTAGCATTATGAATACCTAAAGAGTTTTTAACACTATGAAGGAAAAGCCAGAGAACCTTCAGGGGTGGAAACATTAAAAGCAGATTAAATGTACAGAAGTACAAGGTCATGTACACAACAGCTAACTGCATGAATTTCTTGTATATCTGAATGCTGATCAACTAAAAATTGCAGTGGAGGAAAAAAAACAACTGTGGGTCTTAACTGTTCACAGCATGACTGTGAGCTATTTGGTACATCACACACTAATAGAGGCGAATGGGATTCTAAGATCTAATGAGATAAAGTACTTCCAATTAAGACAAGACAGGAAGAATGCCATCCTATTGTACCAGTAAAGGTTCTATCATGAATAATTATATATGATTCTGGTCACCTGCTTTGAAACAATTGAATTAATCTTGGACCAGGTGTAAAGAAATGTTCCTGCAATGATGAGGGAATGGAGAACCCATCTTACACAAGCAAGTTTGGCTTCACAAAATGAAAACAGAAAGGATATACGTTTTCCCTTTACACATTGAGAGAACTAATGTTAGGGAGGGAAAAGAGCCATTTCAATTTAAAAAAACAATGATAATGTTAGCACAAAAGCGCAGGGGAATAAATTGGCCATGAATAAATTCAAGGTGGAATTTACAGGAAGGTTTCTGAGCATCAGAGGAATGAGGTTATAGAACAGTCTTCCAAGAGAAGTAATGGAAATAAAAAATCCTAATGAGACTTACAGTGAAGAACGGTCAGTGCATGAGAGATTATCCAACATGGTTGTCTGAGAATCCATGACCCAGGAGGTCCCTTTCAGGGTCCTCATAAATTACATATGAAAGAAAACCTATGAGGTCATATTGTCCCATCAACCTCAATAAAACTAAATAAGCAAAACACGTATGAAAAGACTGCTGACCAAAAACATAAAATAGGTCTCTTTCCCTCCCCTTTTTTAAACAGGAAAACCCACCAAAATATTCCTATTAAAAAATATGAAGTACCTGGTACATTTCTTGCATTATTTCAGACTGGCATTTCACAAGGCCATCTTACTTATTGTATTGTACCCAGTGCTTGGCCTAGTCTAGTTTTAATAATAATTCAGAGAAATTAGTTTACAACACAATGTATCTGTCAATATCTTAATGTTCTCCTACCTTCAGTGATGGCTCTGGTGCTGGGCTCTTAGCTTCTGGGAGCCTGTAGAACAAAAGATTTTAAGTTATAAATTAAGACAGCTGGATTGCACAACCTAAAGCTTATAATTCCTTCTCCACAAAGGCTGCTTTGGTTATCAGCTGCTCACACATGGCATGCGTTTGCAAAAAAAGCAGCTCATGGACTCTGTATTTCTGACTTAGATAACTAAAACAGAGCCAGGCACCATACAAAAACATGAACTCTTTTAAAAGTTCTTAGATCTGGCAACTAAAACAGGAGAACTCCACCTTACTTTTGAAAACCTTGGTTTTCAGAAAGATGATATTATAAAGCACATAACATCTCTTCAATGAAACTGTTAAGCTATGAGATTTCAAGCTGAAAATTGCATATTTTTCCATAGGTCACCATAACAGAATCCTTTGAACAGAACTGAACTGAGGGGCAGGTGTAGGGTCCCAGTGATGGTCCAAGCAAAGTCTGCTGCTGGCAGGGAACACCAGGATGAGAATGCTGGCTCACCTTCTAGATTTAAATATAAGCTAACACAGGTTAGATATGTGAAGTCAACCCCCAGCAGTACTGAGTGAGTAGGGAAAAGGAAAGAGGACTGGGGATGAGGATTCTATTCCTGGCTCTGCTGCTTGTGCTTGACAATTCTGGACAAATTGCTTTAACTCTTCGGATTTCCTTCCCCTCCTTGTTTTAAAATGGGATACATTGCTCAGGGTTTCATGATGCAACTGTGGTAACAGACATATCAGACATATATTACATCTCTCCTCCAGCCCATGGTCCTTAGAATCATAGGAACAACAGAAAGGCATAATCTACATAGTGTGGCAAATATAATCTCATTGTGTCTTTCACTGCAACCTTGATGAACAAATCTCAGTATTCAGCAGAAATGACCAAAAGGACATTAATGCATGCCATCATATAAAACTAGCAGCTAGCTGGAACAATACTTACCCTAAGTATTTTAACAACTCCTTACTCAGATCTTCAGGAATATATTCTGATATTAATCCATGGGCATACCGTACATAGTCTTCAGGAACAGGGCAGGGAGTGGGAAGGAGAAGAAAAAGAACATTCACATTATACAGTCACGTTGCCTTAGCCATGTTGCATGTGCTACCATAAATCATAAGGCTGAATTAATAGTAAGAGACTTCTAATGAATACACTGTGATGGTTCTCTGTGTTGAGTAGTTTATGTTATATGACACTTGTAGGTTTATTTAAAATGTAAAGACTTACTACACTCACTTTGTCAGCACATGTTATTAATATCTGCTGTATGTACTTTACAAAAGCTGTTCACTTTCTGAGAATACTAGATATCATGTATTTTTCCGAAGAAATTAAATTTTAAAAACCTGCAAAAGTAAAAAGCTGACTCAACAGAACATGCAATCATTAATTTTAAAGCATCTGGATCTTACAATTATTTGGCAAGGGCTTCAGTACTAAAGTACATTTCCTGGCTTCAACTGAAAACAATTAGATGAGACAATGAGTCTATTTCAAAGTCTTGTACTTAATTTCAGTACTTTACGGAAAATGCCAAGGCCTATCTAAACATCACTGGCAAGATGGGATAATTATCTGTGGAAATATGAACTACTAGAAGCTGTTTTCAGTGCCGGGCACTCCTGCTATAAATGTTTTTCTGAGAGACGTGACCCTTTTATAACATGAAGTCCTAAACCAGATCTTTTCTGGTCACGTTCTATACAAGCACTTACTGATCACGGGCTGGATCTTTCAAACTTGCTGTTGTTGGGGCTGCTAGGGAGTAACTGCACCCATGCACAGGAAGTATTTGCCAGGCAGACATTAAGCCAAAATCTCACCTCTGAATTCCATCTACAACAGGCCAGCTCTGTCCTTGTATATGCCTACACACTTAGAGAGTTCAGAAGCACGTGGTAAACTAGCCTCAGGGTGGTAAGGAACTACTTCTTCTGTGCCAGAGATAGTTTCCTCTTTTTTTTTTTTTTAAATCTAAAAAGCCCAGTGCAAACTGGCATTGAAGCAGAAAGCATTAACAAACTGACACCAGCATATGCATTGCAACTATACTGACATCAAATTCTTAGTATCTCTCATCTGCACTTCTCCTTTCTCCACTGCCTAGATTCATCAAGGATTTGTCACTCCCTAAGCCGACTTTAGGGTCAGGAGAAAATAAGAAATAATTCCAATCCAAGACAATTTCACTTCAGCACTTAATACGTCCAATTTATCGTTTAAGAAAAATATTCCCATCATTTCACTCTTTGCATTATGACACTGAACGGTGAGCCCAAGTCAACTGCTATTATTTTGTACTAAATACAAAATCCATTCTCTTTGCATTTCTGCCTTGAAGCAATCTCCACTGACTTCCTTTACCAATTTTAAAATATCACTGTTTGCCTTCTAGGGAGTCAGTGTTCTCACCCTAGCCTTGCTTTGTTATTAACCTCCTGTCAAACATCAGGAATACTTGCGCACCTCCCTTCTTTGTCTTCTGAATGAAATATTCAGGTCTCACATGTTAAACCTCCCCTCCTTCCCCATTTGCACTCATTATATCCTCCCAGATATTTGCCCTACAACATCTGTAGATGCTAACTACATATACCCATCTATTTATAAGGTCCTGAAATTTCATAATACCCCTATGAAAGCAATTCTCTACAGAAATAAATTGCACTGTCATGGCAGTAAAAGGATCAGACAAGAAAATTAGTCTTACTAAAAATAAGTGTTGAGTAAGGTCCATTTGACCTCCTGTCATTTACCTTGCTACATACAGTGGAACTGCCTCCAAAACTTACCTACTTTTAACCCCCAATATTCCCTATTTCAATGCTGCTCTTTTAAATCTAAAAAAGGCTTTTTAAAAGACTATTATATCCATGTTACTGTAAGTAAGGAGGAAGGTGGAAAAAACCCTGTAGATGAGCTATTTAATTACAAATTTCAGAGATAAAGTATTTAAGCATAGTCAAGATGGTTACTGTCAGGACAATTTTCCCTTTCTTTAAAAAAATGGGGGTGGGGGAAAGGATGAAAAGCTACTGTAAAGTTAAAGTCACTTACAAATTTTGCAGCTTTGCCTCTTTTTAAAAACCATGTATCACAATCTCTGTTCTATAAAACTGTCTAGTTGCCTCTTAAATCTCATTTATGTTGTTTCCTTTGATATCATTACTTGGTAACTCATTTTCCACTTGGTCAGCAAGTTGCTTTGTTTCTCCTTATTTTTCAACAGCATGCAGACTTCTGAAAGTCTTTGTAATAAGAAACAATTTGCTTTTGTTCGTTTCTTCTAAACTTTCCTTAATTTTCATTAACATTCAAAGAATTTATTCTGAGTCCATTTTCAGGTTTCTCTACACAACTTCATATCCCAGTAACATTCAGGACATTGCCCTCCCCAGGGAAAAGGTGACTAGAAGCAAACAGGATCACTCCAGACTTTTTGGTACCAGGATTGTCAATTTCAGGGCAATTTAATACACATATTATTAAAGTTTTTGCCCTTAATAAGCACACACTTGTGTATTCTATACATTTGTCACAAAGTAATGTTTGGACCAGGAGCTTTTACTCTGTGACTATGACTTCCTAAGATCCCTTCCCTTTTGGAGAATTCTATGAAGAGCATTTGCATGCTAATAGAAATAATAATAAAAAAGAAGTCTAATACAGAGACACTTATTAGGTGGATACTCATATATATTATAAGCATGTGTCCTATTGTCCAAGACAGTCCCAGTTCAGCAAAGCACTTCAGCATATATTTCACTGAGAAAAATGTCTTCCTGAAATAAGGAGAAGCTAAAAGAACCCCAGCTGAGACCTGCTGTTAATTACAATGTCATCCGATAAAGATACCAAAAAACTCAGAAAAGTCAAGGCACACAGTCACAACATATATGGAATTCTCTGTACAAGGAATAAATTTACTGCAAAGGCCAATTCCAATACATTTTAGATTCTAATCATGTGTTTTATCTCCACGTATGCGATTTCACAAAAATGGAATTCACTACAATGTTTAGTTTTCTTACCTTCTTTAGTATCCGTGATCTGTTTACCACTGATAAACGTAGCTGCATGTACCCTTTCACCTACACATATATTGTTGCTTTTAAGTGCTTTCACTGTTTGATTGACCTATAAGAAACCACAGAATTAAATGTCTGTATCAGTGTTGTTATGCTCATGTTAATGCAGTGACAAAGCTCTTGTAATTTTGTTTCAAGCATATAAAACGCTCAAGTTATGGACTGTGGTGAAATTTAATATACATTTGTAATGACTAGCATATGAGCTCAAAAAACCCAAAGAAACTAGCATGTCTTTGAACATGTTGCCTTGGCAACACAGCACCAGTTTTGCAGCACCCTAAGATGAGCTGAGCTACTCAGATGCAACAGCCATGATTATACAGGTGTGAAATACACCTGCTCAGAGAACAGAGAATGCCTGAGCTCAGCTGGATTGCAAAGGCAGTCCTGATGGAAATCAAAGATTAAGGACTTTACAGGGCACTGCTATACTGGATCTAACAGAGGTATAACTGGCAGAAGATATTTTCAACAACACAAACAGGTACCTGTTCAAATGTAAATATTCAGGTATTCACTGCAAAATAGATATCCCCATGCCTCATCATTGCAGAAAGTAGACGAGATTTTGTGCTTGCGTTGACTAATTTAAATGACAAGGCTTCCTTGTATCACATGATGCATACAACCTTTTTCTACAGAGTGGCATCATAGTAGGGGCACATATGCATGTGTAAAATGAGATTTGCCTTTTTTATACCAAAACACAGACCACATCAAGCTTAGCTATAACACTAGTTTATTTTCTGCATACTGTACAGACCTCTTGAACAGCGTGATTGGATCAGGATAGCAGCAACCATATCAAGACCATTCTGAGAGACTGCCAAAACTTCACGAGGAAACCCATCTGTAGCACAAACCCACGGCATTTCTGTCCAGCTTTAAAGCATGGCCGAATTTAAAAGTTGCAACAGTCAAAGCTCTCCTCTAGCCCATCTGTGAAGTGGACGAAGCAAAAGACAAGCCCCTCACCTTATGCAAAGCCTACAGAACACAGCGATAAGCTGAACTTCAGCTTCTTCTTCTGCCTCCCCACGCTCCACAAATCTCTTTCATGCCAGCCCCATCAGAAAGAGAAACGTAACAAACTTGTCATTTCTCTAATACCTCATCATATTCCCAAAAAGAAACGTAACAAACTTGTCATTTCTCTAATACCTCATCACATTCCCAAGTGCAACAACTTTACTATGATGTCTGTCCTTCTTGGACAGGACATGTACCTTGAACTGAGGCATACCACATGGCTCAAATGCAGATATGGACAAGCTAATACACATTTTCATTTTAAACATAAAGCAATTTTGAAAGCAAAAGAGAAACACAATACCTTTTTCTTTAACCATTTCAGTGTCTTCTCTTGGCTGTATTTGTGGAATTTCTGACTGCCAATCTCTGAGAAAAAAACAAGTAAGGGGAAGAAAGTCATGACTGGTTTGGATTGCATTTTCAATACATTTAAAATCTTTTAAGTTGTAGATACAGCATGAAAGTTAATCTGCGATTGCATATGTTTTTGATATCAGGGCAATAAGTTTCAAAAATATTGGAAATGTGGAAAAATAAACAGACTGAGCTGATATGCACAAATCTGAACAACTTGACAATTCTTTAATTAGGCCCTAATCCAGCAAAGCACATGTTTTATTTATTTATGTGTAATCTTGGGCTGCCTGAATTCACTAAGACTCTTCTCAGGCCCTTGTAGTTTGCCAAACCTTCACTGCCCTGTGTCACCAGACTGGTCATTTTAACTACATAGCTCATACACAAAATGTTGGTTCCATGACTGCTTTTTTTTTAAAGATAATATCTTAAATCTTTACTTATTCAATTCCAGCACCTAGTAAGAGGCCAGGACAGAGAGTTGGTTAGTGAAGACAAACCACCTTTTCAATAAACCCTTTTCCTATCAGTTCTCCCCTCTCACTTCACAGGGTGACTAAAGCAAAAGTTTTAGTTCTCCTTTTACATTGTTCAGTATAGTGTCAAAAGAAAATACAGAATCCAAAATAGTGAAACACACTCCTTGTGGGAGGAAGTACATGATTCATTTATGATTTAATGAGCAACATAAATTAACTCAACGTTATAAGAATTTCAGAAAGTGTTTCCCCTGTGATAACTAGGGTATCATGAACACTTGCTATTCACATGTGATCAGTTATCTGGAGATATGCGAGTTCATGACGCTGAGGCGAAGGAGAGAGAAAATTACAAAGGCTCATGGAAATTTCAGTATAAAAATTCAGTATTCATTCACAGAAAGCTACATTTTGGAAATGGAATGAAATGCCTAATAAGATTTCACAGGAGATTTTAGAGCGCGCTGTGTTTCAGTCTTTTTCTTTAACAGATATTTCAATAGGTTTTAATCTTCTGTGTACCATTCCCATTAATACCTACCTCTGTTTCATGTCATTTACTGATCCAGTATCATATTCCAACACTCAGTTAATGGAGTTTCCTTCTCCCCTTGCAAACAACAACATATTATTTACGATTCCTTCAGCATTTCCTTCTTTGGGGTTTATCTTGGCACTTTCAAATTGCATACAAATAGCTAACTATTATGTGCTCTTTGTGTATGAGTGGTACGGGGTATGGAGAGGTCGAGGAAATCTGTTTACAAGATAAAGTTTAAATCTATCTCAACAGTTGTAGAAGAGTAAAATGCAAAAATTCTTCAGAGCAAAAAGGAAAAAACCACTAATATACACTTTGCTTCATGAAGTTGATGAGTTGCAGGTAAAGTAATTAGCTGTGACATTGCTGGCTGCAGCCTTTAGGACTTAGAAGCTTTTAAATGGTTCTGAAAGATAAGCAGAAAATGGGGGAGACGCTCTGGATACTTGAACCTGCTTCTCAAAGAGCTAACATGGTTTGGGTCCAAGTACAGTGAGTACGATTCGTGGATTCCTCTCTTATCTAAGAAAGTTCGAGGAAGGGACATCCTCCGGCCACCATCCCCCAACCCATGCTAAAAAGTAATTCTAGTTTGGATTCTAGGCAGACTCCCCCACAACAGCATGATTCAGAGTGACTCAGTTAGGGAAAGGAAACATAGAACTGTGAAGCCATTTTCATTAAAACATGTGAAAAATAATTACACTGAACCCTTCAGAGATCACTTTGTTTGAAAATATTTTGTGTGCTTGACAGTTTTGACTATTAAACTCTAGAAACTGACAATATTTGAGACCTCTGAAGAATTAAAGTGAGTTATGAAAGTCACAAACTGCTGACAAAAGGATTCAATATTGGAACGTGGATTTAACATGTGATGCACATTTGATATTGGTGAGAGTTAGCGACTATGTTTGATAATATGAGTATATATTGGAAAGCCTTTTGTTCCCTAATGTGTCTGGTGCCTATAAAACTGGTCTGAGACATCTGGAAAGACTGGGTTTGAGAAATACAGATGGAATATAAGTGGTTCTACAATTAAATAATATGTTCAGCGATCGGGTAATCGCTATGTAGACTTGGAAGTTTCCCTGATGTATTGTTGAGCAAACTGCCTAAAGCACATTTTAACATCCATTTTCTCAGTGTTTTCCATAACTCTCAAACTCATATGGCCCCTTTTTTCCTACCTTCTGGGAATACAAGCTTGGCAATATTACTTAGTTATTCTAATCAGGTAAGTTTTCTTGGCTCTTCATGTTAATCACATCAGACAAGATCACAGTGCAGTTTTTGCCTTGCAAAATGAAACAGAGAGTAACACTCTAGAACTAGAATTCATAACCCTTTCTGAAACCTTCTCTATTGTACTTTCTATCCGATATTTAAATTTATTAGCAAACAACCTGCCTCACCCAGATTTAGCAAGCTGTAACACACCCTTTGTCCAACTACTAAAGCATGTAACCAGGAATTTAACCCAGCAAAACAAATTTTCAGCGACCTTCAACACTGAGGCCAGGGAGGTGGACTTTCTGCTAATTCAGTAAGTGTAAACTGTGAGTGCTCTAGGGTAAGAATTTGTTAGACAGATGTTAAATGCCTTAAGATTAAATTAAGAGTGAAATAATTATGTTGTTAGGTTCTGCCAAACAGATCAGAGGTGCAGAAGACTCAACACAACAGACATTTCTTGCCCTAAAGCCCTACTCCTTCAACAAGAAAGGCTACAAAGTGGACAACAGCTTAGAGCTAGAAAAAAGTACCTTAGTCATAATATTGGTATTTTTTACAGGCAATAAAAGACATGAGAATATGAAACACATAGAAGTGGATTGAACAGAAAGGTGCATCTGTGCATGACAGGCAAGCAAGCGCCAATGTGTTTGTTGCATAACAATATGCTTGGTGTTCTAAAAAAAGAAAGAAATCCTAAGAACAAGCCCCACTGTTACTTTCAACCCAACCCAAACTTGAACAAGAAAAGAAGCAGCAGGTACATGCCTAGGGACATCCAAGAACATCACATAGTGTTGGTGTGTGCATGTGTGTACAGCTTTAATGACAAAAGCAGTTTTTACCTTACATTTCAAAACAAAAATCAGAAAGTGAACATAACTTCTTTAACAGTTAATACCACTTGCTAGCAAAATTACACAAACTTACACGTGTACATAAGACATTATTAAAAACACCAATGCAAAAAACCAAGCAGTAAAGCATCTTCACTACTAACAATACAGTTTGTCAGAGGACGCTCTGATGGATAACAACTGCAAATATCATTTCAGAATGGATACAGAGGTTAGACCAAGATATAAGACCTTGTCTATAGCAAATACTTTTTTTTTTTAATTGTTATTTTGCTGTTAAGAAGGGAACATAAATACTGCCCAAAGGCAGCACTGTTGTTTGGAGGAAGTGCCCCTTCAGAAAAATAATCCCAACCTTGTCCTACATTCCCATACAGACTTCTTAGTTTGACAGGCAAGAGGATCTGGCATAATTTTTCACCTTCTCAGACGGGTGCACAGAAGTTTAGTACCCCTTCTCTCACCCCTAGCTCCTCAGCCAGTGTTCGACAAGTTGTAGGGCACAGCAATTGCCTAAAAGCTTAATAATAGGTTTTAATGGAAGTATTTATCACTTCATAGGAAGGCAAAAGCGGTGTTGCAGTGCAGATGCACCTGTCTTAAAGAACCCTTTTCAAAAGTCAGAACTTACCCAGAGAAAAAGGTTGCCTGCTCCTAATGATACTGAATGTAACTAAATGTTTTATGAAGGTTCTTTCGGAAATCCAGGAGTATCACAAAAGCACATAATTCCAACTACCCCAGTCCCAGCAAGAACGTAACAACAGTCTTGCTGCACAGATATCCTGCTCTCATGTTAAAGTGATTAGTTTCAATGGAAACATGTCCTGCCCTAAAGCTCAAATTTATTTTCTGGGGAAAGCAACTGCCCCATTACTGCATATGCACCATATCATACAGGAAATACTTAAACTTGTGCATCTAAGTCTTTCAAGAAAAACTCACAGCCCCCCCCCCGACATTCTATACAGCAATAAAGAGGTCTGGTGTTTTACTTCTTAGCAGGTTTTCATTCTTCCATCACCTTTCCTTAGCCACTTCCCAATTATCTGTAGAGCACCTAAATATTTCTTCTTATATATATCAATGACAAGGGCAGAGTGCTTCGTGAAAGCAAATTCCTAATACTTCTGGTTTTTAATCTGTGTACCTCAACTCCTTGGAGGAGCTCTACATGCATAAGGGTCAGATAGCTTAGTTGTTTTGCACTTGGTGGTAGATTTCATGTTCTCAGACTCCTGTACCTCCTCCTGTAGATCTCCATCTGCGTGTAGGTGAATCTCCATTCACTATCAGTAAGTCAGCAAACATAAGGAGAATGCCCTTTAAAGGACTGAATACAAAAACCTTGCACCTTTTGCAGGTCTGCCAAGCTACAAAAATTATGTGATGTTCCTTTCTCTTCCCTAGAAAGCATATATTGTCCTCAAATAAAATAAAAGCCCCATACCAAAGGGAATTCTGGGCAAAGGCTGAGAAAACTATGTACAGAATTGATACTTTGCTAATTTTTTTCCATTTAGGTTTTCTCTCTCATACACTTACGCATCCCAATCAAGTTTTCTATTTTAAAAAAATTAAGTCTTTGAACTTAAACCCACATCACTAAATTATGCGAAGCTAGAAAACTTGTGCTTTCCTTTCTCAGCAGCATATTCTCTCTTCTACAGCTTTCTCCTACTTATTGATTGAATGCTTTGTGAAAAAGGGAGAAAAAAGCTAAATGGACAATGGTTAACTTCTTTCACACCAGACCATCCTACACTAAATGAAGAATTTAGACAGATGTAAAACTTTCATCAAATGGTAAAGAAAGTTCACAACACATACAATAATGTCAAGAAGCCAGCTCTGACCAGTTTATCATTTTTATGACATCTATCAACAAGACTGCACAAGTATTTTAGAGTTACAGCAGATAATCTGAGATCCACACATTACTATTCACAATACTGCAATGATGACTTCTAAGTCTAAGCTTCTGTTTTCAAAGTACAGCTTTCTCCAGCACCTTGGGTGTTTTGTAAAGCAAAAAACAATATTTAAATCTATCTTGTAATGAAGTGACACTAACAAATCCAGTCTTTTTTTTGCCCCCCAGCCCCTTTTTTTCACCTTTTTCTTCTGTTACATGATGTAGGTACTGTTTAACATCTGCACACTTCAGCAGCAATGGGCAGTTAGGGTACTCTGAGTCCAGCACAACTTGACTGAGTGGCTGGAACTTTCCTTGCTGCTGAAAATACATCAAAGTGATTATAAAAGCATCATTATAATGTTAAGACACATACACACTACACATATATAGAAACATATATGCATGCAATGGCCACAGCTTTAAAATAAAGGATTTAAAGAAGATCATATTTTGAATGGTAACACATGACACATTCAGAAACTGATTACGAAGCAAGCTATAAATATTTATTTCAAACCAGTAAATACCTGCAAAATGCTGAACTCTTCAATTACTGCACTTAAAAGACCAAATTTAAAACAACATGGGGAGAAACTAATGTGAAGTACAGTGGGATTTTTTGGAAGATGACATAAGACACAGTAGTCAGTGTGTGCCAATAGTGTTTTAGACCAAAACCTGTTGGATTAAACCCAGTGTCATAACTTCCATTCAAATTTTGCTTTTCCTTCCATAAAGATAAATCTCAAAGGAGCAGGGCAGCTTCTGGAACACAGTATTAACCTTTCACCTCTGCAAAGTCAATTCTAGTTTGGCCAGAGTATGTATATAAAGTGATTTTGGCACAACTTAAATAGCCCCACACATGACAGAACCATCAAACAAATTTTGTCATTGCCAAACAATGCATAATCATTCAGCACGGTTTGGCACAACTGGCAGCCTTCCCTTTGGAAAGATCCTTTAGCGCATCAGTACAAAGATTCAGTGAGCTCTCCATCCTTAGAGAGTGCACGGTCTCAGGAGCCAAAGCTGAAGTCATTACACCGGTCAGCAGGAAAAAGAAACACTTGGGTACACTGCTTTCATTATTAATTAATCCTCTTGCTAGACAGTCAGAGGCTTAATAAAAGTAACTAATCATTGTTAAATCACAAGAAAAACAAGCAAAAAACCCAAACCAAACCAAACAACAACAATAAAAAAAAAACCAGAAAAGATTTAAAGTTTTTTTCTCATCAAAAAGAAAAGGCACGATAACAATGGCAAAAAGAAGATTATGAGACGCAGAAATAAAGCTGCAATAAACTGCTTCCTACAGATAACTTACCTGCACAAACCTGCTTGTGTTCCAAAGCAAGACAGCCACATTTACATTGTGCAGGGGCACAGAGCATAAGCCAAGAAAGCCTGCTGGATAGGAGATGGCTCTGCTCAGAAGACATGAAGCAACCCTGCATCACACTATCAAAACCAAAGGATGGTGCAAAGGATGATTCTAAAATACCCAGTGGGTAGCTTGATACTCATTAGTTTAAGCCAGAAGTGATTGTGCTGCATTCAAGCTGGCCTTGCATGAGGTATCTGCAACACAATCCTCAAGACTTTCCTTTACTGAAGAATATGCTAACTTAGGCAGGGCACTGCAGGAATGCATTTGCCCTGATTTAGGACCCAGAACAGCTCTATGCATTTACCTGGCATCATGCCTGGCCTAGAAAACCAGAAGACCTAGAAAACAATGTACCAAGAAAGTAAAGGGCAGTACAGGACTGTTCCCATGCACAGAAACAGCAGCAGTAGTTCTCCTTTACTCAGGCTACCTCAACACTCTACCACGTAGACAGAGGAGATTTACTGTTTCCCTAATTTAAGTTTGGTATAAAGCTTTCAAAGGGATGCTGAATTCAGAGCACAGTGCCTAGAGAACGAGCTAAACTATTCCTTGTGAAATGATGGGCCACCCTGAAGGAGGAACAGACCACAGAAATACAGAATATGTTTGCACATCCTCTACCATAAATAATTTAAAAATAATTACAGAACAATAGGTTACTATTACAAATGTGTAGTAGGACTTTATTTCTTCACCACACAAAAAAAGTTCTCCTGCATTCTCCACTTGCAATCTAAAGCAGAAAATAGCAAGCAACTTTATAGGAAATGCTCTTAGAGCAAAAACTCTTAGGATGCCTAAAGTGAAATTATTGCCTCCATGAAACAAAAAACAAGGATCAACATTTACATTGTATTTTATGCCCTTTTTTCTACAGGCACATTATAAACAATAAATCAGTAACTTCACCTATGCCTTCTGATACACTTCAGAAATTTAAGAGAGGTTTTGCCACACCCCTAACAAATCAATTAAGCCATTTATTAATTACCCTACTTTTGGATACTTGATCACCCCACTGCAGTTCTATGATACAGCATCTCTACAAATACTGCTTCTAAGAAGGCAATGTTTCCTTTCAAGTTCAAACTGCCACAGAAATGTTCCTTCTTCCTCCCGCATAGCATCCAAATTCTTCTTTCTTTTTCCCTTCTTTCCCAAAATGACTCATCTACTGATGCCCCCGAAAGGGCACTAGTTTGTTTTACTCTGATGACATCTCATCATTTTAAATTAAATAGTTCTAGGATAGGCTCTCACAAAAGGACAAAAGAGATTCTCTGCTTCTCTTAAAAGGAGATGATTAGAGTTTGTTGAGATTGCAAGCTGACTCCTGGAATATACCTTATTGACCAAAAAAACTCATGCAAACAAAAATACTTCTAGGGTGGATATCTCTGCTTCAAATGCAAATTAAATTTCCATTATTATGGAAGCCCTTCTTTGTAAAATTAACATTAACTTCTGCAGAAAATGAAGTCAGAAATAACATTTTCTCCTGAGAATTCCAGTGAAAACAATGAAGCAGGCTTACCTCCTTGTCTGCCTTTATGAGGTAGTAAAGTATCAGAAATAAGGGGTCCATTGGTGTAACAAACAGCAGGCGCCCATCTAAGTGACAGATACATAAAAGTAAGCTTAATACCAAGAGGCACAATATATTTAACTTTTTTTTTTAGGATGTTTTTCAGGAGTGTGGGCAAGAAGAGAAGATTTTTTTTTTTTCCCAGTAAGGATCCCAGTAACTTAATAAAATGGGCAGGAAAACAGTATTTATGATTTTATATTAAAAATACAGAGAGAACTCAATTCTCAACCCTGCCAAACCAAAGCACAAGCTCCACTGCAGGTCTGCTGGCTTCAAGCACTCCTAGTTTTGCCTCTTCTGGACTACGTTAAAAACAGCAAAATTGAAGCTGCCCTCTACTGGCAGATTTGGGTGTAACAGAAACTTGTTTTGGGATACGAGATATATCCAGTATACTCCACCTCAAACACTGGGCAAGGCAACACTGTGCTGGCAGAAGAGGCAGGCAGGGCAAGAAAGAATTTCAAAAGCTAGTTAAGTTAGAGCTGCCTCTCATCTGTAAGGGGAGAATCTGCATGCAGTCTCCCAAGAGAACAAAATAAACTTAAATAGATCAGAAAGTATGGCTTAGTATGTTGTATTCAAAGTTACACACAAAGGAAGAACTTGGTCTTCCATTGAAACAGACACCTCTGCCCATCTGGAGCTCATTGCAGGACAATGGCTGAGTCAGGCTTTTTGTATAATTGTAGATAATTGGAAACAATGTAACATCAAAGAAATTCACTAATGAGACCCCAAAATTGATGACAATTTGACATTAATTAGCAAACCAAAAGCAAATAAATGTAATTTTTTTTGTTTTAAATCACGTGATTAAGATAATTAAAGAAAAGGAAATCCTATTGTGATGGCCCTAAAACTAACAAAAGACAGAGTGGGAAGAACGTGATTTGGACAAAGCTGATACCCAATCTAACATCTGTATTACTAATACGATGCATTGTGTGAGGCAAAGCAAGCATCAGGACTACTTACAAGCATGAAAGCTTTGATAATAAAACTGGAGGGAAACTAGCCGCTTTCTCAAAGCTTCCATTTACATGCTTTCCACTGTACCTCCAGGGAGAGGTATTTTTATTTGTTCTAAAGAGTTCAGAATCACTATAGGTCTATATAGTGAGTCTGTATACAGCAGTGTATATCTGTCCTTCTCTGCGGATAACAAGATAATTTGCTTTAACTGCAAACACACAGCTTTTTTGTGTTGTTCTTCTGACCATTTCAGAGATGCAGCAGCCCTAACATTCAGGAACAATTTTTCCTCCTGTAGCTTTTAAAGAAAACTGAGGTGATGATTCCTTAAGGCAACTGTTTCCCAAGGGCCAAAATAGAGGTTAGAAAGGGAGGAGGAGAATACAATGTGGACATAATTGGGAGCAGGGAGCAGATCCAGTCTCTTGGCTCACCCCCAGATGGAGCAAGGAAAAGCTCACAGACATACCACTTGCACTGCTATATGCACCTGCAGAGGATGTTTAAAAGTTAACACACGCTTTGGGATAGTACCATTAAAGAAGGCATATGTCTGGTGGGGTTGCTTTTATTTATTACTATAAAAGATCTTTTTTCTAGTTAAAAAAGGACAAAATAAATACACCTTTATCTCCTGAATTCATACTTATTGCTTGGTCTATGGACATGCTTGCAGAGAAACACTACTCCAATGACATTCTTACTGATAAAGGATTGTTAAAGCTGTCACAAGCAGTTACATAAGTTTCCTCCTCATTTTCAGAACGGCGAGCTAGGATCAGAGAATGACTGGGATGGTATAGATGAGTTCACTTTAGACCAAACACTGAAACGGCACCTTCAGACAGCAGGACTATCCTGACACCCCAGCACTCACACAGGGGACTACAGAGGTAATGAAAAGAAAGCAAGACCATACATTCCAACGCTTGGAGCTCTAACACACTGCTCTGCTTAGCTAGCTAAGGCCTTCCAGCCCTTTCTCCCTCCTGTCGGATAACACATATTTTACTTACACTGAGGACTTGCTGGTCTGATTGACAAGGCAAGCTAAGTATTTCATGGCACTTCAGTTTAAATACAATTGAATGACTCCCCCCCTTCCTCAAAGACAAATGAACATCTGTCTAATTGAGGCTGCCAAAGGCAGCCTTTTAAAGAGAGACCACAAAGCCCCCAGCCCTGGTTAAATCCAGATGGCAAATGAGTGTGTCAGAAGGTGGGGATGTGATGCAGCATGCCTCAAACAACTAGGAAAAACACCTGTAAATTTACTAGAAGAGAGAGGGAAGGTCTGTGTATGAACATTAGTTACAGTTGGGGGAAGGATACGTTATATTACTCACCTTGTTGAACAGTCTGACCTATAAACCAGGAACGATATTCCTCATGAAAAGCTTTTACTTCAAACAGCTGCTGTGCACCACTATTGAATAAGTAAAGGGTTGCTTCCCCTGGTGAAAAGAAATCTGGTTTGTGTTTGTAAGCTTTCACAAAAATCAAAAGAATACCCAATACGTCTGAAGAATGTGCCTTATATACATACAGACACACAAACATACGCACATTCTACATAAACTCACTACAAAGAAAGCTCAGACAAAGAAAACTATTATATACAGATGTTCATATACCAGCTCTATAAACCAAACTGAATCAATAAATAAGATGTGTGAATAGTTCATCTTACAACACAAAGCCTTTGATCCAAACCCAAATCAAAATCACTCAAGAAATCAGCTTTTGTCTGTACTGAAGGGGGAAGGTAGAAAACAAGAAAATTGCTCTCCTTCCATCATGTTTGTCTCCAAGATAACAGACTCTGGGTTAGGGGAACAAAAGTATCAAACCTTCGAGCGACAATCTGAAATTATTTTTTTTTTGTGCATCAAAATGGACTGCCGATGACTCAGTAAGGGTAGACAAATAAGGTGAACAAGGAAGGTAAAAGAAGTTGCTTCGAAGTGCCCATCAGAATCTTGATAGTTTGGAAAGGAAAAGGAAAGCTTTATTTTAGGCCACCCCATAGCACAGCTCTGCCGTTTCACATTAGTTCTGGGTTATAACGAAAGGGTGACGAATATGTTGCAAACAGGATTGGCATTTTCCGTATCTAAACCAGGAAGTTGCCAGAACTACAGAAGGGGCCACTGAAGTTTGGTCAGCTGAGTCTGTTGGCTGAACTGGTCCTATCTTGGTTATCAATCCATCTTCAAGAGACAAGAGCAACTACAACATGGCAGCCCTGCTGAAAACACATAAATTGCCAAGCTGCACTGACTTGCAGATCATGGGCTGGCTCAAAGAAGTCTCAGTGTAAGCCCCTGCAAGCTGACGTCAGCACTGCTGTTCTCAGTCTGCAGAGATCCCTAGGTGCGGAAGGAGGTCAGCTAAAATGGGCAGACACATCTCTTCCCAAAAATGGCTGATAATGGATTTTTCCCCCTTTATCCAAAAGGCTGACCAGATGTTTAACCTCACCTAAGGGTACAGTTTCAGTTCTCTGATAATTTTTCTTTTGGGGAGGGGAGGAGAGGAGTGAAGAGTAGATATAAGGGGCAGCAGAGGTTTCAATCATTACCATGTGCTTCTCAACAAGGGTCTACACCATAGTTTGATCAGTGCCAGACGTCAAACTACTCACAGCAGTCCTCACTGAACAACTTAAGAGTCCTACCAGTGAGCACGCTAGCCAAATGCGGTGGTGAGCTATGAAATCTTGGGAAAGGGACCATTCCTATTGCCTAACTCCAGATCCTTAATTTATTTGCTTATATTAAAAGGACAGTCACTACAGGTTCCCAACAGTGTCATTAGACAGAAACTCTAGGGGATGGAGAGAGAACCTAGGCAGCTTTGCTCACAACTTTACCACCTCAGTTAGTTGCTTAAGTCTTGTGGTATGGTTATTTCCCTTCTTTTAGTTCAGCATTTTGAAAAATGCTTCTTGTGGTACTTCTGAATTGCAGGCTGAACCCTAGCTTATAGTCTTTGTAAGGGATAGAAATTTTGTCCTTTCTACCTGTCTATAAAAAGGACCATGCATACTTTTATTTACTAAAGTAGTTAGCATGAATTCTATAGTGTGCTGAGTCCTTCAGTGCATGTTTATACAATATCTGGCATCAACAATGCATCTGTTAGACCCAAACGTAAGGAAAATACATTAATAGGGTGTTCTCAGTCCTTCCATTTTCAGACCCTATACTTATAATAGGCTATATAACAGAAAGTTTATGCAGGTCTATAAATAAGCTCCTGTAAATTCTAAAGGAACACACCCAGGCAATCATTGTACTTTAGGCTTTCCCCAGAAACCTTTCCTAAGATCTCTGATTCTACAAGGTAAACAGATCTTTTCTTCCATAGAGAAAAGCAAATTAATATCTATGCTTTTAAAAACATAACAAATTAGAAAGCCAATATAATACAGCAGGTGGAAAATATCCTCGGCTATATATTCCCACTGTAAATCTGAGCAATCAAAAAACAGGTATCATGATGAGTAAGTGATTTCATACTCTGTATCTATTGCTTTTAATTATTTTCCTCTTTCAAGAACAAGTAGCAGTTACTATATTGTGACATTAAAATGTACCTGAAGACTTTAGTTACAAACATATGTAAGTATGAGCAGTGAATTTCAAAACAAAAACATACAACTTAAATCTATAGAAAACAAACGAGCTTATGAAAAGAAAAAAACCCATGAATCGTGTTTTTCAAACAAAATATGTTAACCCTAACAAAGGCTTACTGCAAATTTGTTGCAGTATCTCATACTCCATTTATTACATTACTTATATAATAATAACAAATCCTCAACAAAAAGAACAATCTGACTAGAAGAAAGTAACTGTGGGATGGTGATGTCATTATGTTGCCTGCATTTGCTGGTCTTTCCAATGTATTTTGAATTCAAAGTGCCTCATCATCTATGAACGAGAAAAGAGACACCACCACTTGGACCAGGGAAAAAAGAAAATTCGATTTAAAAATGAAAAGACTCAAAAAGCTTGGTAAGTATAACTGAATCACTTCTTCTAACTCTTATTTATTTTACAGCATAAGATGAATGCTATGAAGCCTAAATTTGGATTAAAAAAAAGCCCAGGCTCAACACCCAACACTGTAAGCTCCCCAAAACTAATGCACTTAAAAACAGAACTTAAATTACACCTCTTTTTTGTGCTGCCAATATTCCTGATGAATAAACAGTTCAACCAATTAAAATTATAAAAGAAATCCTAAATGTTTGCACAGCATTAACTATCTGGCACCACCAGCAGTATCCTTGGCACGTAAGACTTATACTATCATCATTATTTCAGCTTGAAAAATATGAATCTTTTGGTGGTGGAGGGAATCAACCAGAACATTTCCAAAACTTGCCTGTGCTTGGATTGCGCAGCTTTGTAAACAAAGGTTCGCTGTCAGGTGTCTTAGGGGGGTCAGTAGCAGCCTCTGTGGGGGGAGAGGAAAAAGTTATGAACTTGTAAATTGAGAAGTATTTAACGTTCTGCCATGCTTCTCCAAGACATTCAGAATTAATTAGATTGACACTTTTTGAAAACTCACGTATTTTCTGCCTGAAAGTTATATGCCTCAGCCCAAATTCACCCTACCTGATCAAGGCACCTAAATTATGATTCCAGACTTCCTGGCACTCCCTATCTGCCACAGGAAAGATAGGCACCTGGGGATGATTTAGATTTTGAAAACCACTTCCCCCTAGAGAGCCTCAGGCAAGAGAGCTCCTAAGTTTGACATCTCAGTTAAGTGAGATGAACTGATACGTTGCCCTGATTAGTCACAAAGACAATGAGAATGCTTTGGTAAGTTAGGCCAAGCACAGTATGGACATTAAAATGTTAAAAGTGCAAAAGGTAAAATATTTGTGGGAAGAAACAGTGGTCCCCTAAAGCTTTCAGGAAGTCAGATGCAGGAATATGGGGCAGGAATTGTCTGAGTGGTTGTTACTTCTGTGAAAACTATGCACACTTGTTTATCTGTTATGTATAATCTTGAAAAATAAAGAGTGCATTTAATTCCCCCCACAGGAAAAAGAAGCTGAGAGAATACAGCACCTCTGGCTTAAGCCTCTGACAGTTTTTTCCGTGTCTTTAAGCAAAAAAAAGACAAAAAGCAGAGCCACAGAAGTACGATTTCTCTGTGAAATTTAAAAAAAAGAATTAGAAAGGAAACAGCTCCCACAAGGATGCTGATTCAAGTCTGAAAAAACATCTGTAAGGATCCTCAGTTAATTATATTCTATCCACGTTCTCTTTGTAGGGAAAGTCTACCTTATATTTATGAAAACAACTTCCTACATCTGAGTTAAGAGCAACATGACAGCATCATCTTTCTTAGCTTGCACACTGCCAGTTCTGTCCCAATTCCTTTCATACAGGTATTCATTAGAGCAAGGAAAATTACTAAAGCATTTCACATACATAACCAGTATCCAGACCCCAGAGAATGGACTGACAGGGATCAGGCTGACGTTTGCTTTACAGTGCTGCTAAGGAAGGCAGAGAGGAGTAGCAGAGGCGGGCTGCACAGCTATTCACAAGGGAGGCTGTTGGAAGGAACAGAAGTGCCACATAGTCCTTCCCCTTTCAGCAGCATCCAGGAGGTTTGCGGAAAGGGAGACAGCACAGTTCTTTTCTACAGAAAACAAGGAAGTAGGAACCTCAAGTACAACCAAAAATAGTTGTCCTCCACTCTGGCTGAAAGACTATCCCCAGCACATCCGGAAAGAACAAGTGGACTCTGACAGGCTGTTCACTGGCACCTCAATGGCAAAAAAAGCCCCAAATAACCCCCATCTTTCACATCCACTCCTGGTTATTCAGTTGTGTCACAAACAGAAATTGCCCAGATAAAGACATAAGCAAGGCTTAAAAAACAAGTGCGTTTTGTGATAAAGTATTGGAGGATAATAGTTCTCAGAACAGTTCAGAGAATTTACAGTCATTTTCTTCCCCTGAATTTTTAGTTGAGTCTTCAGGTGGCTTGAAAAAGTGCTTTTAAAAGTTTCAATATAAGTTGAGGGGTTTTAATGGAAAAAGTCCGTATTTGCTAGCCAGATTTACTTCATATGCTGATACATAAACACACATGGTTGTCAAGCTACATTTGTCCTGGCAAAGGCAAACTTCAAATTTCTAGAGCTGTGTATATTTCAATTCTTGACCACAGTTTAACATTAGTGTATTTTTTGTTACTTTTTAAAACACTACAGTGATTAATGACAGTGAAAGAAACACACTGCATGTGTTTACTTTGATGTGTTTCACATGAACATGTTAAAATATACACACTAAATGTGAGTTTCAAAATTTAAAATAAAAAGCAAATAAAAAAAAAAAACAAAAGAACTTTTAGCGCTCACTTGCTCTGCTTTCTTCATGCATAGATTTATGAACACTGGGAATGAATCCAGCTAAGCCCTAAGTTGCATCTTGTATAACATGAACAATTAAATAGACAATCCTTCCTAATGTAGCTGTTTTTAATGAAGTTCACATCTTTATTTAGTTGATATGTTCTTTTCCTAACCTTTTAGTAACATACTGAATTTACCCATCCCCGCTAGGACTGGGAGACACCTGCACGTAGGGAGCACCCAGTGTAGCAAACCCAACGGATACACTGTTCCATCTCTTCCTCATCAATCCTCTGCCTTCCCAACGCAGATAACCACCCTCCATCACTAAGGCCTGCCCCATACTATCCCAGGCTCAGCACCCTCTGCTCTCCCCCTTTGTATATGCAGCCTGGCCCTGCAGCTGCCTTGGCTCAGCCAGTAGCTCTTCCCCACATGAAGAGAAGCACAGCTCTGCCCATTTAGTTCTTTGGTCCTCCCCAAGCTCCGTGGGGTTCATCACAGCACAGAGGACAGCAGTGATCATACCCTAACGAACAGTCTGAGTTGCAGCCTTCAGCCCCAGTATCTCATGCTGATGGGATCAGAATATACGTCATATTCTCCACACAGCTGCCACAGAAGATGGTTTACCAGAAGGGACACGCACATGTGCAGACACACAAGAAGGGAGGAGCGGGCAAAGGCAAAAGTGGTTTCTTTGAGTTTCTTCTACCTTCAGTTTCCTCAAAATGTAGGCAATACCCCACTCCATTTCCAGGGACATGTGAAGTATATTTTTGTTACAGATTGGCTCTACTAGATGTGAAGTTGGCAGATAAAAAGAGGCAATTGGGAGAATGCCTGCTTGGAAAACTGAATGCAATATTAATGTGGCCTTAAGGGCGAAGAAGGCCCTATTTATCCAAATTTAAACACTTCATGACTAGGAAAATGCTGAGCAAGGGATTTTTGAAGTTAGGTGTCCAAACCTAACTTGTGTGTGTTCTGGCCTTTAGCCAGGAAAGGTAACTGGATTTCTTTAATGTCATTACATTTATCAGTCCTTGTATTTGGGCAAGGATCTCTCATAGCTAAATAAATAAAGACTTCTTAAAAAGCAGTACTGTAGCAATTTTCTAGCAAAACTAAGAGTTAAACTAGTTGGGGGGGGGGGGGGGTTTAGTTTTAAGATTCACATCCAGATAAGAAATAATCTTACAGAAAATGAGACAAAAGGGACATTACAGGAAGAGTTTTTTTGTTAAATCCTAAAGGAAAACATCAGATGATTGCCACTACACTTACTACAACAGTTTTCATAGCTCGGTCCTGAGAAACTTGTTCATCTACAAAAATAACAAGTGAGAGAGGTAAGACCTTTCTGACTGAGTATTATACTTTCTACCAATTATCTTGCAGCTGTAAGCTGCACGTAGCACACAGTTAGTACAGGTCAGCTTTCTAACAGATGTGCCAGTACAGCATGCTATTCTCCTAGGACAACATTCGCTACAAGGATACAAAAAACTGATACAATGGTACAGACGGGCTCAATCAATCCTGTTCCAATTAGCAAGCCACTCTCTAAACTGCCAGGGAAGACAGATGACGGGCACTTCCAGGAGGCAGCTGAATCCATCTAAAGCCTAAACCCACCTGTATCATCCCCTGCAAGTATATGCCTCTGTCTCCATTGATCTTACAGACACCTCCAGCAACACAGAATGAATCTGGATGCCGTACCGCTACAGCTATACCAGAGGAGGGAGTTCTGAGGTAAGCACAATGCAGGACAATTAAATGCCAACACTGGGCTGATAAGTATGTCTAGTTTGCTTAAGTTATAGTCTACTGCTCATTCACTATTTGCCAAATCACACAAAGTCCACCTAAAAATGTGGGTGATATATCCATCAGTTGTACTGGAGTCTACAGGCAAAACCTCAAAATACTGAAGCTGAGTGAAAGAGACTATAAAAGCTTAAACGAAGCTTTCCATTACAGAAAAGGAGAAAAGCCTATCGTATTTCGTGGAGGTCAGACATACAACCAGGCAAATTCTATAAAATATATAAACAGAACAAAGTGAAAACGAACCAGCTGTCAAAGGATTTCTGGCAATAATTTCTTCCACAATGGATAGATATGAGGCACTAATGAATCTGGCCATTAAAAAAAAAAAGTGTTAGCTGGTACAGCAACATGATAAACTGGAAAAGAACATAAAACTCCTACTAAGATCTATGAAACTGTTATGGATGATGCAAGGTCTATTCACCTTTTTAAAAAAAAAAAAATTGCTTATATAATACTATATATAACAGACTAATATCAAGTTATATGGAATTCCCATGCAAAAAGCTGCCAGCCAAGAAAGCAAAAAGGCTGTAAATATCTGTCAATTGCGTAAGAGGAAAAAACCTTCTGAGAGCACAAATTTCCCTACCACCATCACCCTGCAAAAAAACAGGATTATTTAAAAGTCTGGAAATATAAAGTTAAGATTTCATTTAAAAACAGATATTAAACCATACGTCACCTACACAAGTCTTTTCCATTCCCTTCTTAACTTCTAACCATGCACGAAAGGTGTGTCAGATGGAGACATTATGATGGAGCCCATTAAATGGGCATTTTATGGAAGACCTTAAACTATGTGGCCTAAGGCAACAGATATGTTAGATCTAATAATCATTTTATTTATGTTCTTTTTAGAATCAGTCTACCCAGAAGCAAATGGTTTTAATTCACTGCCTACGTCCTCTGTCCTGCAGCATGCCTTGAAAGAAGCCCAGTGAAAATTAATTAATAAATCCAGTACTTTGCATCACCCAAACTTTTGACAATTTTTCTAAGTTACAAGGTAATTAACTGTTACAGTTTCATGAATGGCTTCAAATGACCAAAGATCACAGGCCATTGAAAAGCGCAGTCCTGAGGTCCCCACCTCTGGTCCCTCCCTGTTGCACATCTCTGCTGCTTTCTTTCCATCACAACTAGCAATCTCATGGCCACACAGGAAGTCAGCTCAGTTCACTGATCCAGCTGAGAAATAACCAGTCACAAAAAAGAAGTATTAATTTTCACCTAGATCAGTAAGCTATTCTCACTCACCATATGGTTACATGATCACCGGAACAAAGGGACAGAACCCATGGCAGGAGCAGATGGCATAGAATATAACCTACTCTATATGTGACACTGGGGTCTTTGACCAGTGTAAGCTGATTAGAAAACTAGATCGTATGTGCCTTTACAGAGGTGGGAAAGCAAGAGATGAGCCACAAGACTACATTGTTGCTTCCTTGGCTCACACTATTCTCAGGGGAGTACTAAACGGCACACAGCTTGATTTACCTCTGCAAACAGCCTCTTTTGCAGGTGCTTACATATAAGGTATGGCTTTGCACTTGCATACACTTGATTTTTGGAAATACCTTCTTAGTTGTTACTCAGTTATGTTAATTTGACATTACCTCACCACCTTACCCTCTCCTTGACCATACATAGTACTAGCTTCAGTAAGGGGACTTTTGCCATGCCTGTTGTAAAAGTTAGAATGGTTATCAGTTTGGTAATCACAGCATTTATTATTTTGTGCCCTAAGAAAATAACGTTTAATGTGACATAATTTACACCCCTTAAAGTCTTTCTGGCTCCCACTTCACCCGAAAATCCTACGATAAAACACAATGATATCTAAAAATGGCACTGTTTTCTATCTTGAGCAAAACTTCACATGGAAATGCTACTAGACGGTTTGAGTGGTCTTTTGCTCCAATAAACAGCTATGCAATACAGCTAAATATTAAGACTTCTGCCTGAGAGCATCTTTTGGCTTCCCCTTATGCTGGCACAGTTCTCTTCTTAGGCCAAAAAAACACGTTCGTGGACTCACTGGCAGCAATGGACAGTACTAATTCATCTGTTACTGAAATCTGGATGCTAGGCAGATCATGCAGGGGGTTGAGCTGAATGAAGGAGAGGTCAATCTTGAGAAGTTCAAGAACAGGTTATCACTTGAAAGGATAAAAACTTCAGACTTCCCTTCTCAATATTTATAGGGTCAACACTGGTGCAGCTGTATTACTGGCTGAATCAGCCCTATTCCCATGTGCAGAGAGGCCTAAGTTGGCATAAGTTGGTCTCTTCCAAGCCAGATGGCAGAAAGCAGAAGTAGGAGATGGTGTTACACACTAAAACATCTCTTTTCAGTTATTTTATTTGCTATGCTTCCTTCTGGCTCCTTAGCTTGCCAGTTATATCTGCTTTATACACAGCTGAGCTCAGTATGCCTTTTAAGAGATGACATATAAGAAATGGTGCAAATTACCTGCAGGCAAAAGGCTTTGTTCAGGAGATGCAAATGCCAATTTAGGGGGAAGTTAAGTAAAATATGCCCGCAGAGTGCTAACTTCTAAAATAAGCGTATTCACATTCACCTTATTAAAAAGGTATATAAATACGTGCACATATTTTATTTAATCTTTCCAATGTTTTAAGTCAGCTGTTAAAAAACATACATACTTGTTTATTGTAAACATTATTTCCAAGTTCTTTATGTAAATTATTCTGGAAGTATTAATGTTCAAGTATCCTGCTCAATTTTGACATTCATTACAACTACTGAATCAAGCTCCCTAACAGCTCAGCAGTGTGGTCTATTTTGTAGCAGATAATTTGAACTGTTTTTTAAATGCTAAATAAAAGCATGTATCAAAGCGTTAAGTGCAAGATGCGAGAATGAGGTAAAAAAACCATAAAACCTGCCTATTTCAGATTTTAAAGCAAACTATTTTTATGCATTAAGTATTCCACAGCTTCTTTTGCTATGACATCTTCTCTCAATATGACCCAAAGTTTTCAAGTCAAATGCTTCCTCTATTGTTGCACGGACACAAAAGTTCCTTAGTCCCATTTGAAAGAACGAAGGATTAATTTAATGTGTGCTGATGCCCTATGGTTTGGCATCACAGTCCATTTATTTCTGCCTTCATCTGACTTTTGGCATATATGAGATTTGTTCAAACAACTTGCCAAGTCTAATGTGAAACTGCTCCTTTTATTTTTAAATAAGTAATTCCTAAAAATAATAGGGTTGTTAAATTTCCCTCCCCCCTTGCAATCCTTCTAGTGCTATTCATATGGCAGTTCCCGTAAAACAATAAAAAAGGTAATCAATTTACTGTTTAAGAAAACAGCAGACTGAAAAAATGTAGTCAACTAAACCTGTCTAGTTCAGAAAAATACAAGGTTGAAAATAATTTTCAGCTTGAAGCTAACCCCTACTTCTTTTCCTAATACAGACAAACGCGGAACAAATTAAATACAGCAGTCTTAACTTTAGGTGTAGAGTGGAACACCAGACTTAGAAAACTGCCTTCAATTCCTGACCTCTTTGCTAAAACCAGTGAAGGATATAAATAGTTCCAGTTTTGACATAACACCTATCCCTGAGAAAGCATACTGAAAAGAGACTGACCTTCACACCCATCCTGTTAAGCAGCTAGTGTGATTTTGGTTGCTATTGGTAAGACCAGTTTGAAGCCATTACGTAAGAATTTTTTATTTGTTATACAGAGCCCAGATCAGATCTATGTCATGCACAGCAACTTCATCTCAGTATTTGAGACTTTTCCAGAGCCCTGCCCTTAGAACCCTACAATTAGGTGTGGTCCCAGTATTATTTCTCTGTCTAGAAAATAATTCCTAGTTCTTATGATTTTCAGAGAAAACATTAAAAATGGTAATTCCATGGGCCCAACTCATAAAGCAAGTAGAAATTTCCTATATGCACATAAAAAAAATAAATCTCATTGGTTCAGGTAGTAGGATTTTAAAAAAAATGTACATGAATACTCAGTAAACACAGACAGAATCTCCTCTACTAAAGCACATCATTAGCAACTTTCAAGTTGTGAGACGTCCAGGTTTTAATCCCTAGGAGCTACTTCTTTTCCTTTGTACCTGTTCAGTAGCTAGACCAATACAACAAGACCAATACAACAGTAGCTAGACCAATACAATGTATAGGAAGCTCTACATTCTTAAGAGTAAAGGGGGGCTCGGGTACATGGGTAACGTGACATCCTTGATTAACCAACTAGTATGAGAAATACAGAAAAGCACAATCTGGAAACTCAGCCACCCACCAATGAAGTCCATGTGGGTCCTTCAGGACTTATTAGCACTTTGGTGTCTCTGTGCCATGATTCCTCCAGAACTCCAGACTCAGGAGGTCTTCTTAACCATCGACGTCAACTACCCTGCACAAAGAAAATTCAGATCTGGATTTCCAGCCAAGCTAATAAAATCCCCTGGAACGTGGAGCACAGCACAGAAACACCCAAGTGGATCTGCACAGAGCCAGCTTGGGCCCATCAGGACTTATTAGTTCAGATACTGTCTGAAAGCAGCTGCACTGCAAAGTTGGTCCTGGAAATAGCAGAGATGTGTTAACATGGCACAGCACTTGAACTAATAAACTGTTAGTGCTGAGCTGAGTCTGCTCTAGGCCAAATCTGGTGCCTGTATATCCACAGCATAGTTAATCTGCAACTGGAGAAACTGCCCGAAGAGTCGACCCTATTTCGAGCGCAGCATGCACAGCTCTACCCCTACCCACGTGCCCAAGTTTTCTGTTCTCATCACCTCCCTCCATATGACCAATCCCTCCATCGAGCCTCTTCCTGTTTGTTCATCATTTTCTCTCTTGGCTATTCACATCCATTTCTCAACCTTCCTCTAAATGTCTGTGATAAGGCTGCACAATGTACACCAGCAGCTTCCAGCCTTTCAGGAGTAATTAATAAGGTTACCACCCTCTCCTCATCCTACCTTCTCCACCAAACCAACACTTCCTAACTCCTCTCCCCCCGACTTCTGGCTTCCCCCTTTGTCCTGCCCTTGGTGTTTCAGTCCCTAACATAGGAACAATTATGCTTATAAAAACAAAACAAAAAGATTATTGTGTTGGCATATTAAATCATCCTGCCTCCATGGGAAAAAATAAGTATCAGCAGAAATACCATCACAAGAGCTCTCACCAGGACAAGAGCAGGCTACCATTTCTGAAGGTAAAATTTGCTACCTTACCTAGAAGTTGCTTACCAGTCAGCCCAGATATGACTGTCTGAGGCTCTCCCTTCCCCTTCCTACTTGGGACTTCCCTTGTGTGACTCTCACATGCCAAACAGCCTGAGTGTCTTGGTGTGGCAAAAGGCTGGTGAGAGCAAAGACTCTCATCAGGCTGCTGCTAAGAACAGTAAACAAGGAAAGAATGCCATAGGAAAGAATGAGGGTAGGCAAAGACTGATTGAAACGAAGCACAGGGTGACTGGCCTGCTGACTGAACATGAACTCTGCCTCTTAGCTCAGGCAACTCTGCTCCCCCTTCCCACCTTCACCCACCTCTATAATCCATGCAAAATACCTGCTGAACTGTGTGGTTTGTAGCTCTGTCCTATGATGCGTAGCCTTGAGATGGACACTAACGATCCAAGTTTTACAGTACCAGAAATACAATGAGAGTTAACCACTTGCTACAGGAAGTGACAGTCTGGCCCTCTACAACAGTTCAAGAGGGCTGGATAACACACATCATTGGTAAAACAACCACTCCAGCTGCATTACTCCTCTAGCCATAATCATGACCAACAAATAACATGGGCAGTTCTAACTGACAGAGGAGATTCCTTGTTTCTGAGCTGTTTCCAGAACACTGAAATCAATATAAAAATTAAGAAATCAGAAACAAAATTGAAGTTTATCTCCTCAGTCATCAAACATGCTCTGAATAGCAGAGAAGCAATTTATTGTCTGTGCACTATAACATAGTGTATAAATGTGGACTGAAACACGGAAATTAATAATAATTTTATAACCTTCAATACTAAAGCAGACAAGCATACTCTGCTCACTTTCTATGGAAATTAGAAAATCAAATCTGCCTGCTCTTTAGCTGCTGCGTTCCAGATATCAACCCGATGTTGTCAGTTGCTGAAGTCCAAATAAGAAAGAATCTCACCTTTCTCTTCCATGTACTTTTTACACAGTTGTTTCTACATGTCACATAAGCAGCAAAACCACAGAGACTTGTGCAAAATCAGACAGATTCTCAGAACAACGTAATAACTAAGGAATCAGAGCAACACATGCACCATCATTCAGAACTCCAGACATATCTTTGCCTTGTTCTAGGAAGCTACTGTTGAACCTCTAACAGTCTGAATGATTGAAAAATACTGATACTTAAGACAGTAAGTTTCAGTTCTCATTGTTTTACTTCTATACTTCTGACAGACCTCATTCTTTTTTAGACTAAGACATCTAGCCTCTTTGCAGAACTAGTCACCCCCTCCATCCATACCAGAACTTTTACGATATCACAATCAAAGCAAGATGAATGGCATATATCCAAGTGGAGATGCTATTAGGTTGTGTAGGATGGTATACATTATTAACCTTACAAGCTGTTCTAGGAGGCAGACTACCCAGGTGTGTAGTTCAAGCTAACTTAAGCACTTAAAACCGGGACCTTATTTCTTGTAATAAAGAAAAGTTTTGGAGCTTCTTGCATAGCATTAAAACACACCTTGCTTCTTTCTCCCACTATGCACAGGATAATGGCCACAGACACAAGAAGGTAAACAGGCTATTTACATGTAGAAGGTGTTGGTAGACTTATTAACAAATGGTATTACACTCACATCCAGAACCAGATCCTGCTATTATTTACACTGGTCGTTTTTATGCATGTATGTAACATAATGCCATGCAGGTATTATGAAGATACGAATTGCCATATGAATAAAATTTAACGCAGTCAAAGAAAAAGCACCTTTTGTTACAAATCCAACCGCATCCATCTTCATTCCTAACAGTAATCAGGTCTTCCTACTACAAATTCTGCTAAATGGCCAATGAAGAACTTCTGAGATCCATCCAACAAAGCAGTTAAGAAATGCAAAACTTCGAAAAGTGATAGATGTTAACTTTAAAATCTCTTTTCTGAAAAAAAATGTTAAAACCAAACAAAAATCATTAAATCTATTTCATTTCAGCAGTCCTATTCATATGATTGGCAAATCTCATCAGCCGTGGAGTTCTGAAATTATTAGCCACTGACTTTTTTAAAATCCCTACATGATTTGAGGTTCTACTAAGGCTTAATAAACTTTCTTACAGGTCTGGCGTACTATATAAATTTTGTCAGAGCTGTGCTGGCATAATTGGTAATACAAACTGTCTGGCTTCATGAAAGTTACAAGCTCTGGCTCCAATCCTGCAAACACTTACTGAAGAATTTAACTTACTGCACAGAACTGACTACTCATGCATAAGCTAAGCATATTTGTAAATATTTGCACAGTATGGACATCTGTTGGCATAGCCAGTCATCTGATACAAGATTCAGCTTCAAATTCTAGTCTGCAGTCAATATTAAAAAAAGGAATTCCTCACTTACAAATTCCTTTCTTAGGCATCATGTCAGATACCGAAGGGTGGAACTGAAAAGTTAAAACCAGAGCAAGAGAGCAATCAGTGAAATCATAACAATTGGTTCTGTTTCTCATGTAACTAGAGAAGCCTGGCTTCTTACAGATGCATGTCTCAAGACCGAGCTCCTGCCTTGTTTTCAACCTTTGCTGAACTAAGCACTTGCTATACCTTTCCTTCAGTGGTACCATTTATAGCATTTCTCACATCATCACAGACATTTTCACAAAGCTTATAAAATTACTGCAAAGAGCTCCTCCTTTTTATCAGGTTTAGTTGAAATTAACACTCAAAAGTTTTGGGTGGAGTAAGAAATAGGCACACTACAAAGCTGATCCACTGATAATTGTGCAAGTTGCATTTCCTTAGGAAATCAAACTAAATAAAGCACTTATGAAATACCTCCTTCCTCTTAGTGTCTTGGGAGTCTGAGCACATCCTGTTTCACTCATCCTCTTTAACGCAAAAACCTTTTGTGATCTGCGAATTCAAAATTCTAAAACCTGATACTACGTAGAAATAAATGTGAAGGGGGAAGGCATCTTCCCATTTATTCAGTGCTAAGTGAGAGAAACGAAGTCTACACAGTGTTTAAGGCCTTGTGTATACTGCATCTGCAGAGCTGCCATGTGGAGGTCTGCTGCTTTAGCCTATAGAAAGGAAGAGCTGAGGAGATCTCACTCTGGCTTAGGACTTACGGTTTCCAAAGAGTTTGTTTTAAAGCTGAGGCTTAGGGCACTAAACCGTTTCCTTCAAAAAATGCAGGAATGGCCTAAGGGGATGGAGGCAAGGTGGGCTACCAGGAGCAGGGAGATTATAATCAGGCTCCATCAGGGACCTCGGTGACAAGACCTCTCTTCTACAGCTCCTCTCCCCAAGGCTCACAACGCTGTTTGCAAACCAGGGGTGAGCTGGCCTTTGGAAAACCCCTAATGACACACCAAAATAAAACGCATAGATGCGGTGAGAGAAACAGGGGCCCTGTGTAAAGGCTGTGTCTCGAAATGTCCTTACCACACCAGGGCTGGGGCTGGCTGCACACAGTAGCCCAGAGACCTGCCCCAGCCCTCGGAGAAAAGCACCCGTCTCCTGCCCGAGCGACGGCCCAGTCCCGCCGCGATGCGGGCAAGCACCACCGGGGCCAGTCAGCAGGGCGCGGTGGAGAATGAGAGATCGGCGCTGCGGCTGAGCCTGTCCCACCTCGGAGCCCCGCTGGGTTACCTGGTGCAATGAGCACCCACTGGCCAGGGTGCGCGTCCGCGGGACGCTGCTTCGCGCCGTGCATGCTCCGTACGCCCCGGCCGCCGGCCGCCCTCCCGCCGCCGCTCCCGCCGCCGCCCCAACATGGCGGCCAGGGCGGGGCGGCACAGGACGGGGGAGGAGAGGCGGGAAGAGGCTCCGCGCGCTACTGCCCGCCCGGCGGCCGCGCGCCCCGCAGCCCCGCGCGTGGCGGCAGGCCGGCGCCACCCGGCGGGCGGGAGAGGGGGGCCGGCAGCAGCAGGGCACTGAGATGGCTAGGGCTGTTCTGCCGCTTCCCCTCTCTCCCCCCCCCTCCCACGTGGAGGGAATGGTACAAGCCATTGCGGGCGGGACAGAGAGCGGCAAAGCCTCTCCTCTCGCCCCACCCCGCCAGTGGTGTGCGGGCTGTTGGTCGTGTGGGGCGGGAGGCGGCGGTGCCCTTGGGCGCACGTCTTCCCCCTCACACACTAAGGGCTGGCAGGCAGAGGCTTCCTTTTAAACTTGTGCCGTCGTAGGCCGGGGGGTGACCGTTTCGCAGGGGTCTGTGGCAGACGCTCGGGCCGCCGTAGCTGAGCGCTGCCTGCCATTGCCCCATCGCCGCCAGCCCCTGGCAGGAGGCAGCACCTCTGCCGAAAGCTTTGTCTTGAGGGGGGCACAGCTTCGATTAGGCGTGATGAGTTTGGACCTAAAGGCAGAAATGCAGGGCCACGGTGGTGTTTAACGGATTTGAACGTCTGACGTGAGAAAAGACCGAAAGCTGGGGCTGTTCAGCCCGGAGAAGGGAAGGCTCGGTGGGGATCTTAATCCATGTACATAAAGACCTCATGGGGGGAGTAAAGAGGATGGAGCCGGGCTTTTCTCAGTGGTGCCGACTGACAGGGCTTGAGGCACAGGGCACAAACGCAGGAAATTCCATTTAAACATAAGAAAAGATGCCTTTAGTGTGCAGGTGGTCAAACACTAGAGCAGGTTGTCCTGAACGACCGCGGAGTGTCCATCCATGGAGATGTTAAAAACCCGACTGGACGTTGCCCTGAGCACCTGCTCTAGCTGGCCCAGCCTTGAGCAGGGAGCTGGACTAGACCCTCTCCAGAGGCATCTGCCAGCCTCCGCCATTCTGTGGAATTTCAGTCCTCCGAGGCTGCGCATGGGCAGACCCAGAGTCCTCTCGTATCAGTCATCCTCCCAGGTGTATAATACGATCCTGTTAAATAGGTCCTATACCTACAGATCGAACAGAGGAAACATAGTCACAAAATAAGATGCATGCTTACGCATATTTTTATATACTTGTACATATGTACATAAACTTAGCTTTACCAACGCAAGAATGGGTTGATGGCCGCTGTCCCAGAGATTTAGGAGACAAATATTATACGTTATCAAAGGTATTGAAGTATACATATCAATTGTAAATCTCAGAGATATGAAACAAATATTAAAAACATACTAACATCTATGCCCCAAAACAGAGCAGAACTAACCAAGGCCAACATATGCAAAACAGCTGAGTTGATGTAAGGCTGAAAAAAATAATTTCCTGAAGTTTGAGCATATACAATCATAACTCTGAGATTACATTAATCTAAATTTGTTTTATTTTAATTTTCCTGATTTTTTCCCCTGCTTGAAGTAGGGCAAGATCTGAGTGCCAAAGACCACACCACACCATGTGTTTTGAAGAAGTCCCCACTGAAATCACTTGCTTTCAAAGTGATTGCAGTTTGCCGTAGCCTGGATTGCAACATTCACTGATGGGTCTTGTAAAACCCTTCTCAGTACTTCTGTTAGCAAAGAGAGAAAGAGGATCCCGACTGTTGCACTGTAATCCGTACAAGAGCACTGGAAGAGCAGCACAGAGCTGGTTGCTGTGTTTGAAACCTTCCTAGAAGGAAAGCCTTCTATATGGAGAAAAGGTTCTCCATAAATAACAACATCGATTTGGCCTCCAGTCCTGAAAATGACAACGAGTCACAGGCTCTTGTACACTGCTGAAAGCTCTGGAAAAGCTGGGAATCCAACCCTGCAAGCCTCCCCATGCAGTGTGTGTCAGGGTCAAGTCTGGAGGCATAACCTGCAGTTGTTCCAGACATCCTATTTCCTCCCTGACTGTGGTGTGTGATGGAAATGTTATAGCAAACATTGCTGTAGATTTACAAAACTGACTTATTAAGCTCACATTTTTCAAAGCAGCGATCCATCCTTATTTAGGCACCTGATAAGCAAGCTAAGTTTCAGAGGTGCTGAGTACTCCGAACATCAATTGAACTGAATGCACATTCCAGCTGTTTGTTTCTTTTGATTTATGAGCATCTCCCACAATCTCTAGATGTATATTGGCCCTGGGATCTATAATGTCCTTTTCCAGGAACTTTCAGATAGAAATGTTTTTCACAGATACTTCAAAATGCCCTGAACGGAAATTCTCAAATGGCTCTGAATAAGGCTCTAGAATGACATCAGTTTTGGAATAAAAATAATGCAGTAATTTATACATATTAAATATTTAAAACTTTCTGTTGTTACTCATGCACATTTGAGATGTACTATCTGTCTTTATAAACAGAGGATATACTATATCATTATAAACAAAAGATACACTAATTAGGGAATTCTGTCAGGAGCTGGTGATACTAAAATCTGATTTGCTTAAGAATTAAATACTTTCCCTCCAGGCTTGCCAATGCTTTTAAACCTTAGTTTAAAAGAAAGAAAATGCTGAAGTTTAAAACACTAGACTGATCTGAACTGCTGTGGTGATATCATTGTAAATACTCAAATCTTAATTTTACACACATGGGTATTCTCATTTGAGCCCGTATGACTCATCACATCCAGAAAGCTAAATGCATGCAATATGGGACTGCATCCTATCTGAGGACAATTGTTTTACACATTTCAGAGCCATTTGACATGCATTCAGACTTCACCTGCACTCTGTCCATTCATTCATTTCTGCTGGGGCTGCTTCTCATAATCCAAATGTCTGTGCAAATGCAAGCATCCCTTTTTGCCAAACAAAAATTACTTACTTTCTGCAGCCAAAGAAACGCTACCTTTGTCCACCTTCAGCTGTGGAATTTACCCCTTCCTCCTCCCCTACACGAGCTTTAAGTGAAGCAGCTTTTAAATCTTGCTTGGAGCAAGAAATGAAACAATGATGTTTAGAAAGAAGTGTGATTCTTTGTTGAGTCGAGGTTGTCATTTAAAAGAGAAAAATGTTTCCACTTATGATTATGTTTCATTTTACGGTGTTTCAAGAAACAAATTATATTTATGGGCCAAGTTTATCTATTTTATGCTTCAGTGATTCAAACATTTACATGCATAACTTTAAATCCATTGATCTGCACATTTAAGGGTCAGCTGTATGTATGCAAGAGTGTTACATTTCATCCCGGTAAAAGGCCTATCGATACGTGTAACTTTAGCTGATGTACCAGGATAATTATGATTCATTTTAGGTTACCTAGTCCGAAATACTATTTTCTGTTCATCACATGTCAAATTATTGTTTTGTTTGGTTTTATTCAAAACATGTGTGGCATTGAAACAAGTTGAAAATATTTTATTCAAGTCTATTTTTTCCTTACTTTTCTTCCTATTAGACAAGAATCACACCCCTTTATTCTCACGACTAATGGTGGATACACAGAAAAAAAGAAAAACAGATAAATATGAAAACTGAAAAGCCTAATAAAACTGTATAAGGAAACACGGATCATGCTTCATTATACATTAAAATAAGCTCATTTAAATGACAAATGGTATATTCTCAGCGTACTTTAACAGAGCATAAACCGGTGGTGAAGTATCTGTGCTCTGACCCACCGAAGCAAATCATAGGGCTTCCTCTTTGTGTGACCAAAACTACTGTCTGATGCGACTGAAATGCGACATCCACCTCCCTCAGTTCAGGTAATGGGATCATCTCGCCACATGTGCCTTAGCACAGTCTCATTCTGTGGCAGGAAAAATTGTCATTTTGGTCACATGAAACACACACATGCTGGCACGTAGGAGGGAACAGGTCCAGGTGTGCAGTCTTCTTGCTCTCCAGAATATGTTTGCTTGCCTTACAAAACAGTTTCCCAATCTCATTTTTTTAATTCAAAAATCCTTAAGACCTGGTTAACCCCTACATCTAAATCCTCGTGACCTTAGAAGGTTCTGCTGTGACTCAAAAGAACATATGGAGACCTAACATAGAGATGGCATTGACCAGAAAGAACACATACAGGCATTACAATCTGTAAAACAACTCTCAAAACCATGTTTGAATTTCTAACTGAAATTCCAAGCCAATTTTTCAAGCTGAAAAATAATTATTTTAAATAGTTCTTCATGACAGTATTTATCTAAGCAAGTACTTCTCCTATTGAAAATAGTCCATTTTAAGGAAAACAACTGTATTCATTTAAAAGCATTCAAGCAATGATGAAAAATATTCTAACCAGCTGTGAGCAGAAATCGCTTTGTCCTTTGCACTAAACAAGATTGTGTCACACCTATAGGTAACAATTATCAGTTTTTGCCTTAACAGAAATAACCTACTGGGTTCCAAAGTTTGCCTGTATGTCCAGTCATATAAGAGATATAGAAAAGGAAAGAAATCAGAATTAGATGGGGAAATACAGGCACACCCACAGAAACCATGGGATTCATATTCCCTAATTTTGTACTGTAATTATCTAGCTTCAAGCTGATTATTTAGTGTCTTTTTATAGTTAATGGAGAGAAACAGAGTGGCATTTACTTGACCTACTTTGTATGTTTATCTGAGGGTTAGCCCATCTACCTAGAGGTAGATATCCAAACTGCAGATACCTCAGATCAGCAGGTGAGAACCATTCTCCATTACCTTTTTCTGTACTGGGACAGGCCCCATTTTACATACAGCTGTTATCATCTCTTACTATTTTTCCTTTTGTGCATCCATCACACCCTAAGGATGGATGAGGACCTTATTGTGGGGTTAGCACAAATAGGTATTTGTTGACCCAAGTATGCTGGATCTCAAAATTTTCTTTCAGAGCACCAAAGAAAGATTATTTTTCCTCCGTTTAGTCAACCAGAAAATTCACTTATTGGAGGTGTGTTGCTATAGCAAGCAGAACTTGGTCTGTTTATAGAAGCTGCTCAGGATGATGTATACTGTTTGGAGAAAAAAGTTGAATGAGTATACAGATTGTGAGCTGGCTTAAAGTGAACAGTAGCAAAACTTGTTTAATGTGCATGATACATTCATCCACAGCAGTAAGTTATTGCAAAATATCCTCCAGATTATGACTCAGACACTGGCAAAAAAAAAAAAAAAAAGAAAAAAAGAAAAAAAGAGAAAAAGAAGACACTAACATATTTTAAAAAAACACACCAAACATATGGAGACTTTTCTGAACATTTTCAGATTAAAAGTTGTTGCATCAAAAGTGTTATAGTGGCCATATTAACGCTGCTTTCCTGTACTGTGGATTTCAAGGGATTTCTCAGCCCCATCAGAGGAGTCTCAGAAAACACGTATTCACTTGAAAAGCAGAGCATTGAAAAAACCTATGTAAAGAAAATGTTTTTCTGTCTACCTTCTTACCAGGATGGTAAGAAAGAAGACAATGCTTGAGTTTGAATGTTACAGTGAACCTCATAAGTGTCATGTGATGGTATTATTATCATTATAAGACAACAGTACTTTGGCAGTCTTGATGCTGCCCTTTCCTTCCACAATATCAATGGTTAGAAATGTAGTATGCGTAAGGTAAGAAACCCAGAAACAATACCTTTCTGCCACAGTTCATACACATGGATACAAATACATATATGTCTGTGTACACAGACACAACCATTTAAAATATATGTAGATATTTTCTATACAAAATATGTATATGTATATGTCTATCTGTGTGTGTTTGTGCACACCAAAATGTTTCAGAAGTCTATGTGCCAGTCTATTGGACCTGAGGCTTCGTCCCTTTGATGTTGAGGAATAGAAGCCTAGATTTCTCAGACAAATCAGTACTATTTGTCCTAGAATGCTATCTATCTAGTCCAGAAAATGCCTTTTCTTCTTCTCCTCATCCATCTTTAAACAGCTATGATTCCCTTTGATCTTCTGTGTTCCCTTTTTTTCCCTTTGAGGAATTCTCTCTGAGCAACCACTGTGTGTTTAACGGTTCAACTTCTGCCAATTTTTTTTCCTCCTCACTTTTTACTAACAGCAATCCTGTTACTAAAGCAACACATTCATAATTCTAATATCTAGCAATAACTAAGACAGCATTCCATGTTCAGAAAATCATTATAGAGGTCCATCACGGTTAATTATGAAACTTATATAGTTAACTTCTGCTTCCAGTCATACAAGTGTAAAGCAACAGACTTATCGTCTTGCAGAAAAACCTCCAGGTGGGATCTTGAAGAACAGAACTATTTATAGTGCTGTCTTCAGAAAGATCCTTCCGTACAGGCTCAGTTTCTTTTCTAGCAAATACTGTGTGCCAATCTGCCAAGCACAATTGTCGCCAAAGATGGTCATTCATGTGCTTTAAACCCAGACTTAGTCCCTCAGCAGACCCACTGAATTTCTGTCGCTGGGACTGGCATAACAGTCCTCCTCTAGATCAGGTAGGTCTCTGTCCTCTACCATGGATAGAATGGGATAGCGAACTAACAGCAACAGAAAAATAATTGTGGAAGCTCTGAGTGGTGTTTATAGCCCAGTCTCCTAAGGAAGCAGGGCTTAGGGGAGCATATTGTGTGGATGTATGCATGTCTGAGTCCTCCCTCAGTAAGTGGTCGTTGACTTCAGCCACCTTTGATGCAGGTTCATATTTTATGAGAACACACAGCTAGGGTGAGGAGAGAAACACCCTCCAGGTGACATTCAGCTCCTCCTAAAACAGATGCCCATCTCTGGAAAGCCCAACAGTTCTCCAAAATCCATGGTGTTTATTGACTGCAGGCTTGATTTGGTTGCAGAGCGGGAGCACCTGGCCACCCACTTCTGGTCCAGCAGGGCACAGGTCTCCTGTAGGTCTTTCGTCATATCTTCTAGCTCCATATGCATGTGTCAGACATCTTAAAGTATCTTAGATGGCATTAGTGACCTCTCTGGAGGAAAAAAGGATTGTGAGATGAAGAAACACAAATTTTAAAGCCCTAGCCATGAGTATTTTGATGTTCAGGCCCCACAAGGCAGTGGAGTATCAACATCATAGCCAAGGTTTCTCTCTTATAAGAATTCTTTCACGTCAAACTAGGTGTGAATATTATTGAAGGCTTTCCAGCTATGATTCATAGCATTCATTAAATGGCTAGCAACTGCATGGGTTGTCTGGTGTCTAATAAGAACTAGAGCTCATGCCACAATTCAAAGGAAAGTTCAATCAGCTATGAGACGCAAATTCATTAGAAACTGGGCTTCACTGGTGAATTTGGCACTATTGTTTTGTTGTCGTTATTCTAAAAGCCAAATACATTAGGAGGGGTGATCTGCCTACTCTCTACTTGTATCCCATCTGTGGTTATGCATAAAAATACCTCCACAGGGCCAGAAATGTGGGCTGTGTAGTGGTTGTGGGAGAGCTGAACATTATGTGCAGGTGGAAGCAGGGTGATCTGTAAGCAGAGGGCACTCGTATGAATGGATTTAGAACGAACAACCAGGTCTATGGCAGTTTGAAACACCTGAGTTTTAAAAGCAAGGAGCCTAACATAAAGCCGAACACAAACACTGCCCTCACAGATGAAGAAATGTATTTAAAACAAGTTATTTGTTCCTGTTTTGGTTCCATGCAATTCTGAGACAAGGATTCAGTATTTCCACTGTTAGAGTGGCTCAGTCCCCCAGAACATAGCTGGCTTCATCTGACTCTTCTGCAATTCCTGGTTGTGGCTCCTTTACTGTAACCGTGAGTGACATAGAGGAGAAGTGAAATAAACAGGGTTAGAGCATGGCCTCAAACACTGTCCAGAAATTATCTGTATTTTCTAACAGGTAGCAACTCCTGGCATAGTCTGGTGCCAACTAGTAAGCACCCAGACACTGCCCCAGCACAATGTAAGGGACAACATGACTGTTCCAATAAGCAATATGAACAGGGCCACCCTGTTTTGGGGAAAGAGTACACTGTCAGTGTCATAGTTCTTCCCTTTGGGCCATGGAAGAAGGCACCCTGGCCTGCTTTATTTACTAGTATAAACACAGCGGTGCTTCAGTATGGCTCACAATGTGGCCAGTGAGAATTTTTGCCAAATAGGTCTACTGCAAGTAGGCACAAGACATCAATATTCAAATAAATCTTATAAGGCTCATCTATTTCTAGGAGTTGTGGGTGAAGATTGCGTAGAGATGACCAGTTCATGCACCGTGAGCCTGACATTTCTGGAAGTATAGGGCTTATTGCACATGCAGAAAACATACTCCACATCTGCATCTGTAATGTGTGCAAATAGACTGTATAACAACTGGAGGTGAGTGCGGGTGCTGGTACATGCATGGTGGCCATTTGCCCAGAACTGACAGCCTGGGCAAAGCTATAGCCACAGCTCCAAATGGACAGCCAGACATGTAGGAGTCCTTGACAAATGACCATGTTTTTCTTTTCCTGACAATACAAAATTTTGAGGTGGAAAAAGGGATCTTTTCTGTGGAAATATGCAGATAAACCTAAGATATTTTTTTTTTAATGTAAGAATTTAAGATTTTCAATTGCTTCTAAGTTAATGGTTTCAGCTCCCATACTATATAAAACTTTTCATTTCACAACAGTTTTTCATTTATCTTTTAAAAGTCTTCTGAATTCATGTGCAAAATGAATCTTACTGGTAATTAGGTATTTGGTGAATTCTTAGCTTGCTGCATGTGTTAATCATGTTGAAACTAGCTATATTCTAAGGTTACTTTTAAATCAGACTGAAAATCAGAATTCTCAGTTGAATTATATATTGGCTTATGAAGTGTTGTGTCTTCACTAATGCAAGCAAGTCTATTATTTTGTGAGCACTGCAAAGAGATTATATTGTTAATATACATAAAAATTTATTTCAGCCAAGTATGTTCTCAAGGGGAATTCTAGAAGGCAAAGGGTCCTTGTTATTTGGAACATCATTAACAGTATTTTGTGACCTTCAAAGCAGATCATTAGAAAAATGACGTGTTAAGATATATGTACCATCCATAGCTTTATGAAACAAAGGACCTGTGTGAGATGCTATATCAAAGATTCTGTACAGATCAAGAAGTGTTGTCTTGGACATAACCCTTATCAAGAACATCATACCAGAAATGAAGAATTGGCAATAAAACATCCCCTGTAGTGGGTTTGGGAAGTAACCAAACTGATTACAAAGAAAGATTGTAAATTGATTTAAAATGTGAAAGGGTAGTATTAAACTTAAAGACTGCTGTACTTGTTCCATATCTTTAGAAGTGACTGGCTGAAGACTGACTTGCCTGTAGTCTGAAACAGACTTTTTATCATCTGTCTGCTGGATGGAACAATACAGGCATGTTTCATTTATTTAGAAAATGGCCAGGGGCCAAAGAAAGATTAAAAATGTAAGCAAGAGTCAGTGCAATGGTTGTTCCTGTAAGAGTTAGGCATTTGGACTGCACTATCAGCAAATCCTCCCACAAAAGATATATTCCTACAACATAGGATTTGCATTTGATGTCCTGGAAAAGCAATTGGTACGGTAAGGACAGGCTTACCCCGTTACTCCAGCAGTTGAATTTGGAATGCATTTGGCATTTACAAGAGTAAACAAAAGCAATTGACATACTTGAATAAGTTGTTTTGTGAGCAGCAGAGCTAATGAATGCAAACAAATTCTAAAAGGAACAAATTGTTTCTTATGGATTTCTATCTTTGTTCTTCAGCCTACCCCATCATAACCCCAGCTCCCCTGCCCAGGTCCTCTTCACCATTCCAACCAGATGAGATTCATCATATGCTGCAGCTTATCTAGAGCTGTGGGTGTGCTGGTTGGTCCCCTGGCCGCAGGCAGACAGACCATGCAATAGCTCAGCGTGTCTCTGTCTCAGTGAGGGCAAATTATCTGAGGACCTCTATCCTACAGATGATCTTCATTGATCTGTAGATGCCTAAGATGCGATCAAGCCTGCCTAACTGAGGGACCTAACTTGAGCTTAAATTCAAGAAAGCTAGGGAGCCAGCCTTCTTTTAGTGTTTCTGCCCCTACCACAAGCAACAGAAGATCATCGCTGCCTTCCTGAGACTAGGCATCTAAATTTCCTACACAAGGTCTGCCTTCAGAGACATACAGAGGCATTTACCTGTCTCCACTGACTGTAGAGGGAAACTTTGCTCTAGGACGGCTTCTTCTCCAGTTCCCTGAAATGTTTGTTCAAGTTAAGAACCTAAGATAATATTCCAGTTTGAGCCTTAGTCTTTCTAATCTGACTGAAACTGGCCATGGAGGTCAGGAGAGGAGGACAGACAGACTGCCCCATTGCAGGAATTATGGGAAGCCAGCCTAAAAGTAACAGCAATTAGGGATCAGGTGTATTTAATATAGTGATTTATCTGCTTTAATATTGCTATAGATAATGTAGAAAAATATTGCAAAGGATACAATAAATTTTCATTTAGTTCCATTAAAACTTTTTATGAATAGGTGAATACTAGTCCCAAACTTGTGTCTACCTGGAACAATTTAATTTAAGAAACATATAAGAGTTCAGTCCAAGATTTCATTTTGGGTAAGGGAACTGATTCTGCTACGTACATCGTGAGTTGAACAGAAGGCTAAAACTTCTTGAACACAAACTTCTGTAGAAAAGCCATGCCTTACCAGTTGAACTCAGGTTTATTAATATTCCTGAGTCATCTGAATGTACCCAGACTGGTGGCTGATGTGATTCCTTAACCTTTCTCCAAAATATGTTTTTAATTTTTACTTGACACTCAGGTTCAGTGGAGATCCATTGTTTTATGATTTAACTTCACTCAACTGTTTTGGGACACATACAGCTCATTACAGAAAGAGAGCAGGAAAACAGCTAGTTCAAAAGGACAGAACTTGAAATAAGTCAGTTTGAATAAAATAAGGAACAGGCTGAGCCTGTATCCAAAAATCTGACTGATTTCAAGCTAAAATCTTTTTCACATTTGGATAAACAAAGAATACACTGTGAAATTAAATCTTGTGCCTTCTCGCTCTGTTGGGGTGAAGCTGGGATGAGGAGATGCTCTGATAGCACTTCCACTGCTGTGCTAGCTCAACCACAAATGCGACCGGGAAGTGGCTGGAGTCTCACAGGAAGCCCGTTTCGAGCTCAGTTGCACAGATAGAAATGAGCTGTTTGGGAGTGAGTGTACCTAGTTTTCTTCGGTGAATGTCTGAAGACCCTGACATTCACAGTATGGAATGTTTGTCTGTCACACACAAACGCATGCTCACTTTATTTTTTTAAATTAAGTGCCCATTTGGCCAGGATATGCATTCATGAAAAGTGCTAAAGCATCTCTAATCAGCTGGGCTGGCTTTGTCTCAGAGACAGCATCCGCAGCAGTGCTGAACCCTCTTCTATGAGCAGTGACATTGGCATAACGAAGAGCAGTTCTCCCTGCTACCAATAACCAACCTCCCTTCAGAGGGCAGGTGGGGAGTTCCTTCGGCTTCTTCCATTCACATGCAGTGAGGCCTTGCTTCTTCTCTTCTCCGATGTGCAAATACACTCAGAGTCTACCATGGTCTGGCTCTAGACCCATCTGCAGTCACATTTCCCTTCACAGAGATGAAATAAAACTTTCCAAGTCAGTTTTGCTTAAGGAGCAGAACGCTTAGGGAACCATCCGAGACTCAGAGAGGTATTTCCACTGAAGTACTAAAGGTACTAAAGTACTAAAACCATTATCTGAATGTTTCTGAAAAAGAAGAAAATCTAAGTAATATGGAAAACATCCCTGGTTTTATTTGTGCAATATATAATTTGTGAATTATATAGAACACATCTAGGCCGCACCTCGAATACTGTGTGCGGTTTTGGGCCCCTCACTACAAGAAGGACATTGAGGTGCTGGAGCATGTCCAGAGAAGGGCAACGAAGCTGGCGAAGGGTCTGGAGCACAGGTCTTATGAGGAGCAGCTGAGGAAACTGGGATTGTCTAGCCTGGAGAAGAGGAGGCTGAGGGGAGACCTTATTGCTCTCTACAACTACCTGAAAGGAGGCTGTAGAGAGGCGGGTGTCAGTCTCTTCTCCCGTGTAACTAGCGACAGGACGAGAGGAAATGGCCTCAAGTTGCGCCAGGGGAGCTTTAGATTGGACATTAGGAAGAATTTCTTCACCGAAAGGGTTGTCAAGCATTGGAACAGGCTGCCCAGGGAAGTGGTGGAGTCACCATCACTGGAGGTATTTAAAAGATGCGTAGATGTGGCGCTTCGGGACATGGTTTAGTGGGCATGATGGTGTTGGGTCGATGGTTGGACTTGATGATCTTAGAGGTCCTTTCCAACCTTAATGATTCTATGATTCTAGAACAGTATAAATCCTTAGGAAGATGTCTTAGTTCTGCCTCACAGGATTTCCACATTCAGAGCACTTAGAAGTAGAGCGGTAAACAAAAGCTAACACATTTTTTTGTTAAACCAAGACTTCTATGCTCTACTTTTAAGAGATTTAATGTGGAAATCCTGAGGGAGAAAAAGCAAAAGAAGGAAAAAGCAACTGGAAATAAAAACACAAGAAACAAGGGGGACTTTGGCAAAGGAGGATAGAAAGATGTAGAAAGAAAAAGAGAAGTGAAATATGTCTAGTGAGAGAGAAAGAGAAAGTAACTGCAGGGAACATCAGAAATTTCCTACCTGTGGGACCATATCAGTGGCTCAGAAGGAAGCAGCTGTACCCAGCAGCGACCCAGATTTGTCAGAGACCCTGGGGCTCTCTTGCCAGAAACTGGACCCAACTTCCAAATGCCAAAGAAAACAGGGGTAGAGACCAAGAGAGCTTTTTGCCTTACATAAAAAGCTTTGCCTTAAATAAAAGCTGTTAAAGGACTGTCCTCCTTTCTCGCCTACTGTATGAAAAATAGCAAACTTTAGCAATGGCTGTTTGGCTCCTTTGTCAAGGACTTGGTTATAATGCAGCTTGGACAGCCACGGTGGATGAGGCCAAAGGGTGATATGAATGGAATGACTTTTTTGTCATGTTTTGGTTTTTAGTTTTTATTAGAAAAAAGCTCTAGAGCTTAGGTCTCTACCTAGGCTTTTTTCTTAACCTAGATATAAAACAGTTTGGCTCCATCCTAACTGGCCAGCCAAACTGTGTTATAAGGTCAGGCCATAAACAAATTTAACAACTGTTGTTAATTACCTAGTTATTGTAGTATAGATGGGGTCAAACAAAGGGTATATGTGGGAGGGGAGGGGAAGAGAGGGCCTAAGTAGCAAAAGGTGGGGGGAATCTTGGCTCCTGATTTAGAAGGCGTGAACAAGCAAGAACCCTGTGGAAAAGACCTCTGGGACATAACAATAATAGTTAACATTTCAAATTTTGTTGCAAATATTAAGCAATTAATAGCAAAGGACAGCTCGTGTTCCCTCGTTCACACTTTCCTATGCTCTGAAACCATCTTGATAAGTAAGACTTGCCTTTCCTCAAGCAGAAATCCTATATCTACCTCTATCAGTGGTATCCCTTTAACAGCAGCACTTCATCGACATATTAATGCCTCCTCATGCCAGGATGTTGTCCAAGTTCCAGATGGTTAAAAGAGTTGTTATGGAATGGAATTCCAGTTGGAGATTTATAGAAGAGAACAGGGGAAAAAAAAAAGAGGATTACATTTAATTTCAGTATTCAGAAATGTGCTTTCCTTGTCATGAAAGTGGAACCCTGCCTGCGTGTCTGCGGCCTGCGTTGCATATGATTTTGTGTGTGCCTAGCTAAAAGCGGTGCCTGTGATATGATCCGATTTTGACTCTCAGAGAAAGGCAGGAGGAGCAAAGATTATGTTTCAGGTCTGTAAGGCATTTTAAAGTTTGTCGTGGTTTAACCCCAGCTGGCAACTAAGCCCCACCCAGCCGCTCGCTCGCTCCCCCCCCGGTGGGATTGGGGAGAGAATCAGAACGGTAAAAGTGAGAAAACTCATGGGTTGAGAGAAAGACAGTTTAATAGGGAAAGCAAAAGCCGTGCACGCAAGCAAAGCAAAACAAGGAATTCCTTCACTACTTCCCATGGGCAGGCAGGTGTTCAGCCATCTCCAGGAAAGCAGGGCTCCATCACGCCTAACGGTGACTTGGGAAGACAAATGCCATCACTCCCAACGTCCCCCCTTTCTTCCTTCTTCCCCCAGCTTTATATGCTGAGCATGACGTCATATGGTGTGGGATATCCCTTTGGTCAGTTGGGGTCAGCTGTCCCAGCTGTGTCCCCTCCCAACTCCTTGTGCACCCCCAGCCCACTCGCTGGTGGGGTGGGGTGAGAAGCAGAACAGGCCTTGACTCTGTGTAAGCACTGCTCAGCAGTAACTAAAACATCCCTGTGTTATCAACACTGTTTCCAGCACAGATCCAAAACATAGCCCCATACTAGCTACTATGAAGAAAATTAACTCTATCCCAGCCAAAACCAGCACAAGTTAATCGGGTCCCTTGCGTCTGATATAATTTGTGTAAGATTGCTGTTGATGATTAGAATAGCTGTTTAAGATTTTTGTTAATAGTCTGTTACATGGACCCAGTGGAAAGATTCCAATAGCAGTCTGTTAGTTTTTCCCTGTCACATTCAGGTTAAAGACCCTTCACAGATGTTGTAAATAGACATCAATACTAAAAGGGAATATTACAGAAATTAAAATCATAAGTGTGCTCAAACTGCCAACACAGACATTTTGTTAAAAACATCTGTCACATAAAAGCAAACATTTAAGGCCATTATATTTATAACAATTGTTTTCATTTTTAGTATGTACTACATATTTTTCTTTTCTTCTGTTATTATTAACTTGAATATTTTTTCTCAGACTTTAATACTTATTTTCCCCAACATTACTTATGTTCTTGACCATATAAATAATAATGTAGATTTTTAATGAAAAGAAATAAATCTCAGTGGTTGGAAATCTAATAGATACTTGCACAATGAATGAGTCAGCTGAGAATCCAACACCATGTCCTCCAAAAATATATGTAGTTATCAGATATTATGAAGACAAGTATTAAGCTGGTTGTCTGTTCAATTACATCCAGTTATTTCATTCTGTTCTGAAATTAATTTCTCAGGTGAAAAGGATAAATGACTTATAAATGTCCTATTCTGGGCTTTTTGTTGCATTACTGCTGATGCAGCTGTTCTAGTCGTACCAGTATTCACCATGACACCATGCAATAGGGCCCCCCGAAGCTGGACACCGCTGAGGCACTTTCTTCCTGGCACACCTACCTCACTGGTGTTATCCATCCCTTTCTTCTCCCCTTCCACCGCTGCTTGCAGTTTCTGGGTACAGCCTCTGTGGTACCTCAGCCCAAGGAGCTCTAGGCTTCTCTCACCAGTGTTGACCTCTTAGACTGTTCCTACTACGAAGAAAAAGAGGGTTAGGAACCATCAGTGCCCCCATTTATCCTGCTTACAGCTCTTCTCTCTCTCATAGGTTTGCTTTGGGGAGAGCTATTTGGAGCTAAGGCAGGAAAGGAGCTAACAGTGAAGAAGTGTGGACAACTGAGACCTTGCGCTCAAGCTCACATCCTTGTCTCCTTCCATTAGTAGCAGCCCACCATCACACTTCCTAACAGCTCAAACATGTCATAAGATTATATAAATTCAATGAATTGTCACAATCAGGAAGGCTTTGCTGCTTATAGAACAACAGTTTTGGTCTGGTTAAAATCAATACTTGCTCTTTTCTTTATTATCTGTGTTCTGAAAACTGCTTAAATATATGATCAGCTTTAAGTTCTCACTTAGCTTTTCCTTAAGTCAGTGAGATATTTCTTGATATAAGGCCTGCATATAATTAGACACAGTTGAAGAACAGTTGCAGGCTCTTGAGACACTGTTTTTTACATGGCACAGAGGGTGTGCTGAACCCTTTACAAATGTAAATAGAAACACAGCCCATGGCCTGGGGAATTGTTGAACCAACTCAGACTCACATAGAAAAGCCATCAAAAACATAAATACTGGCTTCTGGTTCAACTCAAGAATGGAGCAGACCTCATGAAGAGATTAGAAAGATGCTCTGTTGTGTAGGACTGAATAAGCCAGGCCCATAGCATCATAGAAAAGTCAGTTGGAAGAGATGCCTGGAGGTCACCTGGTCATCCAGTCCAACCTCCCTCTCAGAGCAGGACTGCCACCAATGCTAGAGCAGCCTTTAGTCTGAAAGAACATTGTGAAATTTTTTTCATTGCTGTGCATCAGAGTATCATTGCCCTTTAAAAATCTTATGTACAGCTTCTCCAGAATTATCCTGCACATCAGGATCAGGCCCAGGTGACTCAATAAAGGCACTATACATTAAAAAGTGCAATTATTAAGATCAGAGTAAAGCCAAACCCAGAAGTCACTGGGCTTCATTGAGTTGCTGAAACACAGTCAAGAGTCATTTTAGGTAGGTAAGGGTATCCCGCTGCTGCTGCAGCAGGGTTCTGGTTTGCCATAAGTCTCATCATAACTGTCTGTCATATCTGCCAGCCCTTTATAGATGCCTCCTTATGGTAATAGGGAATCTCAACTAGACACCTATATTTAGGCACCTGAATGAGCTCCATTGACTGTCCTAAATAGATTTCAGCTGACTACAACAGGAGCTTACACAACATGCTCACAGATAAACACCTGCGTATAGACACCTATAGGAGCCAAATCCTGCCTTGAGTGGCAAGTCAGGAGGTTTCTGGAGAAAAAGGAGCTTTGAACACTGTTTTAAAGAACAATATGTTCATCACCCATCTTTATTGTGAAGATACATATCCCATATCCTTAATGTTTCAAAGGAAATTATTAGGAGGCCATGCTGTATGAGCCTGGACTCTCAGTTTATGCAGTAAACCAGCCTTACTCAGCCTAAAGCATTAGAATTTAAGCTTCTTTCATATATTCTTCAGGGTTTCTGTGCTAACTAACACTTAACTGTATAATCATTGTAATTTTTTATTTGAGTATTTAATAATATTTGTTCAATTGTATTCTGTTTTTATTTTTCATTTAATGGAATATACCTGGGAGAAACAATAAGAAAAGATAGTAAACGTGCATAAAAAGGATGAGCTATTACAATTTCCTCCACAAAAACGACATAATATATTTTAGGCTTTTTCGGTGGGAAAATGGGAACACAATGGGTCACAAATAAAATGTTGCTCTCAGCGTTACTGCTTTTATGAACTGCAAACCAGAACCACCAGGCATTCCGGCAGTGTGTAGATAAGAACCATAAGCGTCAAGGCATTAAACTGACAGATTCCTGTAAAGCACGCAGCCCCTAGGTACGTGACCTGCATGGGATCCTGCACTGGAAAATATACAATTCCTGCAATATGTCAGTTCCTCTGTTTTCTGCTCATCTTAATTTTTGTGTGTGTCATACTTTGAGATGCCTTATTTGCTGTGCTCTGCATTACTTTAGGCGATCATTTCCCAGTCTGCGTGTGTGCCTAGTTCCTTCATTTCCATTATTTTGCTCTATGAACATAGTTACTGCTGTTTGCGGTATGAGTTCTGGTAGCATTGTTCGTCCCTGTTCTTTATGAACTTAGAAGTGCATGAATTCAGGCATTTCACTACCTGTCTTTCCAATTTAATGCCAAATTAAGCTATTCTCTAGAATTTACCACGTACGTCAGTAGAGATTTCAGAGAACTGGTTTAGGGTGCATGTACATCCAAAATATTTATTTGCAGCTAAAGCAAAGGAGTTTTTCTTTTCTGGGGTAAATGAATTGGAAAGTTTAGCAGGAAACAAAATGTGAGAATCAAACTGCTAGGCTATTTTTTTCAGAAAGAATGAAGCTGTAGTCTAAGTTCAGAGGTAGCTGAGGGACAGTGTAATATGTGTAGGGGTTTGGGAGGGATTTTTCTCCTAAGTGATTTTATGTTTAACTGCATTGCAGCTTTGCATTGCAACTAGACTCTGCTGAGGCAGAGGTAGGCTACCATGGGGAAGAGCCAGCATGCAAATATTAGCTGCAAATCCACTGACACATCATCTCTCGGTAACTCCATGTGCTCTCTTGCCTTGCAGAAAAGGGGTCCTTTGAAATCTCTTGCCTCCCAGTCAAAGACAGGTTGACAGGTCAACACTCTCTGGGTACCAGAGGGGAAAGGCTGTGCTGGGCCAGCAGACTGGCAAACCACGCATGGTAACTGTGTGCAAGACCTGCCAGGTTGGGAGAACATAATCTCTGGTCTTTGGGTCTTGTTCTAGGTCCTTCCAAAGCTCAGAGTTTTTTCTGAGTGCTGGCTGAGATCATCTATGTATAGATTTTCACAGTATCCTTTTCAGATCCTACCTCATGCACTCCCTGACGAACATGGTTTTGTGAACACTTTGTGGCATGCTGCCTTTGTGCTTAACTGCTGCATCTATGGCTGGTCTCTTCCTTCGAGTATGCAGCTGCACAGGAACCTGTATTTATCCTCGTATTCATTGTGCTTTCAACTGCGTTCAGCTCTTACAAGTGTCTTCTATTTATTATTTTTCTGTTGAAGCCTTTGTTCACCTCAATCTTTGATCTCACGTATCCAAATATAAATATTCTCTCAAACGTGGTACTCAGATGGCGAGAGGAAGGAACAGTCTTTACAAATATGCATTGTGTCAGTATCTCAAAAATCAGGGAAAGTCACATTCATAATGCTGAGCTTTATCCTCTGTTTATAAGACAGTAAGAAGTAGGGAGGCTTCTTATCACTGCACAGAGCAGCTCTGCATGGGAGGGGAGAGGCCCCGGACAGGGTCAGTCCTGTGCTGGTGCAATACTGTGGTGATACGGTGGGGATGAACAGATATGTGGGAAGGCAAGAAAGTCATGCAACCCTTTTCTGTTCCAGTCTCTTTCCCAGCAGAAGGCTGAGGTCCCTTATAGTCCCCATACTGTGTCCTTGCGGTGAGCATGGAGGGTGAGCTAAGGCCAGTCAGGTGTGGCTGGGGAGTGCTGTGTCTGCCAGGTAGTCTTCATGGTTTCTACAAGGGAGGCTTTTAGAGCCGGCAAGGTCTTTGGTCACCCCCACAGGACAGGTCCCACGTGGAGCGGGAAGGTAGAGATGTGGCTAGTGCCACTTGCTTTTCTGCTATAAACTCTCCTGAGTGAGAGACAGACTTACAACTTGTCTTAAAAATGCCTGGACACCCTGGGAGCCCTTTAAATGATATAACTGAGCTGTCATTTCATAGGGGAGATTCAGAGGATGGGCTATTTCTGCCTCATGAATTCTGCTGTGGCACATTTATGCTTTCCAATAGGGCGTCTCCTACAAAGATGACCTCCCAGTTTCTTTGGAATAAACAGAACATCAAATGTGACTAAAAGCCCACCCCCACAAAATGTTACCTGATTACTTCTGATATGATAATAAATTAAAGGTTTGACAAAATGAATATTTGAAGTTTCATGTATGTGGCTTTTCATGCCCAGAAGCATAAGCTGAGATCTGTTTTATTAAGGATCTCTTTAAAATGGCTCAAATTTTACACCCAGTCCCTCCTCTAGCATGAATCCCAGCAGATGTTTATACAAGCATGTCTGCTTCCATAAATTGTGGATCTGGCCCTGGTGTTTTAAAAGATAAGTTTTAATTGTGGAGCAATTAGAATATCTGTCCTCTCTGGGGAGATCCTAAGTTCCTGGGGTTTATATGTTTTCAACACCTACAGATTCTTTGTTATCCATGCCCGGGTAAAAGGGAGGGGGCTCAGTGGCTGTGGTCAGAAGGCAGTGTTTGCAATAAGGAGATTCTAGTGATTTTATTTTAGTTTAAAAAAATACTAAAATATGATTATAACTTGGTTGTCAATGACAGTGCCAAAGGGCATTAGAGAAAAAGGACTCTGGTGACCTTCGAGATGTAGTAGTGGAGGGCATTCACAAGCCTGCATGCTTTTCTCCCAGGAGGATATAACCCCCACGCAGGGGACCTGCTCTCTCAGTGTCTTCCCCAGCCATGACCCAGCATGCATGACATACTGGGCAGTACTAGTGCACTAGCCATGAGGAAACCAGTTGTTACAGAGAAGGCGAACTTAGAAAATACAAATTTCTAAGTATGACTGCTATAAAAACAACTGTCAGCTACCTCAGGAGTTTGTCATGAAAAGTGGGTAAGTTCAATCTTTATTTTGTGTCAGTGTCCTGAATGAACTGCTTTTATACCATTACATATGGGATCCATAGGGGAGTATGTTAGGAATCTGCATTGCCTGCCCATGGTGCCTCAACTCCCCTAGACAATAATTTAATCTCTGTTCTGCCCTTATTCACATGCTGCCATTCAGGCTTTCCCCGAGTACCTCGTCAATGGAGGGTAAGTGCAGCGCAGGATTTGGTCCTTTCACTTCAGTTTTTACGGTTCGTTCTTATATAAACACATTTCAAGGAGTTTTACAAAAGCTGCATAATTCAAGACAGCTTTTGGCATGATGATAAGAACTGAAGAGAGAGCAGAAAAGATCCTTTCACTCTGATTTCAAAACGAAGGAGTAAAAAGTGTCCCAGACATCTGAGATGGGAAGGTCCAGAAAAGACTTCTTAGCAGCCCCCTATCTACATAAACAGTGAGACAAATGAGCCAGTATGAAATGCTGTGAAAAGCCACGGTAGCTCCAGCCTGTACTTTTCAGGGTCTCAGAGGTTGAAAAACCCCACCACTTTTTAAACCTAGAGCTTGTTGGGAATTTTCTGCTTGGGCTGACGTTCCAGACAAGAAAAGGTACTCTCTGCAAAACCAACACTGGAAAACACTGATTTTGCAAAAAAAAAGGACATTTTCTGTTTGTGAAATTCTAGTTAAATATTTCATTTGAGGTTATTTATTTAGCCAGTTAAGAGTTATTTAAACTCACTTGGAAAATTTAATTACAAGTCACTGTAAGAAAATAGTAAGGAGTCCATGTCATTGCTTAAATGTAACCATGCCATATTGTCTGAGATGTGCTGCTGTTTCTCACCTGGTTTCCAGCTGCTGCCCCACACAGGCTCTGGTCTGCCATAGCCCTGTCTCTCATCTGTCAGCCCTGTGTGGATGTCTTTGGACACTTTACAGCACCCCATCCTCCTTGGAGGCTGCAGTTGACCCAGGCCATTTCTTCCTTGCCACCTTTTTGAGGCCCAGAACTGAAACTCATTCACCAATGTATGTTTTGTGGAAGTCAAAGGTGAAGTCAGAGAAATCTGGCATCCGTCTGGCTGTTCTGTCTGGTTTCCCATTTACCTGCTGAGCTAACTGCCCGGTCTGGTTTGGGAGCCCTGTGTAACTAGTTCTGGTTCTGCCATGAGAATGCTACAGAATTAGCTTTACATATATTTCACAAGCTCTGGATGGAAAATTCAGAGCAAAAGCAGACAGATACCTGGACAGAATCCCAGATCTTTGGGAGGGGGTAGGGGGGGGAAGATTTCTGCAAGTTTTTTCTACTTGGGAAGAGATAGACTGGGTATTGTATCCAGTGCACATGTCTTTTTTACAAATGTTCTTGCATTAAGTAAGTATAACCATCCATAATATAAACTCTAAATAACCCACCACATGGTATGAATCTATAGGTAAGTAAAATTAGAAATGGTTCAAATGAAGTCTGCCAGAACCTAAAGTTTCCTTCTTTTTTTCTTCCTGTAATGGAAAGTAGAAAATTATACCCCTGGACTTTTTACTTCTTCCAACTAACTTTCAGTTTGACCATGGGGCATTCAGGTGAGTGAAGATACAGAGGATTCATTGTAAAAGGTCCAAGAGCCCATTACAACTTCAAACATGTGTGAATGAAGATCTACACAGGAAAATTAACCACTTCCTCCAACTATTTAACAAAATGATAACATCTTGCCTATATGAACAGGACCAAGACATGCATATGTGTTTTACAATGCTGTTACCACATCTAATAGAACCTGATTCTTTTTAGGCACATTGCATTGATAGAATCACAGAATCATAGAATCATAGAATAATAATGAGACATGGTGTTTTGTCTAAATTTCCACACTAAGGAACTCAGTGCTCTTTGGTCAGGGACATACCTTAACTGTGGCAGTTTAGTTGAATTACGTTTTTTAAAATGCTTACCTGCCCAAAACATATTACATTAAATGAACAGCAAAAAGAAGATTAAATTTGGGTTAATTTTCATATTATAGTAATGGGATGTTAATTTATAATGACATTAAGAAGCAAGTCACCGACAGCAAGCACCAGGAAGTAGTCAGTAATTGAGATATTTTTTTTTTCCATTTGAAGGACTATGTTGTGAGGTACTTTCAGGGTCAGATATAGCTCTGATCTGGGTGGGGGCCAGCAATGTAGCTGTACAAATACTCCCATGTCATGCTGCTCCTCTGGCCAGTGTTAAGGACAGCAGCACAGGCATATCATCTTTACCCTTCCTTGTAAGCACATGCCTGATTTCTGCTATCAAACAGTTCAACAGTTTTGGTTTGTTTTTGTGGTTTTTTTTGTATTCACATTCTTCAATTTGTCTGTAGAAATTGCACATTTGATTGTCGCCTATTTGATGATTGTTACACATTTGATGATTGAAAAATGCTATGTGAAAACAGGTAACGCTAGATTTGGGGAAGGGTTTGCATGCATGTCTATGGATCTAGGCCCAATCCTGCAAACTGCAGACTCTTACTTAAGACCCAAAGCCACACTGAACTTAACAGCAGTCCATGACAATGTTTGCAAGATAAGACCATGCACCGCACAGGCCCCTCTTTCTAGAGAAATTAGCTTTGTATTTATGGCCTTTGCAAAAGAGCTGTAGTCTTCATTTTTACCTTTGGAAGAAAAAACAAAAGCAAAACCTGAACTTCAATATTTCCAGCAAATCTCCAAGGAAACTCCCATCTAAATTATACAAACCATCACATTTATGGCTATGGCTGTTAAACTCACTTGCCGTCTAATCGTATTCATGCTTCAGTTTGAATTGGAGGAAAGGGACTGAGCCATATTATAATTGGATTAAAAATATAGTGTGCCCCATGTAGAGACCCTGGTCCTCTCCCAGGACTAGATGACAGAGGAATTTGGATGGAAGTGAACAGGCTGTCGTCACTTCTTCCTATACTGAAAAACTAACTGCAAATACAAGATCTTTCTCCCAGGCTGACCCCATTTTTGCCTCATATCCTCATCCTGGATTCTTCCAGCCATTTGTAAAAGATACAGCCTTCCTTCTTCTCTGATTAGGCAATAGTGAGACCCTGTGGTTCAGGGACTGTCTTTGCTGGAGCTTCCCCAGCGTGGGCTGGTCGACCTCCATAGCCCTATACAGTAGTCACCAGCATTGCCCAACTGTAGGGTCTGTGATACACTCCCAGCAGTGACACCAACCACAACTCCAAGAAAACCTGGGGTTCACTTGAAAAGCACCCTAGGCTAAAGGGAAGTCAGGGCATCATCTGAAAGTTGGAACAGATATTATCTTTTCCAATTTCTGTCAATCTGGACCCTGGCACAAGGTCTAACTGGATTAATAGTGCCCATTTAGCAGGCACCACCTGGCTTTCATCTACGGTACATGGGACAAGCCTCCTCCTGAGCAAACTGCATCCGTACCACCTTGGCTCAAGATGTCCTGCAGGCCTCATGTGGTACGCCTTGCCCTCAGGTGTCACCATTATTCTGTGTAACTTTTTCAGCTCAAAGTTTCTAAAATGGTGCGGGCCAAGGCTGCAGCCCACCAGAGTTATGTTTTTACAGAAAGATTGTGAGTTCCATGTTTCATGCCCTTGACTGTGACATAAAAGCATATAGGAGAGTTTAAGGATTAAAAGCCTGCTGGAATAGCATTAGGGAATGGTATAAGATGGAGAGAATCAAAGCTGGCACAGGCTTGACTAACGCTATGCTTGGGCACTATCTTGGACAGAGCTATTTGGAGAGGTCCAAAATAGAGCCAGGGAGAAAATAAACCAGTAAGTAGTGTGGGTAATAGAGGGTCCAGTAGTGGAGCTCACTCCTGGTCTTCCTTTCCTTAGCACCACAGAAATACTCAGAGATGGCATTGCACAGCTTGTGTCTGCTGCCTGCAATTAACATCAGCAGGCAAGGACAATCTGCCTATAAGTCACACTGGGCCAAATGTTCCACATCACTGCTAAATTTAAGCTGTGCTGCTTGTACACAGATATGAAGAGAGCTTATGCTGCCTGCCAAGTGCCCTGTGCAGCCCTCCCAGCTCAGAGCAGTTCTCCAGCAGCAGGAGCAGGGGTGGAGGGGGACACAGTAATTTAGCATTTCCCTCTGCCTGAAACTGCGATTGCAAGTAGGGGCAGTTAGTTATCCACCAGGATCCCACTGATCCCTGTTGCCCTGGGCCAGAAGTTCAGTCTTGCACCCACCTTCTTGCTGCTAAAGCTCACGCTTCCCCAGGATGCCACCTGCTACGAGTCCGGACCCCCGCTTTCTGGCATGAGGGCTCGGCAGCAAGTGTGACATGACCCACATGTATTTGGCTGAGCACCTGATTAGCTGTTGCTGGTTTTGGTTTTCACCTCCGATGGGGGCAGCGCTAGGGTCAGAGGAATGGGCATAACAGGATTCAGGAGCTTACTGTGTATGTATATGGAGCTACAATCTTCCTTGAACCCATTTCTGTGGGTTCAAGCAAACACAGCATTTGTGCACTCTCTGCCGACAGCATCACTTTTCTACTGTCCTCTATTTCTTTCACACATGGCTTTCTGAAAGGACTGAATATAATGAATTATATTACAGTTTTATCAAATAACTTTGTTTTATGTTAGTATATGCCTCAGGATTGCCAGCATATGTCCAATTTCTGGGTATTTTTAAGCTGGAGTGGACGAGGCCCTATAAAATACACATGGGAAACCATCAGTTGGCAGAAGAGATGTCTTCCTGTGAAAAATGGTGACACTGAGTGCTATCAAAACCAGCTTAAAACCACCTTCAAAAGGGCCAGGATTTTACCTCAATAGTTTGAAGAAACCTTTCCTATTTCAATGTTCTCTGATTCTGTAAATGAGCAATGTTATTCATCTTAGGTCTGTCACATAAAGAAAAAAAATGTACATATGAGTTTAATCCCTTTGTTGGTTTATAACCTTAGAACTCAGGCAGGAGAGTCACAAATCCATGTAGACATCCCCAAGTGCTGACTTTTGCATTTGGATTTCTGATTTAGTTGAAAAATATATAAAAAACTGGCGTAGCCAGACAGCTCCCTATTGGCTACACATCTGTACGGGCTCAAGAGCATCATATATTTCTGCAAAGATCTGGAATAAATTGTGCTCAATGAATTGGCCCCTCATATGCTTGTTTCAAACAGCAGACTCGGATAACTCATGTATCGTGGGAGCATCAATGGCAAAACAATACCTCTTTGGTCAAATCTAGAGGGAGCTGCCATCATAAATGTGGAAGATGTGTAGATGCAGAGATAAATAATTTTGGGGAGATGGAAATGTACTTACAGATCAATATTAGTGACTGCAAGCTACATTCAGCTTCTCAGGCATTAGTTTTGCATTTTGAAACCTCCACAATGACTCTGAGGAAAAGTAGTTTCTATGGTTGGGATTCACCTAACTGACCTCAGCCATCTAGAAAAGAGGTCCTGGTCTGAGCCATCCATCTAGAAACATCATTTACAGGGAGCTTCGTGGCAATTTGACAACGGAATATGTCGCCCTGTGAGGCTGCTTCTTTTTCCATTGACAAAAGGGAAAATATACTCCATTTAGAGTGGTACACTTAAGTTTTATCCGGCTAAAATTAGGAATCTGTGGCTAAATGTGTACTCAGTAGACCCCTTACCTAGCCCACATGCATAAACAGCAAGCGAGTGTACAATACTGACAGCAGATTTACTAGTGTTTTTGTTTAGGTAGCTTCATCCACACCTCACTCTGAAGGCCTGACTCAGCCTCTTTCGTTACACGAACAATGTGTCTTAGCCATCTTATTCACCTGACCCGACCTTGTTTCTTTAACAGTAGGATATTTGAACGCCATTTTTCTCCTGTGAATGTAAACAGCTCTCTGTTTGCAACCATTAACTCTTAACCAACAGCCAGTCTCCCGTTTGGCTGCTCAGCTGAGCGTTCACCCATATAAACTGCTCACATGTTGCTACGCAGATTTCAAATGTGAAAGTTTGGTTTTCTTTCATGACTGGGATTCTGCAAGAGCGGGTAAAAACTGCGCACAGATTTATGAATCCTGCTGTTCACCCAGCCTAATTTTTGGCTCTGCTTCAACCTCCTTCTCTTCCTGTTTTCCCAAGAACGTTCCCCCTTTGGAAGCCAGCTTCGTTAATGCAAAGTTCAAAATTATCCAGAGACTCCCTCCCACCTTCCTAGCCAGCTCACATCCTCGCCAGGAGCCTTGCAGGTCTGTCCCTACCCAGCCAGGCTCCTTTCCAGGCCCCTCCGGTCAGAGTCGGTTCCTCCTCCTGCCACCTGATATCCTGCGTGCAGCACAAGCTCATGTCCCTCAGCTCTTTTAAGCTCGATTTCCTCTCTCTGAACTCCTTGCTGAATTTAGGTGACCCATAATGTTTCCCAGAAGGTCCAATTATGAGTCACTTGCTCTTAACACATGAACCATCCTTCAGCACATCTGCAAAGTGAACTGTAGCTAGCGCAGGTGAGACTGAGCCTGTAGCAACTCCTTTCCATGCCAAATAACATGTATTTAGACTTTCAGAAAAACATAAACCATTCTCATATCCCCACTTCTAAAGACACAAGACTATATTTATTTGTGGCTTTTAATAAATAAATAACTAGTCCCACTTATTGCTGGCTAATATTAACATTGCTACTGTTAGGTTAGTGGTGGTAGCAGTCCGATGAACATTGTAAATTGGCAAAAGTATTGCTAAGAAAAGTAATCCCCGATCTCCCATCACTGGTTCCTGCCTCACAGCATCCCTCCCTGTGCAAGCACAGCAGCCTGCATATCTGCAAAACGAGCTTCCCTGGGGAGGGAATCCATCTGAAGATTGTTTTTTTGCTGGGTAAGTTTAAACCCAGATCAGCTTCTCACTCCAGTTCTCTGCACAACTACAAAGGAGGAGGCGATGCAGAAGTGGGAATGCGAGGCGAGATCGGGAGAAGGTGGGACTGTGTCTTTCAGCACCAATGCCACTTCATACTGACTTTCAGTGTCTGTTGAACTGCAGCTTCAATTAGTTTACCTGGCGTTGCCCCTAAGGAAAATGCAAATTGCATCTTTTCCAGAGACCCAGAAAATTTAAAAAAATAATGCTGTTCAATGGTGGAAACTGTTCTGGGAACAAAACTGTCACTTCAGATAATTACATTTTCTTCAGTTCCTGTCAGATTTCACTCCCCAGATTTTATGTGGAGCTCTTAGTGGTTTCAGAATTTTTAAAAAATAATCTTTTGTGACTTATAAACCATCAGAACACAGTAGTTAAAAAAAACGTATACAGCATCTGAAACAGTTAATGCAGAATGATAAAGCTGTACTTCACTCATCCAGGAAAAATACCAGCCCTTTCTTTACTCCAACATCAACATGTTTACCACTGGGCTGGAGGGAAGACAACACCCTGGGTATACTCTTAAGAATAAAGTTATTTTGACCTGCAGGAATTTTCATTGCTTTTACTCTCACAAATACAGTACAGATGTGGATATTAGGAGAAAGCATTTGAAAAGCCATAAAACTGCTACTCATTTTATCATCTACTTATAGTCTCTATATGATTACCCTGTCTTTAGCCACAGCAGCGCGTTAGTCAGCTGTGCTCAGCACTGACACGTCGCAGATGAACCGCTCTCTGCGCTGCTCCTGTGGTGCTCTAAAGCTGATAAAACTCAGCAGCTGTTATTTTCACTGGCTTATGCAGCGCATAGTGGGTGTTCTGGTCACTTTATAAATATCACCTTTACACTTCCAAATGCTTATAAGCACATTTATTTCTAACAGAGTATCTCCACTTAGGTGCAATGTGTATTTAGTTGGTGTTATATAAAAAGGTCGGTTCCGAGGGCAAAGCGTCTCCCCAGAATGACGCGTACGAGAGTGAAAATATTTTTGTATTTGTATCTTAGGAACATACACCTAAGTCTGGTCAAGTGCTCGCCGCAGGAGGAGCCACACTGGTGGCAGAGGCTGCAGCGCCCAGCCGCTGCGCCTGGCCCTCGGCTGCAGAGTCCCGACCCCAGAGCTGAGCCAGCAGAACCAGCCTCGCGGGTTGTCTCCACCGCGCCAGTGCTGAGCCACCCACGCTAATCCAGGTGTTCATCATTTTGTAAGTAAGTAAGTGAACTGGGCTGACTCTATGCTTTCAGGACAAGGGACAATCCCAGCTGGCCCTCTGTGAGGACACTAACCTGTAGCAGGAGAATGGGAAAAGGCTGGAAAGGAGCCGTGGGGGAAATACGACAGAGGTCTGCAAAATGCTGGCTGCCGTGGAGAAGGATTGACTGCTCACTTGTCCCTTTCGGTACAAGACCAATGTGCTATAAGGGAGCCAGGTTGAAAACAAAGGTAAGGAAGTGATTCTTCAAGCAGCAAGTAGGCATGGGCTTTGTTGCCAAAAGACGCTGTGGTTGCAGGGGTTTAAAGGAAGAGTGGACAAGCACTTGGAGAGGGATCCACTATGGGTTACTAAACAAAAAAACATCACAGGCACAAAATATGCCTGTAGTTGAGAATGGTCAGAGGCTGTGGAAACACTTTACAGCTTACTTGCCTGTTCTCATTTATCAACAGGCATCCCATTGTGGCCACTGTTTTCCTCTTCCCTGGGGGAGACCATGAACGTGGTCCCCCATTGCCACAATTCAGGCAGACGAGTTGCCTGTTTTGGGGACAGCTGCAAGGTGAGTACACCCAAAATGCTGGAGATCAGCCTCATTCAGGGAAAACACCGGGGGTATCCCCTGCTACTTTTGGAGTCAAAATATGGGCTTGGGCTACTCTGATCTAAACCAGTACAGCTGTCTTTAGGTTCAACATCCAGCCAAAGCAATGGACAATTAAATGGCAGAAATCACATGCCTGTGCTCAAAACTATGCTCCTGAAAGCCTCTGCTTGTTATCCATGAGCATTTTACATGGGTCTCTGAAAGTTTCTTGAGCATCTGTAATTGCTTAGCGCCTGGCTTATGCCTAAGCTCCATTAATATCCATTATCCAAGTATTTCTCTGCCTAAATACCCACAGGGCTCATCCCCATGGGCAGTTGCACAGCAGCAAAGTACCCCCCAACACCTCCGTGCTGGGCAGCAGTAGCTTCCACCCTTCTTTGTATAATGATGGTAGCTACTGGTAGAAAACTGTTAGCTTTTTGGGTGGCTTTACAGCAGAGCTGCTAGTGAGGAAGGACCAAGCAGCAATTTAGCAGTGTGGGTGATGAGGGGCCAGTGCTTAAGCTCCACCTTGTCCCTCTTTTATTCAGCAGTGTTCATCACCACCTCCAGGGAAGGGAGGGACCAAGGTCTGGGTACATCTGGGTAAGGGGATTTTAACTCCTGTTTCCCACAGTGCAGGGATAAGTGAAATGTTTATTCCTGCTGCCCACCTCCCTACATGGCAGCAGCAGCAGCAGAGCCCTTGGCAAACAGGAATGTCCCCCTTGCTTTGCCCTTGTGAGGGCTCCAAGGAGCATGCCCTCCACACGACTCCATCCATGGTCCTTCCCCCTCCAGCTGCCACATTGCTGGAAATACTTTGCCAGTCCAGAAACTAGTACAAGTAGAGAGCAAATTGTTTGTGGCAGTCAGCTAGGGTAGAGGGAAGGCAGTATACAGGCAGGCTCCAAATCCTTATTCCCATTACGCTGTATAGACTATACCCAATCTTTTGTCCCAGGCCAAAACAGCCTTGGGACATGGCCAGGAGCCCAGCACCTGCTTTTCCCAGAACAGCAGGGATACAAAATGGTGTTCCCTTCTGCAGGCTCTTTCCCTAATGAGGCATTGAATCCTCTTCTAGCACAGCCTGAAGACAAGGGATACAACATTTCCCCAAAGAGCTTCTCAGCTCATAGTGAGGCCACACCTGTAAGAGATGAGAGCTGAAACACTTCCTCCACTATGGTGGGTAAGAGCAGGGGTTGCCCTAAAAACTACTTATTGTAGCAGCGAATTTTATAAACCCAGATCATTTAGTGGGTCTGGTGGATCAGACTATACGTCTGTCCTCTGCCCATACTGAGCAGCAGAACTCTCCCAAGAAAAGAGCCGGGTGTATGATAAAGCGACATGATGCAATTGCATTCTCCCCAGAGACAAGTTTCTTCCTAATTCTCATCAGTTCCTGGTTGGATTTTGCCTTGAAGCTGAAGGGCTTATATCTTTTATAAGTGTTTATTCTATATCTCCACAACAGTCCCTAATAACATTCACATTAAAAAAAGAATAAAATAAAATAAAATAAAAAGGAAAATAAATTAAAATGAAATGAAAAGAAATGAAAATAAATAAAATAAAATAAAATAAAATAGGAAAGGAAAGGAAAGGAAAGGAAAGAAAAAAGAAAAGAAAAGAAAAGAAAAGAAAAGAAAAGAAAAGAAAAGAAAAGAAAAGAAAAGAAAAGAAAAGAAAAGAAAAGAAAAGAAAAGAAAAGNAAAGAAAAGAAAAGAAAAGAAAAGAAAAGAAAAGAAAAGAAAAGAAAAGAAAAGAAAAGAAAAGAAAAGAAAAGAAAAGAAAAGAAAAGAAAAGAGAAAAGACAAATATGTAGTTAGGACAACCTAATCAAGTTCAAATTAGATCAACACATTCTCGGAACACATGTAGCACGTTTCCTGGACACACGGTCTGTCCCGAGCCTGGGTGCCCCCTAAGGTCCTGCTCCACCAGGGCCATCCCACCAGCAAACAGCAACAGCAGCAACCAACAGCAGTGCAGAACCCAACCATTCCTGGTAAATCCCACTATCACCAGCTGGGGACAAAGGCTTATGGACTCACAGCCACTCAAGCCTTTTAAAAATTATTACCAGGTTTGACTGGGCTTTGGAGCTAAGTGCTACAAGATCTCAGCCTCCCCTTCACCCCTCACAGTCCAGACGCTCGAGAGCAGCGAGAGCATCCCAAATCTGCGCCACTGAATGCTCCAGCACTATGTCTGCAACGCCTCATCGTCCTGATACCATCGGCGGGTGCCAACTCAAACACGAAACAGTGAGCACGGCGCAGATGGGGGAAATGGGCTTCTCCCCGTGTGCCGATGGAGACGGAGCGGCGCGTGGCACCGGCCCGGCAGCCCCTCCTTACCCGAGAGGCACCGAGCCGGGACGGCAGACTGCTGCAGGTGCAGAAAAGCCACGGAGCTCGAGTGTCCCCGCAGATTTCCTACGTTCTTTCCAAAGTCACAATATTTTAATTGATATTTCTTGTGAGAATTCAACAGGTGCAACATAAATCCCACAGATTGTGCTGAATCTCACAAAACCTTGACTTTCATTTTGGAAGGCAGGGGGAGAAGAGGAGTTTTCTTGCTTTGGGTTTTTAGCCTTGAGCTACATGAGACAGAAAAAATGCTGTATTTGCTCAAAGTGCTGCCAGATTAAAATAAGCAGCTATTCATCTTATTTTTCTGAAAGGATGGTTAACTCATTGAGAAAAACTCATTGACTGTAAAAATACATTCAATTATAGCAGAAGTACAGTAGGGACGAACAGTGTCAGGAAGAGAACCTTTGGATTTATGGATATACACTAGAACCCTGCTAAAAACAGTTAACAGGCCCATTCTGCCATGGTTTTAGTTACGAGGTGAGAGGTAATAGCGGTAATGAAGGTAGATGTCGCAGCATATGATTTCTCTAGCATTAACTTGTGATATATCTCCTCTTGGTTTACCCTCCACTTGACCAATGGCTCAGTATCTTCAGGGCTCCACATGGTACATAGATAAACAATGAGCAGATAAGGAGGCAGATGTTGGAAATAAAGACAGACTTCCACTTCTCATTTTTGCAATTGTCCATGTATAATATTTCTCTAGGAAAATTCCTGATAAGGGTTTGTCAGAGAGTTTGGAGGTTTTTATGGTTTTGTATAAAAAAAAGTTTTATAAAATGTTAATCCACCCCAAAACTTCAGACCACCTAAGACGACCATATTTCTAGCACTTAGAAAGTGAGCAACCTGATAAACTGCAAATCTGTGTGTTCTTCTCCACACTCCTGTACCCACTTCTCCATTCTTTTACCTCATTTGTAGTTTGGTTTGAGTGCCTGGCATGGGTCCTGCACTGATGCTGGGCTAGTCTGATAGTCTCCTGTAGGAAGGAACAGAGGTCTATCTGCAGACAGATGTCTATCAACTGATGGATGAGGTTCACACCTTTAGGAAAAAAGCTTTTTTCTTTTAAAATCAATACTAATGCTTAGCACCACAACAACAGCAACAATAAAACTGCTGGTAGTACTAATGTAATGCTAACATTGATAATAATAACAGAGAACTTTACTGAGAACATACTGAAGATCTTTAAATCCTATAATACTAATTTCACTTAGGACAGTGAGACATGTGATTTTTAAAGCAGAAATAACAAACTAGGTAGAAGGGACAATCACAATTCTTCCCATTATATATGCCAAAGGGGAAGAAATGGCGCTTTTTTTTCCACTGAAAATCTGAGATTTTTCACTGAGGATGAAAAGTTGAAATCTCAAAAGTTTTTGTAAATTAAAATCTAAAACAACACAAACCACCAAATATGGATCAACACAACCAAAACACTCGTCTTACTCCTCCTTGGTGCCTTTTATCTATACCTTGGCTTAAAAGCAGACTGAAAAAAATCACATTAAAAAAATAAAAGAAATCTTTAAAATATATGCTTAAGTGTTTAAATGCATTATTCTGACTTTCTAAACATTTTTTCCTGATTTTTAAACAAAAAATGATGAAAATGGATGTTCTCCAACAGACAATGCATGTTCATGAAGGGAGGTCTAAAGAGAATGTGACCAGGCACGTCCTTCCTCCTTTACCCCTAACAAGGCAGATCTATCTACATTTATAAAGAACGCAAAGCTGATACAATGCTACTTAAAGTTTAACCAGGGAGCAAATGGAAACTTTAGATAAAAGTCTTTCAAGGAAAAATAATGAGCAGAATTACAGTAGAAACAGTTGCTATATGGATAAGGCAAAATATTTGACAAGGAAAACATCTCTGAGAAGAAAGCACAAGGGTAGAGCTATTATAGCCTCTGAGGCCTTTTCCCTCAGACTTCTTATTTTATAACATATTTCTAAAACACAACACCCACAACTGTTTTTCTTCATCTATCAAAGCATAAAATTGCCAGTCCTTTGACCTAACTTAAATGAAGGAAGTAGCAATGTTAGGTTTAATTAAAAACAGCAAATATTTGTACAGCTGTCCCTGGTTTCACAGCACAGAAATAGGTTTAGCATCAAATCTTACAGTTTTAAATCCTCTGGGAACCATATACAAAAACATATAGGATCCTTCTGGCTGACTTGCCAAAGCCAGAAATGCCTTTTTTTGGAGTTATTTCAGGTGGGGCTCATTCAGCGTTCCCATTTCCAACCCACTGTTTTCCTACTTGAGATTTTTTTTGCTTTTTTCCGTGCTCCAAACGCAGTACTGTCAGCTTGACAGGTTTGGATGCATTTGATGCATTTTGGGGTTGTGAATAATAATAATAGTAATAAAACCGAGGGTAGGCTGAGAAGTTTTGACTGATCAGCAGGCGTAGCTTTTTGGTGGAAACCCTGACAGCCGGACCCGGCTGGGCATTTCCAGGGGTCCCTGCCTCTCGCTGTGGGTGTCACCGGGAGGCACCCAGCGCGGGATGCAGGACCATCAACCAGATCCGCGTTGAACATCCCCGAAACCAGGAGGGGTTCGGAACGAAAGGTTTCGTTCCTGGCCCTTGCTCTCATTTTAAATTACACATCGAAACACGTTGTAAAATCCTTCAGCACCGAGCTTTATAACGCAGCCTCCGGAGGGCTGACTCCACGTGCACCCCACCCCCTCGAATGGGCCAGCCTTGGCAAGCCCGCTCCCAGCAGGGACCACGGGAGGATTTACACCGCTTCGTGAAAAATGCTCGGCGGCCCCGAGCTCTGCACCCACCCGCTCGACCCTCCCGGGGACCCGCAGGTTCCAACCTGCCAAAGCCAGCCGGGGGGGCTGGAGAGGCGGGTGGGGCGGGTGGCCACCCACCGCGGGGCCAGAGATAAGAGGGAAGAGGGAGGGAAGGGGCCAAACCAAGTTTCAAAAGCCGCTCCCAGGTCTGGAGCAGCAACGGAGGTGGGAAGGCTGATGGCTGGTCCGGCCGCTCTGCTTGTGTCCATCGGGCACCAGGAAGGGGCTCTCCGCACCCTCCGGGCTGCCGCAGCCCCCCATTCTCCCCGCAGCCCCCTGCAGCTTTCCCACACCCAAACCTCCAGCGCCGGCAGGTCTGGACCAGCTTGGCATAGCCTGGGAGGGGAGACGGAGATGTCCGAGCCTGGTGGGGCTCAGGAGCTGGAGGAGGAGAGAAAAGCCCCAGGGAAAAGCCCTAAGGAAGGAGGAGAGAGTGGAGACCTATCTCCTCTCCGCCCAGGTGAGCCCAGGCCAGAGAGGCTGGCCCGGCCAGGGCCGGCGAGGCGTGAGACGACGCTTCGAGAGATGGCTCTGCGCAGCAAGGTGTCCCGACTAGTAGAAGCAACTTCCCGGCTTCTGCAAGTAGAACAGACTCTCCTGCTCCCTCTCCTACAGCAGCATCCTCTTCCTCTCCACCCAAAAGTAAGTAAGAGAGGGACAGAAGTACACTTATCTCGGGTTTTTGGCAGAAGGGCAGTGGATGGCACCCATAATTGCACGCGCTGGGTCTTGCCATGCGGACTGGAAGAGTTTCATTTACATTAATTTTCAGTTAAGTAATTTAAGCCTACAGCCTGCAAAAAGAAAGCTACTGACATTTCAGTGTAGTTGCATCACAGGGGTTCAAGGGATAAAAACTCTTTTTGGCAGAGTGAAGGCTTACTGACATGCTGAGTAGCCTGGAAAGATTATTTAGAGCTTTTTCAGAAGCCAGGTTAATATGTCTAAATTTCTATAAATGCACATAAAGTCTTAAACTATAAAGCTATTCTGAAGTTCTAAAAGAGCCAAAAAACAACACAAGATGCAGAGATGACCAGTAACCTGCAAGTGAAACATGACCAACCTGCAGAGCCCACAGCTGTTCCAGATTGACACACTATATATCCAGCGTATGAGGCCCAGTGACCTTATACCTGAAAAAATCCTCAGTTTTCTGATAAATACAATGGTTATGCATATTACCCCCGGAAGAAGTAAAAGAAAAAGCCTAGGTATGGGCTTGCAATTCACGGGTTTAGTTGTTGGACTCCAGTATGTCTCCTATGTCTTGTTCTAAGTCAGTTTACTTTGACATTGCCCAAAAGGTCTTTACCTTATGATGAGTCTTGGGTGTACCACGTAGAACAAGATGGCAGTTCTTATCCAGTTTTTAGTACCAAAGGTGCATGCCACAGAAACCCCATTAGTGGTAGACACCAATTCCTGGGCCAGCTGAGCTAAAACTAGAATCTGCTCTTTTTCTTTTATGCCAACCTTCCCAGCACAGACCAGCACAATGTGGGAAGCTGGGGGATACTGAAGCAGCAAAGATGTAACCACTTAAAGTCTCATCTGGTGGATAAATATGTGTGAACAAAATTTTGCTATGACTTCTGGTTTCTCAGTATCTTGGTGGTGAATTTGAGGTATTGCAAGATACTGTTTTCACGTGTGTGTCGTGGTTTAACCCCAGCCGGCAACCAAACACCACGCAGCCACTTGCTCACCCCCCCTCACTCCGGAAGGATGGGGGAGAGAATCGGGAGGGCACACGAAGGAAAACCCGTGGGCTGAGATAAAAACAGTTTAATAATGGAAATAAAACAAAGTAGAACAGTGATAATAACAATGGTAACAACAACAATAACAGAATATACAAACAGGCGATGCACAATGCAACTGCTCACCCCCCACGTGTTCGAATGAACCTCACGAGATGAACCCCAGAGCCTCCCCCCTCCCCCGTTTTATACTGAGCATGGTGTCACATGGTATAGAATACCCCACTGGCCAGCTGGGTCAGCCGCCCCGGCTATGCTCCCCCCCAGGAGCGTGGGAGGCTGAAAAGTCCTGGTGCAAGCACCACCCAGCAACAACCAAAGCATCAATGGGCCATCAACATTCCCTTCATTACCAGACCCAAAACACAGCACCCCCTCCAGCTTCTGGGAAGAAAGTTAGCTCTGTCCCAGCCAGAACCAGGACAGTGTGCTAGATCAATGTACTGAGTACAGCTCGCCTTGTGATTGTTCACAATTTGTTAAAAATCAAATCCAAGCTATCTCAAGTCAAGACACAGCTCACTCATAAACTCAGTTACCAAGAATCAGAAGCCACCTTTGAACATTTGGGTCCAAATATTTTCAGTCTCCAGGAATATCCATCTAAGAGTCCACTAGGAATAAATACACCTAGAGATGGAAGGGGCAATATTGGAAGCTATGCATGATGTAAAAAGAGTGTGTTAAAAATCAGTTGAAATTGTTAGACATTATTCTTCAAAAATGAGAGTACAGTGACAGGTTGGACTTCTGCAATATCGATTTTCCAGTAAGACTTCTTCATTGCTCATAATTTAAAATCAACAAGGCTAACGACATTTGTTTTTTTATACAAACAAATGCTAGCTTGATGAAATACAGCCACCTTAACAAAGGTTTTATTTTCTCCTCTTCTTTCCCAGAACTACCTTAATATCTACTTGTATGAAAGCATGTGTTTAGATACCACTGGGAATACAGTTTACTTTACTTTGGATTGTGATTTTCCTATTCTACTTGAAGCTAAGTTAGGTCCTTTTTTCACTGAAAACCCATTATCATGACCTGTTGAGCTCTGGGACATCCCCCCCTTCCCTTCTACAATGAGGTTGCATCAATTCTGCCCTAGGTTTCCTCAGACCCTGTGTCACGGATAACCGACCCCTTTAATTGCGAGTAGTTTCATTGCTGCAGATTTAATTTTGAAGTAAATTGGATTCCAAGGCATCCATTTATATTATAACCTGTTCATAAATTCAGATGAACAAGCCCTTAAAAATAAGCTCTAAGACCATGAGCTGGCCAAAGTCCCTTCAAAATGGCAGCCCTTGGTAGCATGTCCTTCCACTCACTCTTTTTGAAGGAAAGCTCTGGGTTTATGTCTCAGAGACACTCAGTCATGCTAGTAGTCAGTATTTGATACTTCTCATTTATTGCTATGGTTATGTCTCTTTCAGCTCCTTCTTGACAGTCCTGACTTTCCTGCTTTCCATTTGGTTTGGGTTCGTTCCTTGTTTTCGTTTATTCATTTATGGTATCAGTATTGGTTTATCAGCTGAACTGGTTCAAAAAATCACTCTATAAAATGGTTCTAAAACAGATAGGCTCGAAGAAAAATAGATTCAAGGAATGGGAAGGACAATGCTGGAATAGCCCATCCCCTGTAGGTACTGGGAACAACACTCTCTGCTGCGTCCCACTGCCCGCTAGACAGTGCTAGTCCTCAGCAATTAAAAGGTGGGTGTTAATTTCCGATGAAAAGTGACACCCTTGCAAGAATTTGGAGCAAATCCTTTGCTAGTGACAGCAAGCGCGTTGTTACTGATTTTGCCTGCAGTATGACTGAAAAGAGACTGCTTAGCCAAAGGGTCTGCGTGAAGATGGGGAAGGGCGAGGGGCCTCTTTTCTCCCATTCCGGGACCCAGACGACCGCATCGCCCCACTGCCTAACCAGCTGCTTACTGGCATCGCACCCACAAGCAAACTCCTCGCGCCTTCTGCCTCCACAAAGACGCCCTGTAATAATGTCCGCGTTTTCTCTCTCCCATAATTACACGCTGCCAAGGTGAACAGGACGGCCTTTTTTTTAACAGAGATTCTGTATTTTAAGCAGCAATGTGAGTGCATTTGAAAAGGAAAAATACAAGGTATAAAAGCTTCCCGAAATAGCAGCGTGCGGCTTGCCCTGGCTGTGCTCAGGTGCAGCTATGCATTACTCCAGCTTTTTGATAACATCCTGTCTCCTGCGCTGAAGTTACCGAGGGGTTGTGAGGACGGTACTAAATCAGAAATGTGTAGCGGATTGGACTGGGCCAATCTCGACGGCAGCCAGCGGGGAATGGAATATAAATCACGCTAAGAAGTTAAAATAGCCATCCCATTTGCAAAACAGTCATGGTATTTTCTTTAAGGAGGAAAAGAAAATAGTGTCCTTAAAAGGTGCCAGATTGGCAGGGTGGGATAATAAAAAAACTTCTGACTGTGCAAGTTTTTCTTGCCCCTGTGCTACGGTGCCGCTGCTCTGCCCAGTGCGGAGGAAGAAGGTCGGGGCGGCAGGCTCGGTGCTCCTAGCCAAAAGGAGCAGCATCAGCAGACCCGTACATCCACCTGTAGTCCCCTTGCCCTGGATCTCCCGTCGGGGTGAAACAGTGCAGTTGCTGTGAAATCAGGCCAGTGGCACTTTGTACGGAGAGCGAGTCACATCACCGGGACTCCAGTGACGGCACGGAGGCAGCCCTGCCAGGCTTCCCGCAGGCAGGCAGGCAGGCAGGCGGGCAGGGGGACGGGGCATTGCCTCTGCTAAGCCTGCCCGCAGCGGTGCCAGCCGCAGGCTTTGTTTTCCCGCTATATTGAGACCCATCCCTAGAGAAAGAAACAGAAACTGCCAGTTCATTGCAGGCCAAACAACAGCACGGCATGGGGCATTGCTGACTTTGGCCACAGGTGAACCAAAGACCTGGAGATGTCCTGCTCCTCAGGAGAAGAGCAGCGAGGGCTGGTGCAGCCGGGCATCTCTGCTGGCCGCTCAGCACAGCATAAGCCCAGGGCTCTTCACCCAGGGGATCTGCACATTTTCGGGGAGGAATATGGAACGGGTGGCTGTTGCTAGATGACATTTCTAATGGTAGTTAATAAGCTTGTTTTCTGGTTGCTGATTTCCTGACACAAATCAGAGATCGGTTCTCAGTACCCACTGACTCGTTCTTCCTTATGCGAGAGGTCTGAAGACTGATTCATAAATAATGGCTTAGGGGTGACGGAAATGAGATAAATTGCTTTCATTAGAATTCGCGTAAAACAGCAGCAGAGTCCCTGCTTGCCACCACGGATTGAACAGATGTGCCAGCATGCACGTTTTTCATTTTGCAGCCACTGATATTATAAAGTTGTTCCTGGACTAATAGCTTTGAATGTTCATTTTTTAAAATAATTAATATGAAGAGTGATCCTGGAAAAAAATGCCTTATGCACCATAAAGTTATTTGCAAGGCATCAATACTCATTTGTGTGCATATTTTTTTAAATACTGACAAATGGACAATTTGAAGTTCTTCAAGTGAGGAATTGCCTCCAAGATCTTTCTAGAAGCTCGGAGGAAATATGCTTAGGCAGTTCCATTTTATTAGTATGATAGTGCTGCACTCCGCATGCATCTGTACCTGCTGTGTTAGAAAGAGGCTTTGCAGCAGCAAACCGCAAAATGAACTACACTAGGGGCTTGGGGGATTTTTTTTTCCACAGGAATAGTAACTTTACAAGAAATTATTAACAAGTCCACCATTCTCGGTGGTATATGTCTTAGGAGATATCTTCCAAATGCAACTGTTTTAGGAAACAGCAGGTGAGAGATGGATACAGACTTGAGGTGGGGCTTATTTGCCCCATGGAAGTTTCCCGAAGACTAAGCTGCTCAAGCCGTGTTCCCTTTAGGGTCATCGGAGAGAAAGAGGCACTCCAGATTCAGTTAATCCTATAACAGCCATCTAAGATGGGTCAGATAAACTGTTCCTATTGCTCCTCACTGACCACACACAGAGCCTCTGGGAAAAAGCTCTGGCTTAGACTTTCATGCACCCAAGGAATGCCACAGGAATCACTCTCTAAAATGACTATTTTATTCCTGCAGAAGTTGAGCTATCCTGAGAATTTATACTGGAAAAATATAAAATAGGTCAGTGGGGGTGGAGGTGCTGAGTTACCAGGAATGGACATTAGGAGCTCTGGTACTCCAGCCCCGACTCCCAGATTTTGGCCCGCCAATCATGGAGAGCATCCAGCAGCTGGACCAGGGCACTACCATTGCCACTCTGCCTTCAGTGGAAATTTTGTCTACCAGGGCGCATGGAGATTAAGAAAAAATGTTGAGGGTTGGCAGTGGGCCGGGATCTAAAATTTGAGCATGCTGAAGAAAAAGGCAGCTGTCTGTAAGAGCCAGCTGTAGGAATCTGTTTGATGGGTCAGGTTGGCATCTCTGAGTAAAATAAAAGATGGAAGAAAGCAGTTTGTATCTTCTCTAAGGAAGCCTTTATAAAAGTGGCCTCTTCATAAACGCAAAGCAACTTGGTGGATAGTATCAATTTTATGTTAAGGTTCAAAAATAAAAGCTGGGCCATCAGAAACATTCTGAAACTTCAGCCTACCACTGAGTGACAACTGCATGAAACAGACCCAGAGCAGTGGAAAATTTTAAGCCATAAATTAGAGAGCCTTGAAACTAGTAGGCCATGCTGTTTTTATTCTGGGGAGGTTCTTTATTAACTCATCTGTCTAAACACATGGATCTTGACAAATCAAAGCTGCAGGGAGGATCTGCTCCTGTCCTGCAATTGAAAACACTTAAAATAAAATCACTGCAAATATTCCTGTTACATTCGCTGAAACGGCAAAGTACGGCAGGAGCTGTTGCTCTCTATCAGTTCAGCTCACAAGGGCCCTATTTCCTGAAGTTAAAACGGAAAGAATTTTTAGTCTGAAACTTTTTTTTCCCTTCAGTTAGTTACTGCCCAGTTCTACTGAAAGAAGAGAGATAAGTCAAGTTTTTATTCTCTGTCATGTATCCTAAAGCTCCCATGTGCTGGACACCTGCAAAAGCGAGTACAGCTAGCTTGTTTACTTAGTGCAATTTATTTGACCTTTTAATATATTTGAGTAAGGATTTTATACCTAAGGCAACTTTACAGAACAGATTTGAAAGGTGACCTTCAAAGGAAACATCAAAATCTTTCTGAAAAAAGAAACTTTGGAAATATATGTGAAAAAGGCTGCTTTTCAGCTAACCTCCTGACTCAGGACTCCCTGGCTTTTCGGCACAGGGGCGTACCGGAGCAATGAGTTCACCTTGCCCACAGAGACTCACAACCACTATCGTAGAATACCTCAGGGCCCAAGAATGGTGTTGGATGGCTAGTTTCGGTATTTCCATAACGAATGCCTTCTATTTGCTGGCTGGGGCAGTCATTCAGCACTGGTTTTGATGTTAACCCGCATTTTAATCCTTCAACTGCAAATCTTTTTTGCTGTTACCATTATGAAGCTGGGATTGTCTAGGTGAAATGGAGTTTTTAAAATTGGTTTCTTTGTTGTTTTTAATAACAAAGGTAAAACCCACAATAAGTCTGAACCTTTATGCTTTTAAGAATAACGTTAAAACTCAATTTCCTCTCAGCTAAAAACACAGGCTGCTACTAACTAGAAGAGTAAATATATCAAGTGAAGGAGGTAAGAGGTGCTAAAACCTGGTGTGTACCACATGCTACAGGAGAAGGTTCCCCCATCACCTACAGCTTGTCCTAGAGCATTCATTATGCGTGAGACCTCACGAAGGCATAGGCTGTGACTGAGACCACATTTGCATATAAATTTTAAGACGACAGAGGCTGGTCCTGCTGCCAGAAGAAGATGTCTTGTCCTCTTCACCTCCAAATGCTCATTCCTAGCACTGAGATGCTCCTGCCTTTGTGCTGACACAGCCCTTTCCTAGAGCAAACCAGGCTGGGGAACCATTGCAAGTTAAAGCTCTGCTTCTGCCATCTGCTCCTACCCCTCTTTTACGGAGGGGTAGGAGCAGATAGAGGTAGAGAGGAATGTTTTCTTTTAGTAGTTGTGTAAATGTGCATAGTTGATGTGCACCCCTACGCTCACAAATCTATGCTGGCCCCGCTCAATGGCAGGCAGAAGGTTACCCCTGCCATAGGCAAGGTCCTACAACCAGCAGCACTACAGGTCCTTAGGGGAAAACTGGCTCCACTTAGCTTTTTTCTAAACACAGCAGGTTTCCATTAGCTGCAACACACGACGTTGGTTTGACTGAATTAAGGAATGCCTTTGCCCCATGCAGAGCATTTCTCTAGCACGGGCAGGTGTTAGAGCAACACTTCTCGTGCTGCAGTCCATGCCACATCTGAGGGATTGGGAAGTCTTCATAATTTGTTACGGTGTGCAACTGGCAGAGCTGTCAAAGTCACCTGCCTCACCGGTGATCCCAGTCACATCACAGATGAGGGACACTGCGTGGAAGTGATGCTTCAGCAAGGGTTGCTGTCACAAAGTCCCCTTGGGAGCCATTGGGAGCTCTCCAGAGACATCTGGATATAACATTTCCCTGAGGTCCTATCCTTGCCTGTCAGGCTAGGGGGAGTTGAATTGCTTGAAGGTCTGTCAAAAGGTCTGTCTGGTAGAAACAGAATTAAAAAAAATAAATTAATTGCTGATGCCTGGGGAAGAAAGTGCCCCTTAAAAGTAAGTAGGTGAAACTGCTACCCAAGGCTTCCTGCCAAGACAGCTTGCAGCAGTGTTTAATGGTTACACTACATGTATCTCAAAACTGAAGATGTTTCACGCTAAATCAGAGAGTAACATTCATGATTAGGAAGTTTCTGCTTAGAAAATCGTGCCTAGAAAAGTTGGGGAGCATTATTTTTCACTCACTTCTTTTTGCTTTTGCTTTTAGGATAGCATTGAGTTTAGAAACATCTGTAGTCATATGGCTTTACAAAGAGAGGGACAACAACTTGAGAGAGACTTACATGAAGCCCACCAGTGTTTGAAGACCATCATTGAGAAACTCATTTGTTCATTGGCAGTTTTCCCCTCAGATTCTTATATCCCGGTCCGATCTGCTCTGAGACAAATCCTGCAAAATCTCCTGGCAATGTGAAACAGCAGGCTGCTTGGCCAAGGAACGAGCAAGGCCTATGAGTTGTAACGGTCCTATAAAAAATAACAGATAACTTGAAAGGTGAATCCTGGAGATTTTACTGTAGCAAGACTTTCTGCTGACTTTACATCAGTGAAGACTTCCCAGTGGAGATGGTGTTCCTGCAAAGTACTGAATAGGCTTCTCATATCAAACTCATACCAAAGTCATGTTAATGAGAGCTGGGAACATCTCCAGAAGTTGTTCTGGAGGAACAGGAATTCATTCTTAAATAATAAGGTCTCAAAATGAATACAGAAAGGTGGAGGCTGAGAAGACAACCATCAGAAACCTCTCTGTTTTCATCACAGCTCAGGAAAATGTGTTTTCAAGTAATTTTTTATGGAGTGGACACTTGAGAGACAGAGAAAATATAGTGCTTAAGTATGGACTCTTTCATGAGAAGGTATACAGCCTGATTACACTGCAAATAAAGACAGCCTGCTAAGTCTTTACTGAATTTTACCATAAGAAGCCAACAAACCAATGGAAAGGTAAAGGTGCAGTATCTTCCATTGAGAAAAGAAAAAAAAAGAAGAAAAATATGTGGGACCAGTGGGATCAATCACTTTAAAGCAATAAAAGGTCTTGGTAGATGATCCAGTGGAGGTGAATGGAAAGCAAAGCAAAAGAGGCATTAACACGGTGAAGCAAAGGTATTTATAAACTGAGGTGAAACATTTGTGGAGATTGCTTTGCAGAGTTTTCTCAGCCCCTGTGACTGTGCAGCAGACAGCATAAAACTCCGCTCTCCTACTGCCAAATCAGGAGGGTTTATGAAGTCACTTACTTCTGTCAAACAGCTGCAGCTGTAATGCTGAGAAGAGGCATTCCCCCCCCCTCTTTTTGCAATAAGATTTAATGTCTGTGTGATTGCTGAGCAGGAATAACGGCTTGTAAAACTTTTTTTTTTTTTTTTAAAGGGATAAATTAAGCTCCTTTTAACTGTGATTCGGGTAGTAGGTGAGGGAATTTTGTAGACTATGAGATAGAAAAGTATCTCTTTCCATTGGCTGGAGGAGTGAATTTCCACATGTGATTTTTTTTCTTTTTTTTTTTTTTTTTTTTAATGTGTGATCGTGAACATCATCAGCTGAATACTTTCCGAGTGTGGTTCCATACTCTGATTGATTTGCCATATTTTATGTTCACACTTTAAATGTTACACTAGTGTCATTCTCACAGCTATAATTAAGGCTACCTCAAAACACTTATTCACTGGTTCTTAGTGTGAATGCAGACAACTGCCCTGGGTTGAAATTTTGCATGGGATGTCTCAGCTTAGAACTCATTTAGAAATGGGAAGAAAAAACCATGAAGGTCAGGCCAGCACCAAATAGCTTTCTGTGTGTGACTTTTAAGTGTGACTCCCTCCCTCAAGGGAAGAGGGAAAAGGGCTCCTTTGGGAGCAGAACATGGTGGTGTTTGCCGAACTGTTGTGATCTCCAGGGCAACGCTGAGCATAATGGGAGGCAGAAAACAAACAGAGGGGATGCACAGAGAGACGTTATACACAGGTATTAGCGAGTGTGTATCTACTGTCGTTGGCACCACCCTTCATAGTGAAAGGACAGAGGCCTGAAAAAGTCCTGTGAAATGAGTCTTTTGGCTATTTTTATAATGTTATCCCCTCTGAGGAGAGATACGTGGGCAGCAGAGAGGCTGGGGGAGGAAACCTGGGCACAGGCAGCTGCAGCTGCAGCCCTGAGGTCCTCCTGCTTTGCAGAGCGCAAAATGGTGCCATTGCCCTCCTCCCTTTGGTGTGACAGCCACCCGCCCGAGCCCAGACCCCTCTCGCCCTGGCTGCGAGGGGCTGTTTCTTTATTTCCCACCATTTAGGCAGGTCACTCCCTGGCTTTCCACAGTTGTTTCTGTTAGTTCACTCAATCTGCTCTCACACACAAGCACCCTATTACAGGGTCTGTGTTCCAGTTCCTTCAGCAGGGCATTAGCCCTGAGCACCAATGGTTTTATCTCCAGTTTCATTAAAAAGTCATTTAAAAGAAAAGCTTCCCCAAGGACTCTCTATACTCCTCACTTGTATCCAGCTCAGCGTGCTGAAATACTGGTCTGAAGATCAATAGCAAGATCCTGTTGACTTTACCAGGGCCAGAATCTGAGCTATGCTCTCCAGGTCAAAGCTCACATCATCAGCGTTGTTAACAGGGTTGGCATTGCGAAGGCTCTGAAAAAAAAACCCAGGCTGATTTCAACTCTCTTTGCCCAGTCACATGCATGTGTGCGCAAAATTAATGACCAAGTACAGAGGAATGAAAGCATTTGGCAGGTAATTTTCTCTTCAAGCTTCTAAGAAACTAGCAAGTGCTACAGATTAAAAGTACATTACATCTAAAAAAATACTCCGGCCACGGTTCCACCAAATTGGACAGCTTCCCTTCTGGATGGCTCGAGGCCTGCAGAAATCCGTAGCAGGTAAGAAACACAAGACCCGGACACTTAGGGGAAATTTAGGCCTTCTGAATATGACTCTTCATGTTTTTTTACAAGAATTAGTGTTTATGCTGAAAATTTCCAGAACTCTCTCTTTCCCAAACATTCCCACTTAAAATGAATATTTTGATTCAAGGTCATTTAAAAAGAAAACATTGTTAAATTCTTTGAAATTCTGGCTAGAAATTTAAGAATCCCTTGGGAAACTTCATGTTGCATCGGACTGTACAGCACAGATTTTCAATTCCTCTCCTCCTCAAGATGACGGTGCAACGGAATGGGAGGGCAATGGGTTCTCAGGCCCTGAGTCTGAAAACACTTTGGGTATGGTTTCATGACTCAAAGTGCTCACATTACTGTGGTTTAATAGGTTACCACCCATCAGCTGAGCTGTGGCAACTGCCTGTGCACATACAATTAGCTCACCCTAATTGCAAAATGTGCAACTCACCCCCTTTCAGGAGATCAGTGCAGCTGCACATTTATATCGAGTTACCCCTTGGCATGTTTGAGGCTCAAGGCCCTGTTTCATCATCTTAATCGAGATGAAGCGTGGTAGAAGATATGAGCATCCAACATGCCCCTGGGATGGGGATTCACAGCTCGCCTGGCCTCGTGGCCACGGCAGGCTGGCAGACCCCCGCCACGGTGAGCAGCCCTCGAGCCGGGATGGGTGTGAGCTGCTCTCTGCAGTGCGTCATGTTTGCTATGCAGCAGATGAAAATCAGAGCATCAGAGAAATGTGATGTGTGCGGGTGAAATGTGCCTTCCTGCCTCCGCCACCAAGAGCAAGGATGGTACAAGGGAACCTGCTGCCCAGAAGTAGCTGCCCTCGCTCAATGGTGGCTATGTCACCAGCTCGTGCGTCACACACACTGCTGCCACACCTAGAAAAGCTCACTTTTTTATGCTAAGATACTCCACTTTGGGTTCAGATGGAGAATGAACACTGTTTGCACCTCTGTGATTTCATGTACCCACCCCAACATCCTGCTCCAGAGCATCTGTGTTTCAGAGCTCTCCGTATGCGCCTTCTCTTTTCTGTTGTGCTGTTCAAATAACACCACCCAATTTAGCACAACTGCTGTGCGTATGATCCACAAAATCAGCCTGTTCGTCTGGGTTATGTATTTACATATCCTGCTACCAGGCATTTGATGAAACAGCTTCCTCCTCCTTACCAGTCCTTTTGGGCTTTGATGACTCAAATCCTTACTCACGTGAGCAGCCCTTGCTTGAACACGTACTCTGTTGTTTCCACTGGGTCTTCCTACAGTAGCGTCTAACGGATCAGGATGTTTCCCACCAGCATGCCAGGTTTCAAGCACGAGATACATTTGCTACATCAGGAAATTAGTGAATAAGAAGCTGAACCGGCAAAGAAACCCTGAGCATGAATGTATCAACAATTCTATCTGATAAAAGTATTTTCCTATTATACTCAGCACACGAGGCTCAGGTTAACAAATGGGGCAAAGTAGTCCAGGAAAATAGAAAACATATAAAGTAACGCTATAAAAATGTACACACCCCCCCTTTTTATTGCATGTATAGAACTACTTGAATTTTATTTCCAAAATTTAATGTTGATGAAATTTCAAGACTGAAAAAATAAATTAAAAAAAAAATTAATGATTTCTCAGTAAATATTTTTTCCTAAATAAATTTCATGCTAACTGCCCCCCATTTTATTTTAGCTGCTTGAAATAGTTTGAGATTTAAATCAGAAAAGAAGTCTGGAACATTTTTTTCCAGAATGTGTTAGTTTTTGCTTTGACCGGTCCTATCATCTAGGTAACCTTTTTATATCCCTGTAATAAATTTCAGCTGTCATTCACCTTTGAGCAGTGCACCTGCACTTGTGAATCCCTATTCTGGGACTGCTTTAGCCTTCCCAATTGCTGACCAGCTTCAAACAAGACCAGCTGCTTGTTTGTCAAACATTAAAGTGTGTTTCCTTCACAGCCAACTCCAAATACTTGGTCCTAGATCCATGCCAGGCTAAATGTGCAATATCTGACGGACCACCTCAGCTAGAAATTGAGTATTTTTAACAATTTTAAGCTGAATATCCCATTGCTTAGAAGTGACTGTCACTTTGAGCCTATGCAGACAATCAGAGGTTGCTAAATTTGTGTTTAGTTATGTGCAAATTTGTGTGTGCTACAAATATGTCATGCAAAGCATCCAAAGCTGCTCTAGGAAAACTTATTTTATAATTGCACCCCACCACAGTGTGTTCTGGTTTCTCTCTTAGCCATTACGGAAGGACAGTATGCACAGAGCACTGTTACGGCAGTGGCATCAAGTGAGCAATGGGGAAGAAGAGTTGTCAGAGTTAAGTTTTCCTGCCAGGCCTTCGATTCACTTTTGCACAGGTATAATGTGAAAGTTTTTAATTCCATGATTGCAGACTCTTTATCTGAAGGCTCCTGCACCACTGCGTGCACAGAACGGACAGTGTTCACCGAATGAGCAGCTATGTGATATTTAGTTCAGCATGTGGCTTCGTGTTTGCTGCCCGCAGCTCTGCGGCAGGGAGGCGGTGGGAGGTATTGCTGTTTTGCAGAGGAGGAGTTGCGGCACGCAGAGATGACAGCTGAGAGCTGCCACCCGTTTGGTGGGCCCAGCCAGAGAACACCTCAGCTGCCAGAGCGCTTGGTGCCTCCCGTGGTCCTCTCTGAGCCCCCGGCCCTGCCGCGTCCCCTGGGCTGATCCCTCCCGAGGGCAAGGCAAGGCCGGGCCTGGGCTCAGTCACCGGATGGGAACAGACAACCCAGGAAGGGTCTCAGAAGCTGCATGTGCACCAGCCTGGACTGAAAGAAGATTACTGGGGCTTTTACCAACTTTTAACTTTGCAGCCCAGCTCACAGCACTGTAACTCGGGTGCGTGTACCTTAAATGTCCGACGCAACCTTGTTTCCCCCAGAAGAAAACCAGCAGGAACTTGCGACAGAGCCCAGGCAGCCCAGGAGTCTCGCTGGTGTCCTCCACCCCGGGCTGTGGAGCCGGGCGCAGCGTGGGGCTGCGTCGCCCCGGGGTGGCGGACAAGGGGTGCGGAGGAAACGCCAGCAATACGGGTATATATCGGGCTTCCCAAGCCAGGCCCTGCCCCGGAGGGGCAGGCAGCGCATCCCCTCCTGGCCTTTAAGCCATTTCGTGCCTTAAAACCGCCCCAGGCGAGCCGCGGGGGCTGCGCGGGGCTGCGCGGGGCTGCGCGGGGGCGCGGTGCCGGCGGC